>VYXC01006978.1:0-65090 GCA_013397175.1 Platysteira castanea
AATAAACGCGTTGCAACAAACTATGAAGGGTCTATGACCAGTCCAGAGCTATGTCTCCAGTAGGGTGGGAGCTATCAGTTTCTCTAAGAACTGGTCACTTTTCCTGCTGAAATCTCTACTCTTGTATTCCCCAATCCTCCTGTCTCCATGACTTTCACAATTGAAAGTTTTTCTCAGAATAACCTGGGTCTATTTTCCCCACTTTAAAGAGAAAGAAACCTTAAATACTTCATTTAAAATACACCACTAAGCAATTATTTCTCAGAAACCATGAAGATTCTTGGATGCCTTTTACCATTACAGACCTTTTATCACATGACTTCAGGAAGAAGACAGGCAATTCTAGTCAATTGAAATCAAAAGGGTCTATTCATAATTTTGTACAGTCTAAATCAAAATGACCTAAAATCCAACACTAATTTCAAAGGATATTCTAAATATATTCAACAAATATAACTATGTAAGATGGCAAATGTGATTCAATTGACTTCTTTAATCATGACTAGAATATTTTCCAGGCAGTGCCATTTCAGGAATCTATTGATCATAATTAGAAAAGGGCCATGAATGACTGCTTAGGCTAAGATTGGATAAAATAATTCTTAAGGGTATTAACATTTAAAAGGAAGAAAATGCAGATAAGAAAAGGACAAACAAAACGCTGTTATTTACCATTTAAGCTTTGGGGTTTATCTTTGTAAGAGATTTAAAGTGAAATTTTAGCATACCATCAATCAGTGAACACATCAGAAGATAAAAGTGGATTTTCTAATCATCTTAACTCACCAAAACGCTATGGCACACATAAAATAGACTTTACTTCTATTAACAATTTAATGCTTTTCTTCCAGTCAGATAATCAATAAAAATACAAATGGATTTAACAGCCAACATATTACCAAGCTTCTCATCACACATTGCACGACTTTATTGGCATCCACAAATAGAATTTAAGAAGCACAGTTTTGAGAGTTTTGAAATGGCAGTATATATCTGGAGGCTCCTAGTTGTTTCTTAGTGTCCTATGGGCATTGACTAGAGCTTGATGGAATCATGGATCTCTCTCAGAAAAAAAGGCAACAAAAAGACCCATGTGTGGACTAAGTAGTGACATGGTAATTTTCTAAGAAAACTATTGAGAATAAGGAAAAATTCTAAGTTTTTGCACTTAAAATTAAAAAGTAAAAAAGTAAAAAAAGAGACACCATTTTTAATGTAGTTTGATGTGTCTTAGACATGTATTTTGAAAAATACCCCTTTATAAGCAACAAAGAAGTTAATCCAAATTTTTTACATGAGAATATAAATTTATATGATTAATCTCATATTTTTTTCTTTCCTTTCTGTGTACTAATTCTGCACCATTATTCCTACTATATATTTCCAGGTGTCTTGTTAAAAATCACACTGAGGAATAGGAAGTTTAAATTCTTTTACTACCTCTAATGGAAAAATAATTTGTTTTCCAACTTAAATACCCTATGAAAGCTTGCAGGTAATTACATATAAATAATCATCGATCATACTCTCTTTTTGCAGTGCTGTGGGTTAGCCATGGCTGGCTGCCAGATGCCCATTCAGATGCTCCTCCACAGAAGACAGAGAGAAAATAAGATTAAAGAACTTGAGAATCAATCTAAGAACATGGTGATTTCTTACCAGTTATTTTCGTGGTCAAAACAGATTTGACTTGAGGGAGTTCAGCTTATTGCTAATTAATAACAATGTAAGATAGTGAAAAATAAAACACTAAACTAAAAACACTTTCCCCTTCCTCTTCTTTCCAGGTTAAGCTTCAGTCCTTCACCCCTGACTTCTGTACCTCTTTCCCTCAAGTGGCACAGGAAGATGGAGAATGGGGTTTGCATCAGCCCATAACAGCTCCTCCCTGGCACTCCTTCCTTCTCACACTGTTCCCCTGCTGCAACACCCAGTCCCTTCCACAGGATACTATACTTCATAAACTGTTCCAATGGGGCTCCCTTCCATGGGGCATGATCCTTCAGAAACAAACTGCTCCAGCATGAATTCTGAGCTGCAGCTCCTGCCAGAAAATCTGTTCCTGCATGGTTTCTCCACATGCTGCACCTCCCTCCTGACATGTCCACCTGCTTCAGCATGAGGTCCTCTGTGGGCTGCACATAGATGTCTGCTCCACCACAGACCTCCATGGGCTGCAGGAGGACAGCCTGCCTCACCACAGTCCTCTCCAAGGGGCTGCAGGGGAACTCCTGCTCTAGTGCCTGGAACACCTTCTCCCTTCCTTCTTCAGTGACATTGATGTCTCCAGAGCTGTTGGTTTCACTTTTTCTCCTTCTTCTTTGTCACAGCTGCTGAGCAGCATTTTTACTCATTCTTAAATATGGTATCAGAGAGGAGCTAGCAGCTGGTGGGCACAACTTTGGCCAACGGTAGGCTCTCTTAGGAGCTGTCTGTAACTGGCTTTGTCTGATATGGGGTCAGTTTCTGTTGTCTTCTCACGGAGGCCACATCTACAGCCCCGTCCCTGTTACCAAAACCTTGCCACAAAGCCCCAGTATAAGGGATTTTATTCTAGTAGTAAAACACTTCCTTCTGGATAATTTGAACAGTGGAAGGAGCATAACTTAGATTCAATTTACCAGTTTGTCTTACTTAAATAGATTTAATCTACCATTATTCTGTTGTGATCTCTTATAAACCAGTGTACCAGGGCTACGTGAATCATTCAACACAACCCTGGCTATGCAGAAGTATAGTGAGCTGTTCCAAAGAGGTCAAATTTGATATACTTCTCTATGATTATAAGCTGTTTCCAATACTGTCATTCATTACACAAATTAGCAATGAAACAGAAAGAGTACAGGAATGACACAATGTGATTAATAACCATAAGAAATTTTACCTAGTTTACCATAATTCATGTAAAATTGTTTTCAAAAAACCATGCTGTGCATTTCTTTTCTGTTAATAAAAATACAGCCACTTGTATGAGTTCATAGAATCATAGACCAGTTTAGGTTGGAAGGCACCTTAAAAATCATCTGGTTCCAACCCACCTGACATTGCCAGCCATGCCTTATGCTAGACCAGGACCTTGAACACTTCCAGGGATGGGGCATCCAAAACTTCTCTGGTCAACCTGTTCCAGTGCCTTGCCAACTTCACAGCAAGGAATTTCTTTTTAATGTCCAATCTAAACCTAATCTCTTTCAGTTTAAAGCCAATTACCCCTGTTCTGTCGCTACATGCCTTTGCAAACCATCCCTCTCCAGATTTCTTCTAACCTCCCCTCATGTCCTGAATAGCCGCAATAAGGTCACACCAGAGCCTCCTCTTTTCTGGCTAAAGAATCCCAATTCTAGCCATCTTTGTGAGTCTCAAGTTACCACGTATATGTTGATGGAAGGGTTACATCACAGAATCACAGAATCTGTGCAAGGAAGCACCTGCTCATACGCATATCACTGGTCAAAGAAAGAACACCACAAGTTGTGGGACAGATGGCATCTGTGACTACCAACGACCACTGAATGCCCTGCAATTATTCCTCTGTGCATACCTGGAACATGGACTGTAGATAAGATAAAGGTGGTACTGTTTTCCAGATATTACCTCAGACCTAGGGGGAGGTTCACATAGCTGGGGGAGAACGTACCACTGAAAATGAGTGCAAAGAATGCGGAATTCATGGGCCACAAGGAAAGCCAGCTCATGGACTGTGCTGAAGTCAACTATCACTGGACAAAATGTAATTCTGGCACGGGGAGATTGCTACAACCATTTCCCAGCCCAATGACCCAAGAAACGACTGATCTAAGAGAAAAGAAAGACTGAGCACGAGCAGTAATTAGCATTAGAGAACAGTGTAAGTGACGAACACCAATTCCTTTGTTTGCTAAAATGTATAAAGAGTGAAAAGTTTTGAACGACCTCGGGACCCTCACTACAAAGAAGCCCAGGGTGAAGAAGGATCAACAGGATGTCACTGAATCCATGGGTGCTGGCTGTCTTCTGCTTGATCTCTCTCTCCCCTCTATTTTCTATTTCTTTCTATCTCTCTATGTCACATTTACTGTTAAATAAAATTCATATTATTAACTTTGGCATATGGTCTCCCTTGCACCTTAATTCAGGCAGAGGTATCTGAGTAGTTGGATCTTAACTGTGTTTTTAACAGACATGCTTTTTTTGCATATTCTGCATATTGCATATTTTAAAAAGTGTTCAAATGTATGAGAAAGTGAAGGAGTTCTTTTGGAATATAATCAAGACTTCGATGAGAATGAGGACTAGACATATAACTTGGTAGATTCAAGATAGCTTGGAGCTAAAAATCACCATGATCTTCAATAATAATGGAGTAAACATTCCATTTTTATTAATTCAACTCATTAAAATTCTCACAGTTTGCATCAATCTGCATTCCAGCCTACATGACAGGGAAAATAGAAAATATTATCTGTATGTTTGATAGAGTCTTTTAATGCATTCAGGGGAAGAGGGAATCTTGTAAGCTGGATGGCTATTGGAAGTCTGGCATATTTAAAATTTAGTTTAAATATCTTTCATTAAGAAATATAAACAGAAACTATAGATGTCACTGCTCTGTAATTATTTATTTATGAAAATACTGCTCATAGAAATGAAAGTATGTTCTTAAAGAGACTTTACTTTCATAGTCCTTTTTAATTGAAGATCACCCTAAACTTTTCAGGGAAAAAAAATACAAAGATTCTCAGGTACAACACTGGTACAAAAGTAATAATAAAGATATATTTTATTTATGAATTTTCTTTACATTCTTTCCTTTGTTCATGCTTCTTGTATATATGGAAGCACAAACTTCACTTTTCAGTTCTACCAACTCTCTCAGCAAGATGTAATTTAATCCTTCAAAACTTAGCATTGTAGTTTGCCTTTGTGTCCACATAGGGGATAAAAAAGTCAGATTCAGTTTTCCATGTATTTTTTTTCTTAGAAGCTTGAAAACTGTATTTTATTACTAGGTATTTCTTTCTAAACTGATCTGAGTCATGCAGAAATAACTTCTTTTGTGTTTAAAGTCAGAAATTCAGGGTGGTAGAGAAAAAAAATCAACTCCTGGCTAGGTCAGTTACATTTTCTTATATCTGTACAAATTTCTAAACATGAGCATTGGGTAAGGGTCACATGAAAAGGGCTGGCTAGAGGCTACTATCACTACTTTGTGAAAAAAAGCTTTTACTGTTACTGATATCCCCCCTCTTGAAACTGATCCTAAAGGGAAAAAAATTGCTTCATTTTGCTTTAGAACTAATGCACAGCATAACTCAAAGTCCTCCTTAATTGCCATTTCTTCAGGCTTGACTTCCCATAATAAAACATTTCACCCATAGGAAAAGATATATTTGGCTGCTGAAGATTTAACCATTTTCCTTAGACGGTGCCCTGTGGGAGAGACAAGGCAAGGAAAGACTTATTTTTTACTCCTAACTAATTTTCAGGCAGTAAAAAGGAGATGCTAGAGCTCAAAAAATAGTCTTCTCTTGTTAAATATTTTTATTTTTACAGCACAATTTTCTGAAGCACTTTATAGTGTGTTTGTTTGGTTTGCCCAAAAGTATATTGACACTATAATATTTTCAAATGATAGATTCTTCTCAAGGTTAGTTTCCAATTAAGGTCTTGATGCAGTAACATCTCAGCTATTAGTTTAAGCATATCAGACTAATACAGTATATTGATTTGGTGAATGTATAATATACATACAGCGTGATCATACATTAGAAAAGCTTTTGTGCATTTTACAAAATCAAACCAGAAAAAACTGGGGCATTTTAATATGAAAGTATTCTGCTATTTGCACTTCTTATTCAAGCTAGGAAAGGTATGATACAAAAGTTATATGATCAGGAGAAAATGATTTGACAGGTATTTTTTGCTGAATGGGAATATCATAGGGTGTATTTCACTGTTTGTATTGCTTTCTTAAGATAGAAGTTCCATATTCTCTGTCCTAAGCCTTTAGATTTAGGGCTATTATGGTCTTACACTTTTCACTGAAAATTATTCTTGTAATATATTCATATTGAATTTTAAAAGAAAGTGTTTTTTCATGCAAGTAGAAAAGATCGTAAGAAAGCGGTACAGGAATGCAAACTTCTTCCTTGCACATCAAAGCCACCCAGCCAAAGGCATGACACTAAAATGGAAGGCAAGTACTAAAGACAGAAAGTCTGGTAACTCATGGGTCAAAGAACTGCAGCAGTCCAGGCCGGAAATTTTTGCTTTTTTTATTTTGTGAGAAAGAAAGAATTAAAGGCTTGCTAGAGCTACAAATATGTTTGAAATGTGCATCATCTCCAGCAAACAGCCTGTCCCATGCAATCTCATATTGAATGCATTTAGCATAATTTAAGGCACTGATATCAAGAGGCTTGATAAACTGCACAGGTATAGTTGAATGCACCTGAACTTAAATGTAATGTCATATGCATACTTGTTGTCTTCACAAAACTCCTGTCAGCCTGTGTTCTTACTCATGCAAAGATTCCATCAATGAGAAATGTGAAAACCAGCTTTTAGAACAACACTCTGTGTGTGAGGCCATGTTTGTGTGTGTAGACCCACTTAACTTAAAATACAAGTTTTTTCTTTACCACGTACTTATCTTTAGGCTCGACATCCATTAGCAAAACAGTATTAAACTACTATAGACTGAGTTATAAAGTTCTACAGCACAATTTTAAAAGATATTCAAATATACAGAAAGCCACCAGAAGGTTTCAGAATTACTTTGCCATTAGTAGAGGAAGCAATAATGAGAGGCATTGGAGGACACACAGTAACGCTACACAGAATTCTGGTTATTCAGAAAAACAGAATTCAAAATTGAACAGTTGCAGTCAAGGGCTACTAAGATGGGTATAGACTAGAATGTGTGTATATTTGACTAGAAGAACTGGTTCTTTTTATTTTACTATGCAAAGCTGAAGAGAACTCAGAAATACTCTTGATGTGGGAGAAAACAACCATATAGGCCATGCAGCAATGATAACATCACACCATAGGACCATCAATTGACTATGAAAGATTTGTCTTCACAACTAGAACAAAGTGTCTGCCCTTTCTTGTACGGTCATGGCATGTTACAAGGTGAGTGATGCAATGATTTCACTAAATTTAAAAAACAATTTCAATTGAAATTTAAGTATTATGTATCATACCATGTTAGAATAGGGATGAAAATCTGGACTGCAAAACCTTCTGGAGTATAATGTGTGAGCTTAGTCTGATGTATTAGGAAAGATAGAAGGTGATTGAATGACTGCAGTAATCCATCAGCCAGGCTGCATGCTGAAACACTGTGTTCCTGCTGCAATAATGTAATGCAAGCATTGATCATGCTGTTCCAAGATTCCTGTTCTCCGAGATGTTTAAGAAATACTGTATCTAAACTTGTGGAAACAATGATAATAGTAAATCATATCCAAGCGAGGGGAAAGTGTGGGACTATAGTCCTATTAACTACAAGGATCCTGCATCCACCTTCTCTGGTTGAATTCTGCACCCTTTGGGATATTAAGAGTAAATTGTTTACCTCAGTTTGTAGAGTGAATGGAAAAGGTTTCCTGACATGTTTGAAATGCCCCTGAATTTTAGACCAGGGTTAATCACCAGATGCAGCAAACAGCTGGCTCTGCCACTGCCAGCTCAGCCTGCAGCTGAGCAAGTTGAGCAGTGCTGGCAATGGTGTGCAGCACCATCCCGTTCCCTGGCTGTGGAGGGAACTCTGAAGAAATCCTTCCATTCCACGGGGACAGAAGAGGTTTGTTTCTTTTCACAGTGGGAGAAGGGACTCCATGAGGCTGAAGGGGTCTTTCTCAACTGTTAAAGAGGAGAAGGTCAGCGGCCTTCTCTTTAACCTAATAAGCTGTATAATAACCTGTTATGGTATGGTGTTTCTATGCTTTGAAATAACCCACATTTTCAGACTTAACTAAATCCAGAACACAGTCACTCTGTTAACAAATGTTGTCATAATACCTAAATACTTAATATTCCAATATATTTTTAAGTGGCTAGAAACACCAGAGACCTGAATTCTGCCCCTCCAACAACAGTACAGGGCTGACAACAGGAAAGACTTGCATTAATAATTTTGTCTTCTGTGTCTTCATTACAGAGCTGTAAAGTACCATCAACCCTATCTTACCCAACAGCAAATTGACATTTTACTTCTTAGACAACAGCAGGAGAATTGATCTCTATGTGGGAACAACCGCTAAAACATTTGGTGTTCTCTGGGAGTTGTTCAACATATGCTCACCCGCTGAAACGTTCTGCATGTTTCCTACATAATCGGGGCTGGACCTCAGCCATCCACAAAGTAGATGACAGCCATAAGCACCAGGCCATGAGCTATGTTCTCTGTATGGCCTTTTCTCAGCACACCTTCTGTTCCCTCCACTCCCCAGAAAAGAACATGTTTTCTAAACGTAAAGATTTTAATTAAATGGAATTTCCTCTTTTTTTGCCAAATCTGGTAATTGTTCATATCATCCTCATTTTAAATGAAGATAGAAACATTGTGCTCTTTGGCAGAATGTTCCTTTCTTAGTTGGCAAACAGGAATTTATCACAATGGGATAAATTACATTATAGCATAACTTTTTAAAGCACCATTAATACAAATATATCTTTCCTTTTTGACAGACATGCCACTGCTCTATTCAAAATCTAAATTAATTTTCAGACTTTTATTGCTTCAATCATTATCCTTTTCATCCAGGACTCTAAAATAATGCATTCACTTTGCCTGTTAGAGAAGTGCAGCCTGATCATATATCTTTTCCAACCTCCACAGCTTTATAAAAATACCTAGGAAAAGTAATTTTTTTCCCAAATAATCTTTACATGTTAGCATTATTGTACCTATGGACATATTTTATTTTCAGTTTATGGGTCTGTATCAGGTGGCTACTAACAGTTGTGTAAAAGTGGAGTGATATGGCATTGAGGCTGGAACTTACGTTGGCTGCAAAAGATCCATGAAACCTTATTTTCACTAATCAATTAGAAACTTAAAAGAAAGGCTTTATTAGCATTTGAGGAGCCAACGGATCTCTTCTCTGTAAAGATGGAGATCATTCATTGGTCTCTGGGGCTAAGTGCATAGGATGTCAAGACCTTTTCACTGGCTCTGAGATCAAAATGATACAGCCTAGCTCAGAGTCACATACCCGTGACCTCTTCTGCTCCAGAAGCAGGCAGCATCAAAACTGCCAGCGTGGCATGGTCCTTCTCATATGCTATTTGTGCCAACCTGTGTTTGGGCCCAGTGCCACCTGACAGTGGCCAGAGTTGTAAAGGACCATGCCAACGACTGAGAAAGCTGCCATAACAGACGACAACCACGGTACAATTATGGACCATAATTGTGGGGCTGTCTCAAACTTAGTCTTGTTTTATTTATTTGTACAGACAGAACCTATGAAACCTGTGAGATAGTAAAAGAAAGGTGCTTAACATTTGCAGAATATTAATAAGATATAAGCTAATGGAAAGATTATAGTGTGTTTTGAAATTAAATTTTGTTGTGTTCTTGTTTCTGTGAGAACTATGAATTTTAAAATCTTAGACCTTTTTAGATGCATTCTGAACAGTGTGCATTTAGTAGCTTTTGAGGCTGCATTTTAACAAAGCCTCATCACTCCAGATACTTAAATTCATGGGTAAGTCTCACAGAGGTCCCAGTGGAGTACAATCCCCACATACCTGGGTGACATAGGTTACTATTTCCTGCAACAGGATTCCCATGTATCACCAGCCCTGCTTTGATTTCCAGCTATAAGCTCCCCTTTCTGTCTATTTAGCAATTTGTGGATTTTTATGTCTTTCTTACAGATTGACACAACAAAAGTTCTCCTCCAGAAAGATATAAATAGTAGTCTCAACTCATAATTAAAAGCCTATCTTAATCTTTGAAACCAGCAGAAATTTGGAGAATAGAACGGGACTCAGAGAAGCAGAAAGTATACATTACCGTAAATAACATATAGTAGAGGTGCAATAGAGTGAGTGAGAATATATCTCAAGCCCAAATCAATACCAGCAAACTAGCCACATAATAGATTTTTTACTCTGTACTGTGTAGTTAAAGTTTTGAATTGACTTTAAGTTCATAAAGTTTTTTCCTTGTGGATATAATAACTTAATAGTCAGATTTTACCTTTATTAATATGTTTGCAGAGAGTGCAAATGATCACTGAAGAAACTTGCCCACTTTTTAATGTTTTCATTCAGAGCAAACAGAGTTGCCAAGTCTATGTCTTGTAAAACTTAACAACTTGGATCCAGCTGGTATATCAAAGCAAGCTATGGCCTATCAGGTTTTGGAACATGACCAAGAAAACACAAAGAATTGCAGTGTAAGGAAAACATTGCTTACTTAAAAAAAAAAAAAATGGGTGGTTAAATTTTTTTTCCCCAGCAGCAATCCAGATGGGAACTTCAAGTGCCAGGCAAAATCTGAGTCCTAAAACACCCTGTGTGATTTACTGAAAATTCACCCAAAGAGAACGGAAGTATTTTTATTCTAGATATATGACCAATGCAAAATCATTGTAGAGACTTTTCTTAGAGCTTTCTTTGGACTCAGTTTAGCTCTTATTGTGGTATTACAATACCTGAAAATCTCTATGTGTAGTTAGTCATAACATTTTTCTAAAAACATTACTGTTTTCTGTCAGTGCTTACAGTGTGTTCTAAAATCTTTTTATATTTCTACTCTTTTTTTCGTTATAGGACCACTTTTTTGACATTGAAATGATACAATTTTAAATACTTTAATGATATTGTGGAGCTGATTATGTATGATGAGCAAATTCAGAAATTCCTTTCAGTCTTAGTCCCAGATAATAGTGATAATTAGATATTTCTGTTGTCTTGTACAGGAAACACTACAGAATTATGATCTCCTATGTAAGTCTGGTATCATCAAGATCAGTTTGAGCTTCAGTCAAGTCTTATTTTTGTCAGCTAGTTGTAAAGGTATCAAATTGACAGCAGAAATACTAAGAGAATTTTATTTTCTTCTGTATAACCTGGAAAAAAAACCTCAGACAGAATATTTTTTCTTTTGAGAATTAGTCCTTATAAATTATGACATCCTCTGATTTATTATATTCTGTTCCTCTCTGCATTTATGAAATTCTTTACTGTTTTATTTTATTGAATTATCCATAAAATTACATTAAAAATCTGAATATTTGGCTTTAGTTTCTCTTAGTATTGAAAAATTCCTTATAGTCCTCTGTCTTCAGTATGAAAACAATACTTCCATTACATATAGGATCATTTACTCTTCTAAATATCATGGCAGGTGTCTTTAAAATGAGGTGTAAAGCACTCCATGAAAATAGGGAGCTTTGTAAATGTACCAATGCTATTTTTTTGGTGTTTCTTTTTCTTACTTAAGTCTATCATAAATCCAAAAAACTTCAATTTATATAACCTAAAATTGTTATGTTTATTCCAAATATAAATGCATTTATTTATTTTGTATTACATGGTGAATTTGTGTTTGTTACTTAGAACTATCCGCTTTTGAAATCCAGACAATTACTCATAAGAATGAAAAATTATGCAGAGTACACATACTTTAAATGTTACAATTACACGCATTATAAGTATTTGGGCAATTTTCATGTATAAAAATTACCTGCTTTCCAGAGTACAGGATCTCCAAGTTTCTAGTGTGGCATGACACGTATCATAACAAGCCCAAACACAACTTTCATAATGAATCATAGAAGCATAGAATGGCTCGGGTTGGAAGGAACCTTAAAGATCACCTAGTTCCAATCCCCCTGCCATAGGCAGGGACACCTTCCACTTGACCATATTTCTCAAAGCCCCATCCATCCTGGCCTTGAACACTTCCAGGGATGGGGCATCCACAGCTTCTGTGGGCAGCCTGTTCCAGTGCCTCACTGTCTCACAGTAAAGAATGTCTTCCTTAGAGCCAATCTAAACCTGCCCCCTGTCATTTGAAGCCGTTCCCATCATTTACAGCCATTAGGGCTCTGCAGGTTAGGACAGCCTGTGGGGTGTTTATTGCAGTCACAGGGTGAGGATGCAGATCTGACAGCCTGCACAGCAGCTCGCAGTTACACACTTCCCCAGGGGCTGCTAGTCAAAATGGAACATCTCTCTAAAACATATCAGGCCAGAGGCAACTTGCCCAGGGTTTTGTGAACGATGGGATGGCATCACATGCAGCCAGAGGCCTAGACTACCCCTCAGATCTGTGTTCAGTTTCCTCCCAGTCAGGGTCAGGGCAACACCTCAGGGCTGCCTGAGCATCCCTCTGGCCAAGCCTCTGCTTATAGCATGCTGAAAACAGCAATACAAAAGTGCCAGTAATCCTACACTGTTGTCTGTTTTATTTAATCATAAAACCATGAATCAGGGAGAATGACAGTATTATATCCTTTTCACCTTCTATTAGAGTTCAGTGTTCCCCTGATAGGAAATAAGTCTCTCCAGAGAGAAAGAGCTGATCCTAGATTGATTTCTGAAATACTTTCTAGCTTCCAGGATTTAAGAGGAGATGGAAAATTGATTTGTATTTCACATGCTACATTCATTTGTGGAACATGTCTTCAGCTGCAGTAATATAGTAATTCTCCATTACAGTAATCTGTATAAAGCCTGATTTACATTAGGGTTTTGTAATATAATTCTCTTTTAACTCCCAAGACCTTGGGAGACAATATCGATATTCCTCACTTTTGGCGTGAACATGCAAAATGCTTGAAACCTGTTTCTTGAGTCAGAACTTAATGCTTCCCTCTCTGCCCTGTAAATGACCTCTTTTCTGAATATCCCAATGAAGAGAGATAGCATTTTCAAGGCAGGAAGCAGGAGATATTGCTCTGTTCTACTGTCTCTGCTACATGAATTAAATACGATTAAACTGCTGGCAAGGTTTAACTGTTAAATGACAATTCCTGAGAGAAACAATATAATGAGGGTTTCTTTTAGAAAATATTCAGGTGAAGTCTATATATTCATGAAGAACCTTATAGGATGCATAAAGCAAGTATTTGTACTATTTGCCTGTTCATTCTACTCCCCCAGTACGTATCAGTTTATTGTTTCTTAAGTAGAAATCGTACTGATTGTGAAGACTGTTTCAGTCCCTTGAAACTATTAAAATGATCAAATAAATTTCAATTATAAACCCGACCTTTCTCAAACACGTAATGCTAGATCTGTTCCATGACATTTATTTAATTAAGTGATATTCTTGCTTATTTCTGTTATGACTGTATAGAAATATAGAATTAGTTTTGGTTAGGCCAAGTAAGCTGAACAATCTGAATCCCACAGTTCTAAAACTCATTGAACAACAGGAGGTTAGGAGATAAAAAGTCAGACCTTGCTCAGTTTCAGGAGGGTATGAATTCACATATGGATTCCCATTTATGACAATTGACTTTGTGCAGCATGAAATAGATATCTCAGTACAGAAATGATGACATATTGCTTTCATAAAGTCTCTTAAAATTGACAGAGACTCTACAGGTAATTCTCCTAGGACTTTCAGCTTTTTCTTGGCATAAACAAATGGGAACAGTTTACATCCCGCTACCTTTATTTCAATGGCTTTAAAATCCAGTAAATTGTAGTGTCCGTTTCTTGGTTGGTTGGTTTTTTCCTAGCATGCAATAAATAACTCCCTGACTGAGAAGTATAATTTTTTTAGAAAATCTTATCTTTTTGTTCCTTTCTGTCAAAAAATAAAGGAGCAAAGATTGTACTATTTTTTATTGCCTCCTAGAAATACTACATAAGAATATTTGTTTCCCTTTTGACCTTAAGATGTCAACACAGAGATACCAAGCAAACTTCCGTCATCTATCTTTAGTAAAAATCTTACTTATTACTTGAGTTCCTAAAAATTCTCTTGAGCTTTCCCAGGGACATGATGAGATTAGTAGTAACTAAAGAATGATGAAACACTGCAGGAATTGGTCCTTTAGAAATATTTCATAGAATCATAGAGTGGTTTGAGTTGGAAGGGACCTTAAAGATCATCTAGTTCTAACCTTTCTGCTGTGGGCAGGAACACCTTTCACCAGACCAGGTTACTCAGAGCCCCACCCAGCCTGGCCTTGAACGCTTCCAGGATGGGACATCCACAACTCCTCTGGGCAAACTGTCCCAGTGCCTCACCACCCTAACAGTCAAGAATTTCTTCCTAATATCTAATCTAAATCTACTGTCTTTCAGTTTGGAGCCATTCCCCCTGTCCTGTCTCTACATGATCTTGTAGAAAGTTTCTCTCTGTCTTTCTTGTAGGCTCCCTTCAGGTACTGGAAGTTCAAAATTAGGTAACCTCAAAGTCTTTTCTTTTCCAGTGTGAACAAACAGAATTCTCTGAACTTTTTCCTCTGATCGTCTTTGGACTTGCTCAGATAGGTCAATGAGCTTCCAGTGCTGGGAACCCCAGAGCTGGATGCAGCACTCCAGGTGGGGTCTCACCAGAGCAGAGCAGAGAAGGCAGAATCCCATCCCTCATCCTGCTGCCCATGCTGCTTTGGATGCAGCCCAGGACACGTTCGGCTTTTCAGGCTGTGAGTCTTATTAAACCCCAGGAGATTCCCACTGGCACACTTCTTGAGCTTGTCCAAGTCCCCCTGCATGACATCCCATCCTTCAGGTGTGTCAACTGAACTACTCAGCTCAGTGGTGTCATCTGCAAATTTGCTGAAGGTGCATTTGATCCCTTTGTCTATGTCATTAATGAAGAGATGAAAAAACACTGGTCCTACATGGACCTTTGAGGGACACCACTTGTCACTGATGTCCATCATGACTCTGAACCACTGACCACTACTCTCTGGATGTGACCATCCAACCATTTTCTTATCCACCCAATAGCCCATGCATCAAATCCATTTCTCTCTAATTTAGAGAGAAGGATGTTGTGGATGCTGCATCAAAGCCTTTATAGAAGCCCAGATAAATATCTTTAACCCCTGTCTTGTCCACTGATGTAGTCACCTCATTTCTTTTGTATCCAGTAGAAACCTCTAGACTACATGATTTCTTTTGTATTATCATCTCCAACAACAATTAATTAAGTAAACCTGGAAAGTACACTATTATTGATATTTCTGGCAACATTTCTAAAGAAAATTGGTTTTGAAAGAAATTCCTGAAGCTGGTGAATTTTAAATATCCTCTGAGAATACCACTGGACAAAAGTCCATACTAGAAATCCTGGCACTGACCCTATGCATAACAGAGGTCACAGGGACCTGTGGCCCAGCCAGGGGACTGAACACTGAGAGGCACAGCAGGAGCCAAGGATCTCCAGACTTTCATGCACTTGGACTGTGAGAGTATAAAAGACATGGAGTTCCTGTTTTCAGGGTCCCTCCTTGGAGGCACCCAGATTGAGCTGTTACTCTGCTGTTGCACCATGATTACATTATTTTAATGATCAAGATGTCTGAGATTCTGCTATGAGGAACCTGGGGTCAAACTGGTAAGGAAAGCTGGTCTGACAGTGTGAGAGTGTGTGTGTGTGAGTGTAGGGAGTTGAGCAGGGTTGGTTCAGTGGAGCTGCCCACTGCAAAGGGGCCTTGGTCCCTGTCCACGTGGTGTGAGTGCCAGAGTGGCTCCTGGACAGTCAGATAGGAAAGTTTCTTTAACAATTGTCTAGAAAGTTGCCACTGGTCTGTTGGATTTTTAATGTAAAAGAGTCTGAATTCTATGTCAAACATGCTAACTACTTAGAGTAGTAAAAATTTACATGCATTTTTGCAGGAACAAAGGAATGCGCTGTAAAACCAGCAAGTCTCTGCCAGAATACAAGCCTAAACTATGTTTTAATTTCCTCAAGCTGTGAGTTTGTCTTCTAGATGTTGCAAGGTAGGACATTAGATTGCTATTGTTATTCTTTGCTTTAAAGAATGATCAATAGAAAGTATGATGGATAGTACTGGACAGAGAAAGAGCAGTCCTGGTTATATGAAAGATGCCAATTACATTTTGCCCTGTGGGGCAAACTTTGATTTCACAAAAGTGCTAATACAAAAAAACTCTTTCTCTCAATCAGCATTATTTGAAGACTTCTGTACTCTGACTTGCAGAGCTAAAAAATATGGCATAGAAAGTTTCCATCATTTTACATCACTGTCAGGAACATAATGTTTCTGGCTTCAAAACTGTTTACAACAATGCTTTGTTGAAGAAGGTTGCTCTCACATGTCTTTAGTCATTATCCCAGCTCAGTCTCCTAAGAGAAATTTCCTTGTTTTTATTTCTGCTAGCTATTTCTCTGCTGCCTACTCTCTCTTTCCTCTAGTTCAACCTTTAGACTGAGTACAGTTCCCTAATCTTCAACCTGCTCGCCTAAAAACTGCCTATTGTCTACCTATGTGTTGCTGTTAACTGAGATGTGGTCGGAATACTGTGTATCACTATTTATTAAATTACTGTGGTTATTACTTCATCTTGCCATCAAAAAAGGAAATATGCCTGTGACAACTCTCTCCCAAATATTTCTGTACCACCAGGATATCTGTGAATAAAAGACAGTAAAATTGGTTTTTTCTTCTTTTGTGTCAGAATGAATCTTATATACTGTT
The DNA here is from genome assembly GCA_013397175.1 of Platysteira castanea. Classification (NCBI taxonomy): domain Eukaryota; kingdom Metazoa; phylum Chordata; class Aves; order Passeriformes; genus Platysteira; species Platysteira castanea. The sequence continues at coordinate 16,626 of VYXC01006978.1, forward strand.
ACGAAAAACTGTCTCCATCACAGGAAAGCTTTCAATGGTTCACTGCCTTAACATTATTCAACATGCATTGAATGCTGTTTTGAAGAGATGAAGTGACAAATATATGTGAAAAATGATGTGGTTTTACCTGAAACACAGCTTCTTCTTATGCCCTCCCTCCATGCTTTCCAAATCCGAAATAGGGTGGGAGAAAACAGGGTCAAAATTGAACTTGAAAAAATAGCAAGAAACAAAAGAAGCAAAAACTTGAAAGACAAAATTTTAGACCTGAACCCTTATTTTGATAATTTAGAATTAATTTATTTGTCATATTCTTACTTACAGATATATATTTATAAAAATACTCACAGGGGTATATATCTCTTCAATACCAAATTTTTAAAAAGAGACAAACTAAAAAGCTCTCAAATCTGAAACATCATATTGTTTAATAATTAATATTAAAAATTCAGTTGGCTTACTTCAGCATACCAGAATTGCATCTTTAATGATTTCTGCAACTGGCATGATTTCTGTGTGGAATTCATATCAAAATATCACTCAATTTCAGTGTTTGCAGGTGTATTATTTTTATATAATCCCACCTCCAGTATAACTTAGAAAAAGAAAAGTTGTGAGGAGATATTTCAGCATAAGGTTTTTACTTTTTTTAAAAAGTCTCTTAATATTGTAATTGCATTGTTGGCTATTACAAAGCTCCAGAATGGGAGGTTAATCATTAAAGTGCCCTATTTTTTATGGTCTCTGTTTCATGTAGCTTATCCTGGCCAGCAGTAGAAACCAGACAGATATGTGATGAGGAATTAAACCTCTCATATTCAACAATTTTATCCTCTAATCCTTCTTACAATCTACTGCCATCCTCACTTTCACATGATGTCCTTACACATTTGCTTTCTGAAGTTATTAGTGATTATTTGTCTCCTCATTATGAGCATATGGCTATGTCTTTTCATTTCCCAGAATGAGAAAAAATCAACCTCAGAGTCTAAATGCCCTTATCATTTCTAACTGCTAATACTTCAGTTGAAAAAGAAGATTGTTTAAAGCCCTGACATCACTAAGTGAATTTTATACTAAGGCCTTTGGAGGAAGAGTCCCTGGTAAGTGACTCCAGGTTCTGCTGCTGCTTTTTGAAGTATTCTTGGTACCACAACACACCAACATTTCACAGTTGTGAGCGCTGCCTGTGGTTGGGGTCTGCCATTTTCTCTAGGAAAGTAACAAGCAACAGAAAAGTAAAGTGCCATGTTGACAGCACAATCCTTGACAGTTTTAACCAGCAGTAGACCTGACACTGACAAACAACAACAACGGGATCCAGCCGATGGCATTTCATGGGTACTGCGCTGTACAGACATACCTTTGGTTCTCCTGATTTCCATCCCTTTCCTTCCTCTCTTGGTGAGCTCAGACAGTGTTCCTTCTTCAGAAGAGGAAATCTTTTTACAAAAAGAAGCTTAAAAACTGAGACTGTGCAGGCATAAATTGTGAGAAGTCCCTGTAGAGTGCGGCATAGGACAACAATTCTAGCAAAGAAAAAGTAATTGTGATATTTTATATCTCCTGGCAGTAACATCGTGATTGCTATTTCAAAAAGTGGACAAAGAAAAGCAAAGCAAGTCTGACTTAAAATATAGGATGCAAACAATGTAAACAGCAGAAACCATCGTGTTTCTCCACCATTTTCTGTGACAGGTTCCTTTAGCATTTGTTAATGTGTCCAAGTAGCTTTTATGAGCTTGGCTATTTGTTCTGCTGTTGAAACGAGCAAATAGGTGAGGGGAGAATCTCCCAGAGACTGAGCTTCTTTGAAACCCTGCAGTCGAGATGCCAGGGAACTTTATGCTGAATCATACAGTCTAATTAATGTTCAATACTGTCGATGTAATCTCAGACAGCAGACTTATACTACGACAATTTTGTTTAAAATCTCCTATAGAAGTCAACACAATTATTCCTTTCTTAGAACCCATCCTTACTGTGTATAACAGGTTTGACATCATTTTAGCAATAGTTACCACGTGATTTGATCTGAGATGAGCAGGGTCTGCTTTACAATTAGAATATCTAGACTGCACAGCGAAGGTTTACTTTAACATACAATTTAATCTGCTTTAAACGGGATATTAGTAGAGAATTAGAAAAGTCTCATTGCTATGATACACTTTGGTCCATACCACAGTATTTATAGCCAGAATTAATAAATCTAAATTCAAAACATAGTCAAAATTCCATGACTTCCAAATGTCATGAAAATATAATTTTGCTCAGATGAAAACTTAAATGGGAGCATGAATAAAATAATTGCAATTTTTGGCAGTTATTATTAGCAATTCCTAATGTTAATCATCTTTTTTAGAGCACCTAAGACTTCCAGCTTATCTCTTTCATTTAAGGGTCTCAGAGCTCATTACTAGTTTAAGAATCCAGGCATCTTTATAAGGTGAACAAATGTTATCTTCATTTTGCAATACGAATAGTGGCAGAAAATTATCTTCCAGGAAAGTCAGTGAAATCTGTTCCAGGCTCCATTCATCCCCTTCCTATTCTATATTTCTGCATATTTTAACTATTCCAGCACTATTGCTTCAAAATTGGAAATGTTTCAGCCAGTCAGAATCCAGGAATGCTGTTACAGTTTTGACTGATTCACCCTTGCAGCTTAGTATGTATACTTATTTCTTAGTAAGTAATTTTCTTGCTCTTATATTTGCATAATGATAGAACAGTTCTATCTTAGTAATTTAGCATAGTATGCAAATTCCCATACTCTGACATGCAGGCAGCTCTTATTAGTCAGGCAAAGTACAGGGATTTACATTAATCAATGTATTGCTCTTTTTCAGTTACTTCATTGCAATTATCTAAGTCTCATAGCTCTGATTATGAAGAAAGAAAGACCTTTGAGAAAACTGAGATGAAGTGAAGAGAAGTTTTGAAATCACTGTGGTTTTTATTGACAGCAGTTTTGCAGACCATGTGCTCTCATCATAAAGATTACACAGGTGGGTAAAGACTAAGAGGTAGACTACAAAAATCTGGTCACCATTTTATGAATATCTGTAAGATAAAATGTATTCCATAAATCTGTAACTCACCTTACTCTGTTATGTAAAGCAAGCATTTTCCCCTGTATCTATTTTGGTAATAACTATATCCTATGCAAATTCTTGACACTTAAAATCTAAGATAAAATGTTCTCAGCAAAGCACTGATACCCTAATAATTATGCCATTAGAAAAATTTGAAACACAGGGTGAAATTTCTCAGTATTATGGGTTTTCAATACCCTTTTGACACTGAAAGAAAGATGCTCTAAACAAAATTGTCCAAGACACGTAAGTGGCTTAGAGGCTCAACTGTAGAGAACTCCATCCTACTTTGTATAGGTACATTATCAACCCTTTGGCTTATTTCTTCTGGGGATGATTTAAGAATAAAACATCTTAGATGATTCATCCTCCTCTTCAGGAGCACTCAGGGTAATATAATTGAGAGAAAATATTTCACATAAAGTAACAACCACAAGTTTTCTTCATAAGAAGATAAATCCCCTCCTTCACCTTTGTCTTCAGTATGCTGAAGTCTAGTGGCTGGGACACTCCAGGGGAGTTGAGATATCTTTGCCAGTGGAAGACTATAGCCAGTTTATATCATGAGATTATTTGGCCATTAGGCTGCCAAATTTTTTTGAGGGGTAGTTCTTACTAGAATCATATAGAATGGTTAGGACTGGAAGGAACCTAATTAAAGATCACCTAGTTCCAACTCTCCTGCAGTCGGTAGGGATGCCATTCACCAGATCAGGTTGCTCATGTACCTCATCTGATCTGGCCTTGAGCACTGACAGGGATGGAACATCCACAGCTTCTCTGGGCAACTTATTCCAGTGCCTCACCACCCTCTGAGTGCAGAACTTCTACCTAACATTTAATCTAAATCTGTCTTCTTTCAGTTTAAAACCATTGCCCTGTGTCCTGTCACTATCTGGCCGTATAAAAAGTCCCTCTCACCCCTTTTTATAAGCCCCCTTAAGGTACTAAAATCCTTCAATGAGGTCTCTCCAGAGCCTTTTATTCTCCAGACTGATCAACCCCAGCTGTCTCAGCTTGTCTCCACAGCAGAGGTGTTCCAGCCCCTGATCACCTTCACAGCTTCCTCTGGACCTGTTCTAATAGATCCATGTCTTTCTTGTGTTGAGTATCCTAGAGCTGGATGCGGGACTCCAGGTGGGGTTCTGTGAGAGCAGAGTAGAGGGGTAGAGTCCCTTGAACTGCTAGCCACCCTGCTTTTGATGTAGCCTAGGAAGTGGTTGGATTTTTCGGCCATGAATGCACACTGTGGACTCATGTCCATCTCTTCATCCACAAGAACCCCCAAGTGCTTCACCACAGGGCTGGTCTCAGTGAGTTCTCCCAGTCTGGGATTGCCCCAATCCAAGTGTGGCACCTTGCACCTGGACTTGTTGAACTTCATGAGGTTCGTGTGGGCTGACTTCTCAAGACGGTAAGATTCATACACACACACATCCCCTTCTATAACTCCTTGGGCCTTATTCCCCTCCTGCTTAGCACAGAGTGTGCATGTGCTGTCTGTCATCAAGTCACCACCCTCGTACACAGCTGTATTTTAAGGGCAGGAGTGTGTGTTCTGGTCACACCCAAAGTTAGAGAGGAAGGCGTGGCATAACTCAGCATGAGGCTGAAAACAGCATGGAGTGGAAAGATAGAAGATTCCAGCATCTCAGCTGTCCTGTGATTTTGTACATGGGATGAGTGGTGTTAGCCTATTATATAAGTGTATGCTATAGTCCTCCTAATGAAAAGCACAGACAACTGGGTTTCTCAGACTTAAAAATCGGGGTTAGTAAAGGTATCACAAAGTTCTTGCATTTGTGTGCTTGCACAGTAGCTGTCACTCAGGACTTTTCTGGCTATGGCCAAAGTGTCAGGGATGAACATATGAAAACTCAGGCTAAGCCAAAAAGAAGTGCGTGGGAGAAAACAGAAAAGTAATGTTGATCTAATTTTCTGATTTCCAGTGTATAAAACTTAATAGTCTTACCTGGCTGGCATTGTCTTTAATGATTTAAACAATCCTTGTGTGCAACAGTTTTTCTTTAAATATTCTCCTTGTTGCATACATGCAAACAGATACACAAACACACACATCTACTGTAAAAATTCCTAATTTCTATTAGTTGAAAAGCATTAGAGCTCCCACTGCCTCTTGAATTAAATGTACGTACAGGATAATTGTATACACTTCTGACATTACCTAGAATGAGTTTTTTAGGGCAGCTTTCTACTAGCTGTTTTTAAGCTATGCGAAGCAGCTAGAACTGGGACCCAGACCTGTACTCAATGGTTTTAATACACCATTCCCCAAACCAGGAGTTTGTAAATATTTGTAATTGCCTGCAAGTTTGCAGCAGCTGAAATAAAACACTCATTAAACCTCGTCTTCTACTCCAGCTATCTTTGCTTTTTTCCTTCCCTCAGGAATCTCCTTTTTCTTGATTAATGCCATGGTGCTAAGTTTTTGCAACACAATTGCTGTATAAAATGTACATACGTTTGGTATTCATTTCCTAGTTTCTCCACAAGTTATCAGGAGTAGTATGAAAGTTATTGTCTATACTCCTAGAAAAGATAATTTTGCAGTGCATATATATTAATATGAAGCAATAGAGACCTATATTTGGAATGGCTCATGAATGTGCTTATTCCTTGTGAATGGATCACTGGAAATCAAATATAAGCACATATAGAAACATGGTAAGAAATTGTTCTGAAATTGAAGGCTTTGAAAATACAACAGTTCAATTATAAAAAGAAAAAAGGAAACATATCCTTGCTCTCAAATTTACAGAGGCAGTTGTAGAGACACTTAACAACCTCTGGAAATCAACTGAGAAGGGCCTAAAGTAGTAACACAGATCATGTCAAGAGGTGGAATACTTCAATAATTTCCTGCTCTTTAAATCCAGAGTGTTAGCTTGGCACCTCATCTATTTATATTATGTACATGTATACACATATGTACAACATACGTATGTATATATGTATGTATGTATTTATGTATGTGTGTCTGTGTGCGTGTGTAATAGGTGCTTAAGAAAGAAAAGCAAAAGAACCAGTAGGTTGCTACCTGCTGAAAGAAATCCTGATCTACCGGTGTCTTGAACACAGGGAAGCCCTTCTTTCCCACTCCTAGTGGCCCTTCTTTCCAACTCCTAGTGGTGTATAAAACTAATTTTAAGAGCTAGATTCCTGAATATGGCTCAGGCTGACATGAAGATAGCTCAGTCTGCAGTAGAATGTGTTTCTTCACAACAGGCAAAGATAAAATATGAAGTTTACTGTAAGGTAAAGCTTATGGCCCTAAAGGTATTTGTAAGTCTGCAAAGTTTGGTAGCTACTGATAGGGAGTTTTAAATCCCCAGTTTTAAAGTACCTGAAATCCATTTTCAGCTTTTGTGTATCTTATTGCTCTTTATCCTCACTGGGATCTCGATTAAGATTTTCTTTAAAAGCTTTTCTAAATTAGATTCTTATTACTAAGAAGAAAAGTAGTATCTCTGTTTACCCTTACAAATGGGAAAATATTTGACTGAATTTGTAGTCACAGTACTTTGGTAAAGAATGAAAGACAATTAAATCTAACTGGGAAATCTGATAAATAATTCACTGCAAGAGCTGAGAGATGCACAGTGGTTTTTATTGTAAGAAATCCAGAAAGACTCATTGTTTTCTGAAGCTTAACAAGCCTAGAATAAAAGTGAGCACCTGAAAAGAACTGTTACTTTGAATGTTAGCCAGTTTGTTACAGTCAAGTTTTTGCCAAGAGATTATGTTAGCTTTTTCTTCCTGGGATCTTGAAATATTCCCTGTATTTTCTGTTGAGGTGTTTGAACAGAAGCTTGTGAAATCCTCAGTATAAAACTTGGGTTGATTTTCAAACTCAAAAAATACAGTGATCAGTCACAGAATTACTGATTGAGGCTGTCTGTGGTAGATGGACGGTTTTTATGTCTGTCAGCTAATACTGAGGTTTGTGTGCAAGTGTATCATTATTCCAAATGAAATACAAACCTCAGGGGGTACAAATTCAACCTAAATGAAACAAAAACCCATAAACCTAATAAAAACCTTTCCCACATGAAGGAAAAGAAAAAAATGCTGACATTATATTAGACAACAAAATCACAGGTTTTTACAAATATCTGTGAAAGAAATAACAGGCTAGCATTTAATGAATATTTGCTTTGATATTTAATGAAAAAACACATGCTGTTGTTGATGAAGGTGCAATTATAGTGGACTATATTGTTTGCTAAATGAAATTAGGATGTAAAGAGACAGACTGGTAGGAGAGAAGCAAAAGTGAATATTGGGGATAATAATGCTTTCATCAGGGAAATAATCCTAAATGTCGCTAGGTCTATGGAGGTTTTTCCTTTCTTTGCTGAATGTTTTATAGACACATTAACACACACACAAAAAAAAGTGGGGGGGGACAGTGCTTTGTAGAAACTGTGGGTTTTTTCTTCAGCTTTCTTGCCTAATGGCAAATATTTGAAGTTTCAAGCTACCAAAGATTCACATTCCTTTGAGTTGTCATATGTCAAAGGATTAGTCTGAAGTAAATAAGAAACATTCTGAAATATGTAGCAATTATGAGGATTATATAGGTTTGATAGCTTGCCTTTTTGCATTTTTCAGACACACAAATCAGAATGAGATTAATGTTATTTATATATAACATATATATAACATATATATTCATATATAACATATATATAACAAAAAAATCTTTGTCTATAAAAGCTTACATGTAAATTATCATCATTTAAGATTGTCCATGGACTTCATAGCTTGATCTGGTATCACTTAAAGGTGAAGACTCACCCACTGTTTTCAAAGAAGACAGAGCATAAAAGAGATGGAAAGCAATGAGCTGGGCTTGTAGTTTATTACGGCAAAATGGGATATGACAGATTTGCAGCAGCAAAACTCTTAATTCATTATTACATAAGAATTTAAATATTGCATGTGAGCTCAGTTGCTGGTAAAGTAGTATTAAATTAATTGAAATGACAACAGTAAAATACACAGAAAGGTGATAAGATTCTTCTTTCAGTCTTTGATAGATAGTGTCCTGGTTTGTTAGGTAACTACATATATGTCTTTTGACCTACAGAACTGACAATCTACTCAAAATTGCTTCAAATTTGGTATGACATTTCTTGCTAATTCAAGAACACTAGTGCTATTATTCTCTCTCTTTAGCTAGACCTTTTTCTGCTAGACATGACATTGGGCTTGAAGTCATTGGGATAACTTTCCAGGGAGACGGATTTTATTAAAAGTATGCCATAGCTATTTTCCCATCCTGCACCTGCTCAGAATGCTGCCTTCTGTTCTATTAACCAAATTAATGAATTAACTGAAATCTGGGGTTCAAATCTGTGTGTGGATCTCACTGTTGTTTTTCATTTCTATGTTCTTTATTTGTGTGTTCAATGAGATGTGTTTGGATTTGCTTTTCAGTTTTAATTTTTTCTTTTTTTCTTGATGTCATTTCAAGGCCTATGACTTTCAGGCAGGACGAATTTTATGTCTGATTTCTAAAGCTCTTTAAGGCTTGCTTTGTGATTTCAGATAAATTATCTTGTTTTGGCCTGTATTTTTGCTTGTTAGCCGTTACATACTGCAGTTGGCAACACTTTTTCCACAAGATTTTTGCTGGGTTCGATGCAATCCTTATTCTGTTGGGTTATTTTTCCCAACCCAGGGACCATTAGCCTAGTTATGTGGATGTTAGCAGAGACATTCTCATTAGCTTCCATAAAAGCAGCCAAAGCAGAAAACTTTTGCAAAATCAGCAAATTGTAGTTTATAATCTCCAACAATGCTCTAGCTCCTTAAATCAGCAGAATCACTCCAACTTGTTTCACAGGGAGCCTGGCCAGCGTGCATATCATCAGAAAGGTTTTTTCAGAACCCAGCACTATTTAGACCAGCCCTAGGATGTAACAAATTCGTAAGGCTCGTTAACAGACCCTGTGATGAGATCTTTGATATAATTTTCCGATTAAAAGCTCCCTGAACAAGACAAACTATAATGAATTAGAAATTAACTCCAACTGATCACATACAAGGGTTTGCCAATCGTGAAGAACTCAAAGGAGGAGGAGGAAAATTGTATTAAAATGAATTCATCTTTAATAAAATGAGAATAAAACAGTTAGACATATTTATACCACTGAAGATAGGTTCCAGATGCTTTCGCTTACTCTGAGAAATCTCTTCTTATATAATGAAACACAGTGATGTCACAATCAATCTGATGGGTGGGGAAAAAAGAAATTTCCATTTTTCTTTCCGTGACAGCAAATATTAACACATTATGAACATCAATGTATACAAAACTCACATAAAAGAAAACATTCTCTGCACAAAATATTCTTCAGCACACAGCATTCTAGTTAGAAAAGAAACAAAAGCAAGAGGTAGGAAAAAAACCCCAGTGTTCTTTTCATGGAATATGATGATTTTCTGGTGTTTGCAGTTAATATCCTTAGTTTATTCTCAGTTATTGCTCTTACAAATTATTGCCTTGTATATAAAAGATAGATCTTTCATTCCTTTCATCAACTATCTACTTGCTATACTTCTTTTCCCACTCTTAACTGATTGCTGAATTTAAATTTTACATAAATCTTTATCCTTCCAAACTACAATTTTTATAGAATATCAATCTTCTGCAAGGAAAGAAAAAGCTTCTCTTTTTCTGAAGATACCTAAAATGTGCACAGCACAAGAAAAGAGGTAAAAATTTGTGTATTTATTTGCCTAATCAATTTTGACTATGCATTGATTAAGTATTCAGATATTATTTATCTTGTTTTCTTTTTCTGTACAATGTGGAACCAAAGGATAATGTTTCAGAAAGGCAGTATTCACAGATCAAAGAAATAATGTTTAAGGTTATTATTTCAGCACTGAAGCATTTACTTTCTCTTTGTGCATCAAACTGACAGTTTTGATGAAAGATAGAGCTGCTGTTTCTTCCAACTTCTTTCTCAAAATAATGCTTTTTTTTCTTTTAAGCAATTGTCTTTTATGTTTACTTAATTTAATTGTGCAAAATGTAGAATTGGACAGGAAAGCAGATGTGGCCAAAAGTTGTAATTATTCAAAAAAAGCTTCAAAGACTTAGTGAGAAGAAATCATTTGATGAACATGATCGATGTAGCTGTCATTTGACAAACAAATGTCATCATAACAGATGCCTTTGTGTACTCATGGTTAGTTTGCTTCTGTTAAAGACAAAGTACAAGTATAAGATAAACAGATTATTTAGCATCTAGTGTTTCTATAATCGATGAGATTGAAATTTAAAATTATTGCAATCATCTTCAACAAAGTAGTCTGTTTCAGAAAGCCAGAAATTCTGTCTCTGATCTGAAATCATGCAGAAGTCCTAATATTGAACTTGGAAGAAAATAAAATAAGGCAGGAAAAATAGTGGAAATAAAACATCAGAAACTCATTTTCAAACATAAAGGGCAATTCCTCACATACAGCCAGGAAAATAAGAAATATGGTACATAGGAAAAAATTAGAACCCACAACCTTTCTGAACATAATCACTGCATATAAAAATTCCAAATTTCAAAGGGGCAGCATATGGAAACAGCAGGAGTTTTCACACTTAATAGTTCGATGCAAAAACCTAAGTGCTTTAATTCAGCCTGTATTGATCTGATTCCAAGGTCACTGAAAGGTCTGAAAAATGTTAAGGATGGCTGCACTTATGAAAGAGCAGAGGATTCAGACAAGCATAGGCTTTTCCAGACGCAAAGGATCTGGCATCAAAACAGCTCTTGTAAAAAAATAACTAACCACACAAACCAAAACCAGGGACATGCACACACGTGCACATGTTCATGCATGCATGTACACACAGTGGCAGCCACAGCTGTGAAATACCAAGTGGATTTTGGGGAATAATTCCCATTATTCTCATTTCTAGTTTTTATGAGTCATTTAAGCATCTTTCCCCACATTTCAGAAAAACAAATCTCTGATTTTAGTAATGATATCTAGTTAAAACCAGGGGCATCTACTTCACACTTTTGCTGCCACAGGCAATCTGGAAGACATTCATGCAAGTGAATCTCCACTGGTGCAAAAAATGGTCACTAAACTATTTGCTGCCCTTAATATTTTTATCTCCTGAGGGATTACCTGGTCTGCCAGTCTGGTAGGACCTGTTCCACAGATCACTGATGCCTCATATATTTCTTCTTAACTTCCTTTTAGTGTTTGACTGTACTATAGCTGGCTGATCCTCTAAAATAGCATTGATTACCTGGCTATCCAGCTTCAATGGTGGATCCCTTCCCAAATTTTTTGAGTTGCACAATATCTCTTGGTTTCTAATAACTAAGTTTCATTTTATTGCCTAGCTTGCTCCTGGATTTCATTTTTTGGTAGTGAACTCACTCTTTAACCTCTTGACTTGATTTCTATCACTGTGTTGAACCTACATTAACCTTTCTACCATTTTTTCTCCCCTCATATGTTCTTTAATTCACTATCTTCTTAGGATCTCCTTCCTTTCCTTTCACCCTCTGGCAGGCTACCGCATTCTTGTCACTCTGACTGCACTGCAATAGATGGTGTGTACTCTCATAGCTCTCAAGCTACTGATAACTACCATATTTCTTTTTTTCATGTGGCAGGAAGCCAGACTTAAACATAAAATAAATAAATAGCACAAAGTGTTAGAAAACTGCAAGCTCTAACATTCTTTTCTTTCTTGCTTTCAGCTCTACGCTAATCCCTACAGCAAGACTGTTATGCTACTACTTAAGAAAAATGATGTAATCATTAAACCATCAATGTCCAGTTTAAAGTGTTAATTTCTTCAAGTCCAGTGCCATTAATTTGGCAAAGGAATATCATTTCATTTCATTAATACTGGCACTTTGTTCCAGTGGTCAGAGAACAGATTCTCCTGAAAGATCTTTGTTCCCTTTTATCTTTTTAATACTGATCATCTGTAATCTTATTCTAGCCTAGAAAACAATAGAGAGGATTTTTTTTTTTCAATCTCTAGATGTTAAATTTTAAAGCAACAGCTAAATACTTATGACCGGAAAAAAATAGTGTTGTATATAGTATTGCCAAACAGCTCATGTTGCTTCTTCCTACCTAATGACCCACATTTGATTTTTCAGATTTTTAAATTTTAGGATTAAAAAATATTATATTCCTATGCAATTATGTTCTAGATTTCTTGAGCAATGTTCAGTATAAGTAAAATATAGGAATGAATTATTTTAGTATCTCTGTTAGCTTTTCTGTAAGCCACTTGCCATCCTGGAATATCAGAACATTTCCTCCAAACCAGAATGAATCATTTCACTGCAGAAAGGTTATTTTTGTTATAAACACAAAGGGGTGTGTCATGATTTTACTGCAAGTATTTTTGCTTCCTTAATTGCAAGTACCCAAAGTAATTGCTGTTCCTGAATATTTCTGAGGCCTTCTTTATATTACATACATATCATTATACTAACTAGAGCAGGAACGGAGAGAGGGGCAAAGATACTGATGGTACTTGGTACAAGAGTATTGCTAGAAAGATGGGGTAGGGAGATAAGAAAACTTAACACTTTTTATGGCAAGCACAGATTCATGAGAATCCTTAAGGTACGGGCTGACTAAACTGAAGTCAACTGGCATTTTAGGATGAATCTGTTTTAGCTTCTTCCTCATACTGAGATCCCCAAGATCAAATGACATAACTAAGCAATGAATCTATTAGAATTTAAATTAAAACATGAAAATTCAAGCTAAGAGAGCACAAAATAGAAAGTTTTGAAGAACTTTACTAGTATAAACTTCAACAAATGATTTAGAAAGCCTCTGCTGTCACTTAGGAGATTTTCCTAACTGCTGTGTGTTCTCCTCAGCAATTTCTCTTTGTGCTGCAAACTTCCAGCTCCTTGCTTTAGATCTTCCTGTCTCAAAATCTGCTGTCTAAAAGACTGAGTTTGCTCAGTTTCTTCCAGAAAAGGATAAAAGGATACAGCTCCTCCTTTTTAGGGAGTTTCACCAAAACAAGTTTCTCCCTTTTGAAAGGAATGTAGAGTAAATGTTCTGTTGAGTCCTGTGTGCAGTTTTGGGCAGCACAATATTAGAAAGACATTAAGCCACTAGAGAGCATCCAAAGGAGGGCCACAAGGGTGGTGAAGGCTCTGGAGGGGAAGCCACATAAGGAGCTGCTGAGGTCACTTGGTCAGTTCAGTCTGGAGAAGAAGAGACTGAGGGGAGACCTCATTGCAGTCTGCAATTTCCTTGTGAGGGGAAGAGGAGATGCAGGCACTGATCTCTTCACTCTCATGACTGGTGACAGGACCCGAGGAAATGGCATGAAGGTGAGTTGGGGGAGAATTAGGTTGGATACCAGGAAAAAAATTTTCCACCCAGAAGGTGGTTGGGCACTGGAACAGGCTCCCCAGGGCAGTGGTCACAGCACCAAGCCTGTCTGAGTTCAAGAAGTGTTTGGACAATGCTCTTGGGTGCATGATGTGATTCTTGGGGTGTCCTGTGCAATGCCAGGAGTTGGACTCAATGATCCTGATGGGTTTCTTCCAGCTTAGCATATCCTATGAAATACGGAGCTATTGTCCACCAGACGTTATAGAAGTACAATTCTGTATCTTGAAGCTCTTGAGAAGCTGTCTCAAAATCTGGTGTGCGATGACCTGTGCACTATAAAACTGCCATTCATCTCCTTGTGATTACCAAGAGGGAGTTTCTTGCATTTACCATTTAGGTAAGTCCAATTCATACAGAAGAATCTGCATGTATTTTTCCTAACCATCCATATTTTAGAAGCTGATTTTTTTTTTTTTTCTTCCTTACACTAAGTGATCTCAATAAATGTTGCTGGGTTGTTCATTTTTAAAGCACTATATATGCATATACATGTAAGTATGTATATATAAACATATAAAAATAAACATACACAAATATAATCCAGTCATCTGCCTTTGCATCCCCTAGCACCAGTACCTTTTTGAACTCTTGACTCTGTATTGAACACTGACTGAACATCCTGCAGCTCATCTCAGTGCTAGTGTGCAATGTCAGAACACTTGGCTGCAAATCAAACAACGCTTTTTTTTTCTTTTTTAAGTACTCACAGAAAGTTTAAAAAAGCTGAAGGTGACATTTTGGCCTTGAGGCTTACTTCACATTATTGAAATATGGAATTTTCTTCCTTATGCCCTGAAGAAAAATTTCTGAATGGGAAGAACAAAAATAACATTTCCATGTACACTGATCTCTATACAGGAACAGACTCTTGATTCACAGTGGGCACCACTATTGCCTACAGCCAGTGGTATGTTTTGAGTTCATTGAGTGTGGGTTTAGGTACTGTGTTCATTATATTATTTAGTAGGTTTTTTCCACTTGTTTGGAACTTTGTTAATGTTTTTTTGTTTGAAAGAACAGCAGGTAAAGCCCCTTATCCTGAATTACTGTCAGGTATATAAGTTTGGCTGCAGTTGTATTCCTCTCCTCTCCTCATCTCTCTTCCCCTCCCCTCCCCTCTCATCCTATTTGTTAGCACTCAGAAAGTAGTTTTTACTCCAAGGCTGGAAATTTTAAATTTAAGTTGGAACTGAAAGAAGGGAAACACTGAAACAGAAATCAAAAAAGAGATCTATAGCCACTTACAACACTTTTTGCACTGACATAAGGTCCCAAGGGCCTCAGATTTTTTCAGCAGAACAAGAAAGAATTCATTATTTTGTCAGTCAGATACTGCAAGTAACTTTAACAAAAACAGAGATTCTAAAGAGCTGATATAAATGCAAATAGACAAATTCCCTTGATCTACTTTTCTTCTTATGTACTATCTTGACAGAACTGCTGAGCTTTCACTTCTAGAACAAAGTTGAAGTTTACCTTTCCTATCCAATGTTTTGCACAGTTTACACAGTGCCTTGAAGAAATCAGGATTGGGGGTTTTTTCCCCCTTTGAATTACTCCTTTTCATACAATATGTTTCTTTTTGTAGATATTTTCACTGTTGTGATGTGATAAATTGTTGGTTGAGAAAGATTTAATACATGCACTTTTATAAACACATTTTTATTTCTTTTAGTTTATAAAGCACTGATGAAGAAAGGTTTGCGAAGAATTAACCAGAAGAATTATGCTGCGCTGTGAAAGCAAATCTTAAAAGAGCCAATCAGTGCTGCATACCTGTTCAGTAGGTATCTGCAAATTGATTTTCAGTCTGAATTCCAATAGAATTTTGGATGAATAAGCAGGAAATTTAGTTTCCTACGAGGTTATGTTGCTTCATTTGGAATGTCTGCTGGATTTGTAGTATTAGAAGACAACATTCAGTAAAACAGGTTAGTGTTGCTGCCTTTTACTTCATCACATCTTTTCATGATAGACTTAAGACGGTCTTGTCTGAACCATGAAAACACAGAAGAGTGTGATTTAGATTCCAGTTCTGTCTGTGGACAGCATGAAATACATGTCATGACAATATTAATGACGGCAATAGCAGTGGTCCCTACATCACTGGTCAAAACTTCTTTTAAAACACTACCTTTGCTCACGAGAAAAGAAACATTCTCTTTGTTCAAAAGTTGACAGCAATGAACAAAACATGAGCTACAGATGACTAGCTGTATATTTGTGTCTTTAACGGGTTATCTTAAGCCTGTATACTGCAAATCTGACTGCCTTCATTTCCCTTAAATCTGAAACTGCACAGCTTTACACTAAGTCAATTAGGACATGCTTTGGACTCTTTTTTCACAATCGTTACCTTTTCTTCTCCCCTCCAGTATCTTATGAACCACAGAGTGATTAAAATTACAAGGAGACAGGTTCTGAATAGACAACTAATGTATTGTTTTCACAATAAATATCCCACAACATAAAACCACAAAACAATAAGCTCTCCTCTTTACTTTTCCCAAAAAAGCATTCTTGCATTCCCTTTAGCCCACTTATTTGCATCTTTATATTGAAGTGAGCAGATTGCTCATTGCAATATCTGTCTACATTCTCTCTCATCAGTTTTATTCAGTGCCTTTCTTCCCATTTGCTACTTAGAAATTTACATTCTAATTCAATTTGTACTTGTATCCCAAGCTTAGCCTGGAAAAATGAAACTTTGCTAGCTTAGGGTATACTGGTCTGCAGTTCAGCATCCTAATACTCCCAAAAAACCTTGGTACTACTATTTCCCGCTTGTTTCATTGGTGTTATTTCTGTTAGTCTAGCTTTGGACATGCAGCAGGATATTATCATTACCTTAATCTAAGGAGTATATGTATGTCAATCTTATGGTAAATGATAAATGGATCCGCATTTATCTAAGACTGAAGTAAATTTTCATTCATAGTATACATGTGTAGGTATATGTATCTGTTCACATGTATATATTTTAAGCCTTTTTAAAATTTTTTTTTTATAATTAGAAAGCAATTATTTTCTAGAACACTTTTTTTCCCCTATGTAAACGCCTTTGAAAATATTCAGAAGTGAAAAAGATACAAGTACTTCTGCTGCATAGAATTTATCATGAAATGCCACATAAAATCACATAGTAAAACACTGGAAATAATTGGAGCTTTAAAAAAGTTTTCAACAAAATATATTTTCATTTAAGTATGTTGTTTTGTTGAATAGTTCTTCAAGATACTAATTTTTATGACAGTTTCTCTGGATATTTTTCTTGTATCTGAATGAGACAAACAAAATTAATCTATTCTTTCTTTTCACTCATTTAGTTTCTGGTTTTTCCCCCTTGAGAGCAAATGCCTGAAATTTGGATTCAAATTTCAGAGCTTGGCTCCATTTTAGATGAAGATGGGCTTTGTATTGGATGTCACAGAAACAATAATTTTCTCCAGGTTAAAGCATTGTAGGTCCCCGACTTCAAAGAAAGCTCCGAACTCCAAAAATTTTGACCACTGTAAACAAGACTCAATTGCTCTTTTCCAACCATCAGCTCACAGGAAATTGGCAGTGTTGAGCTTTCCTATCAATATAATAGAAGTGTTTGCTCCCCACATCAGACTGTGATAAGGATAAATTAAATATTGCAGAGCTCAGTATAAGAGAGAAGTCTAAATTTGGTTGGTTTATTTCCAAGTTGTTGCTAAAAGGCTGTGCTTGAAAAACAATACTGGATTTTAAGTATTTCCTCAGGACACATCTGGCAAACTGCTATTGAACTAAGAAACACAACACCCACTATTCCAAACACCTCTGTAAGGGTGACTCAGATGCAGTCCCTGCTGATGCTAATGCCACTGCCTTCCCTGATTTTCCAACTGATCCCTGCTGGGACATATGAATGAAAATGTATAACAACTTCATAATAAACTGTGCAGGCTCAGAAATACTTATTTTCTGGCACAGTGTTCACTAAAGGCATGTCACAGACAGCAATGTGTATAGCTCCTAGTGTTAACAATATGTTTACATGATTCACCTCATGCCTTAGGTTTTAAGTTTCATATTTTTCAAATTATGCACTGCTTAGTATGTAACTCTGAAGTTTCTTGTAGCCTGCTAACTTCTGTTCTCTCATGCCAGATAGACATAACAAGGCTTCTAAAAGCTAGCTCTCCAAGGACACCCAGACTATCCTAGGCCCAAAAATGTGTAAACCAGCATCTTTAGAAGGGGGGTAAGCTTGGGGAATTACATCATTAACTGAAGCTTTAATTGGAGAATCAACCCTGATATGGAAATGAACCAAACTTACAAAAGTGTGAATTTGGGACTCAGGGTCCATCTTGTGTGTCACCTTTGGCCTGCCCAGGGTGTACCTTTGAAGGCTCTTCAAATAAATACCTACCTTTATTTCCTTATTCCTGTCTAGTTTCTGTTTTTTGGGTGGCCACCTCAGCCATCAGACCCAGGAAGGAGGTCAATAAATGAGCAGGAATCAGTAGAGCAATGGTAGAGTTGAAAACGGCAAAAATTATTTCACAAAAAGAGTAGATGGACATCCAATCCTCGGATTTAAAACCTTCCTAGGGTTAAGTTGTGTCTATATATCCAAAGTATTAAGGTAATTTCCTTTCTTTGCTTCTTTGATTCGAATTATAGAAATATTGCTCATATTCATGCCAAGCAGCTTAGTGGAGCTAGCAATGTTTTACAGTAGTGTTCTTAGCAAAACATCTATATTCATTTACACAGTTCAAGAAGAAATCTCCTTTTCCATCAATTTTTTTGAAGCATCCAACTACCTTTTCTAAGCTTTCCCAAACATTCTAAATCACAGAATAACAGAATTAATGTAATGAGGTTGGAAAAGACCTCTGAGATCGCTGAGGCTAACCTGTGACCAAACACCAGTGTGTCAACTGGACCGTGGCACTAAGTGCTACATCCAGTCTTTTCTTGAACACCCCTAGGGACAGTGGCTCCACCACCACCCTGGGCATCCCATTCCAATATCTAATCGCCCTTTCTGTGAAGAAATTCTTCCTAATGTTCAGCCTAAACCTCCCCTGGTGCAGTTGAGGGCTGTGTCCTCTCATCCTGTCACTGGTTGCCTAGGAGGACCTGGCCACAGCCTCCTCTCAGAGAGTTGTAGAGAGTCACATGGTACCCCTTGAGCCTCCTTTTCTCCAGGCTAAACAAGCCCAGCTCCCTCAGCTGCTCCTCACAGGACTTACCCTTCAGACCCTTCACCAGCTTCGTTGCCCTTCTCTGGGCTTGCTCCAGCACCACAATGCCATCCCTGAACTGAGAGGCCCAAAACTGAACACAGGATTTGAGGTGTGGCCTCACCAGTGCTGAGTACAGGGGGAAAATCACTTCCCCAATTCTGCTGACCACACCATTCCTGATCGAAGTCAGGATGCCCTTGGCCACATGGGCACACACTGGCTCGTGCTCAGCCAGCTGTCAACCAGCACTCCCAGGTCCTTTTCTGCTGTCCGCTTTCAGTTCCTAGCCACAGACCAGCTAATCTAGATATATTAATATTCTTGGTGTTACCCATAATAGTATCATATCTAAAACTTACTAAAATTGAGTAAACGCTAAAATATCTTTTAAAACCCCAAACTTATTTTATGCTTTTAAACACTAAAAGTTAGAAAGGTGTCTTCTTTCTTCTATCCTCATAAAGTTGGTTTTGTTTTTTTACTGCAGGCAAGAATTAAGAAATAAATTAAATTTAGGAACATTGACATTACTCTTCTCCTTACTGGAATTAGAATTCTATTAAATCCACTTTAGATCTGATTTACAATGGCAACTCAAAATTCAAATTTAGCTCAATGTTAATATTAACTGGCTTCTTCAGAAGAGGTGAAAAAGTCGTATTCTTCTAGTACCACACACTTTAAATATACTTAACTTCCGCTGCTGCTCTTGCAGTAATAAATTACAAAAAAAAATTATATGATTAACTCTGTTAAAGAGAAGTCATTTACCTTTTAGTTATAAAGAAGGTCTTAGGGTTTTTTCCAGGTTTTCAACTCTAATTTTCCATATGTCCTCTTAGTGGAGTTTGGTTTAGAACTGATAATTGAATTTGTCTCAATGTCAGTTAGTCACTGACATTGCATCAGTGATGGGAAAATTAGCACTCTTTCTCAACACCATATTCATCCCATTGTTAACAGTCTTTCTGATCTAAATGCTGCTTACTCCAGCTATGTGACAACATATTAAAATGCTTGAAGCTCAGTTTGTGCTGTTGCTAACACTGGGATGGACAAACTATGACTGAAAAATAGTTATTAAATTCAGAAAAACAGATAAAACCACAGCTTTAAAATTAATGACATCTCAACAAAGATCTAATCCTATTGCAAAAATTCATACACATCCTTTCCAATTCTGGATGCTGTTGTTTCTTTGAACATTTCCTGATATACGGGTTTCT
Organism: Platysteira castanea; assembly: GCA_013397175.1. Lineage (NCBI taxonomy): Eukaryota > Metazoa > Chordata > Aves > Passeriformes > Platysteira > Platysteira castanea. The sequence continues at coordinate 36,597 of VYXC01006978.1, forward strand.
TTCTTCACACATGCAACTGTAGTTCATTTATTGCTTGAGAAGCAGCCACACGGGAGGCAAGTATTTCAATTGCTGCTGTATGGATAGCATGAGACTTTATTCAACAAGCCGTTAAGTAGGTGCAGTTAAGAAATGGCAACATTTTGTATAGTAAATTGAAAGATAAATAGAGTTTATGTTTAAATTGTTCATTCATCAGATTACTTACTCCTTACACCAGATCCCACAGATAAATGACTAGCAGTCTCTGTCCACAATCATTTGTTCACATGAAACATCCTCCAGAGTACAGAAATAAGTTTTGGATGACAGAGAATTATTTCCCTGTTCCTTTAACATCTGCACATCTTGCCCAGCTCTTCTAAGACTCTTATTTCCTTCTAAAGTCAAAAGATTAAGATTTTGTTTCTGCTTTTTCCTTTCCAGGCTGAATAGTTTTAATGTAGCAGTTAATCAAACAGTTGTAATAATGCCCATTTTAGAGCCGAGTTTGTAGGAAAACATAAATTCCTAAAGAAAGAACTTTTGACCTCTGTACTTTCACACATCCTTGTTCCAAAGAGAAAGAATATACATACATGCATATATGCATACATATATGGAAAAGCAAATGATACCACAGATACTTTGATCAGTGTCTGATATTGCTGGGGAATTTAAGATGACTGTCAAAGTGCCATAAATTCTGGAGAAACAAAAAGTGGAAATTAATTCAGTCTGATGGACTCGGTAGCCTAAAGCACATTTTATGCCTCAGTCTTTTTATGGCATCACAGTTTGTACTACTGTGATGACCACAACAGGATCTTTAGCATTGCTGAACATCTGTCTGTGCTGTTATCCCCTCAAAAGAGATTTGAACTTTCATTTTTTTCTCACTAAAAGGAGTATCCTTAAGCAAAGTAGCATTCTTTGCACTTAATTTGTTGCCATCTGAACATTCTCCATCCTTCAAATGTCGTCTCTGTTTATCTGTAATGGAAAATCAGAACTTTTCTATTAGCAAGTAAATATTGGAATTCAGTTTACTTTCAGACTTCTGATTCTTCTGTCTTAAAACAAAGATACAAAAAAAGAATTATTGTGCTGGGCATGTTAGAGTATTTTTAATGACTGCTTAAAGAAATATGCTTCTTATCAACACATGCACATTAGTTCCTAATTGAAAATTAATACACTGTAACCTTTACAATATGATAGCTATCATTCAAATACATAGTGCAGGTATTTGGGTTTATTTATAAGAATTTTTTTATTTGTATAATAATAAAATCTAAATGTGACATTTGAACATAGGAAGGCCTGATGGTCTAATGGTGCCTTTTATCCATATCACACTGTGTTTTTGTCAGCTATTATATGTTACAGAAAGATCACATAGGGCTTGAAAAAGACCAACTTATCAGGAAATTACTGTGCTATATTTTCATCAGGACAAAAATAATTTGACCTGAATTATACTTGATTTAAATATTTAGTTTAGCAGAAATGAACTATTATCTGCTGAATATACAGTTTAGGATACCTACTTAAACATCTGGCTTTGAGAAACACAGAGTGGTACTCTAAAGCATGCTTCTTAGTATTCATAAAATGTAACTCCTATCATTCAGAGCCAACCTGTCATTATTATACTCGCTATTAGCAGACCATTTCAGCCTGTTTATCTTGGAGGATAATGACTTCTAAGGATATGTATTCATCCTTATACATGAGAATCATTCTTTTAATTCCTAATAACATTCTTGGGAGCTACTCATACAAATCCTTACTGAATTAAGAATAAAGGCCAACAAAAATGAAAGGAACATTGAAGGCAATGAAAACATTTGTTACACAAGACTAAAAGTCATATTTTGTGCTCAGTGGCCAATTAGTTAATTTAACAGGGTCTCAATATGCACACATAAAATAATTGTGATTTTCACCAGCATTTCATCTTGTATGCAAGACTATGGGACTGTTGAAAATATAATTAAAATGGATTTAGAATAATGAATGAAAACTATCACCTAAAGGCTGCTAGGAAAATTTATTTGTTATTTATACTTTAGAGATTTTTATTTTGTCATCTCTGGAAATACATTCCCTCATAATTCTACGTTTTTCTCTCCAAAGTGTGAAGAGAAATCAAGTGACCTTTCAGCTACAGTAAATGTCATTATGACCTGTGATGTGAACAAGAAGGAATTGAAGGTTTATTGATTAAATCCTATAAATTTCTAGCAGACATCCAATGCAAATAAGAGAGGGGTGGAATTTCAGAGCTCTTCTGAAAAGTCAGTGACCTGACTTTTACTCCTGTCAAAAAGACACACATATGACCAGCCCAGAATAATTAGCAGACACAGCATCTCACTTGTCTTGAAAATGACCTTTAATTTTATTAAACATTTATATTCTTACAGGTATATTACCAAGAAATAAGCCTCCATACGTTATACCCACAACAATGCTACACCACAACCCTCAGTTTAAGGTGCATGTTCTTTGCACTTGTGTTTTGTCATCACTAATTGATAAATAAAAATGCTACATGATTCATTACCTCGAAGAAGAAAAAAAGGGAAAAAAGAACAGACTGGGATTAACTACCCTGTCTAATAATTTGCCTTCTTGGTGGAAAACAGCTGGACTTTGAAAAAAAAAATGAGTGTTCCTCTGCTGTGTATGCAATCTTTGTGTATGATATAAATTTGTGAAATTATGCCAATCACTAGCAAAATAAGCTTTTGATTGGAATTAAAATATGTTTGGGTGAGAAAGAGGGGAGCTGGGAATTTTCTTTAACATTTTCAGACTGGCATATATCACTTTGTCCCATGAATTGCCGGTGACGAGCAGTTTCGTTCCATCAGGATCATTACATATCTTTTTCACTTAAATTGTTGTTAAATGCTAATTGGTCTATGGAGAAAATCCATTATCATTTGTCAAGGACAGAAATGAAATTTCTGCACTAACACTATCAAATCCAAAAAGAGGAAGTTATTAATGTTTTATCATAATTAAAACATTATTTCGGTGTTTTAAAATTCAGTATGCTACCTTTTACACCAGTGATACTATAGACTGTGTAGCGCCTTCTTGTTTCCCATTTGCTGTGTAATCTGAGATGAAGATTGACTATGAAAGGTACAGGATGCCACAGGCTTTATGTGGTTATAAATCAAATTAATGTCAAAATGGTTAAAGTGTTGGATAATGACTTTGGAATATTAATGAATACATCATTAGAAGTATTAACAGTATAAAAACTAGATTTTCATTTTGATCCTAACATTGATACAGAGAACTGTTGTGAAAGCACACAGAGATGTGCTCAATTGTCATACTTAATTATAAAATCAATTGCATGGGGGAAAAGAGGAAAAGTGCTGTTTATGTGCAGTAGGTAACTCATCTAGGTTAATCATCTGAAATACAAAAGGGAAGCTATTGAGCTCAGTAAAAATGAAGCTAAGAGAGAAGATAAATAAGAATGGCAGGTTTGACTGGCTAATTTATAGATTTGGGTCTTACTAAAATTATCTTGCACTAGGACCATCCCTAGGTGTACTATTTTCAATACGCTTTGTTGCTCGTACTCCAGATATACACATAATCAGACAATGTAACATTTGCATCCCACACACTCCTTTCTCCATTTCTTTCTGGAGTTGGAGGTAACTCAGCAAAACATCTACTCAAACTCATTACATGAAAGAAAGAAAGAACTTCATCCCTTTGCTTGGCTGGGAACTAGTTTTCAGAATTACAGGGAATGAATGATCAAATTTAATAAGTAGGACAAAAATTAGAATGCTGGTGTCAGAACATGGTGTCATCTTCTAGATGGCAATCCAGGGCTCATTGGACTTTAAGACTAAGATGCCTTGGTAGGGTAAAACAAAGCTGAAAATAAGAAGAGGAGATAATTACACTGAATCCTATCTTTTCTCATATTGTTCCTAATTTTACAATATCCTTCATGTCAAGGAGAAGAAGAAAAAATGCCACCCAGATGAAAATGATTTAAAAGAGTAGGGAAAGGATGCACAGAGTGACAAGTAGAAATGCAACATAAGAAGCATGACATGACTGTGGAATAATAAGAACAGAGAATGGAAAAATTTTGTTTGAATATGTGGACATTAATTGGAACGTAATTAAATGGTGTGGAAATTACAGGATTATGTGATATGATGAAGTCATTGGAAGTGGTGGGAGCAAGTTTATTTAGTGAAGGCAATTTAGATACCTAGCAAATACATGAAAAGTTCAAAGGTATAAAATAAAGACGGAACCAAAGCGGTGAATCTGAATCCGGTTCGCACCAACACAACAGTGAGGGCAAAGCTCACCCCCTGCCACTACCTTCAGTGGGCAGCCCCGGTAAATGAGAGGGGGCAGGTCACCTGCCTCAGGCAGAGATCATATGCTTACTTCAGGCTGAGAAACACAGAGGAAATTCCAGTAATGCGTCATTCCGGCAGTGAAGCAGGTGATGAAGCTCAGTTATATTCTCCCTTCATTCTCCAAAATGAGATAAACCCACAGATTATGCATTAATGACTGGCAAAAGGACACAGGTAGGTAAGTGATAATACTGAGACAGGGGAGCAGTGTCTCCACCACTTGTTACTCAGTTTAGAGACCTCTGATAACATTGATTCTCTCCATTGCTTTAAGGAGGTGTCAATGGAACTCTAAATTTTGCTACTTGAGGCAAACATTTTTTGCATCTTAATCATTCAATTTTGCTTTCCTTTCTTCATGGAGTCTTGAAAATAAAACAAGCAAATATCCCATGGAAACAGGTATCCAATAGACAATGCAAGACCAAATGTGAGTGAATAGAAAAGTTTATACAAAAATTAAATTTCTCTAAATTTCTTTTCTGGAGAAGACAAGGTTGTGTGATTCTCCCCCTCTACTCTACATTTGTGAGACGCCCCCTGGAGTACTGGGTACAGTTCTGGTGTCTCCAACATAAGGAGGACACAAAATTGTTGGAGGAACTTCAGAGAAGGGCCACAATGCAATAAAGGAACTGGAGTATCTTCCATACAAATGCAGGCTGGGAAGGTTGGGGTTGTTCAGCCTGGAGAAGGCAAGGTTGAGTAGAGACCTCACAGCAACCTTCCAGTATCTGAAGGGGATTTATAGGTAAGCCAGAGAAGAACTCTTCATCAGGAATTCTAGTGCTAGGACAAGGAGTAATGGGTATAAATTGAAAGTGGGGAAAGTTAAAATAGATGTTAGGAAGAAATTCTTTACTGTGAGGGTGGCAAGGCGCTGGAACAGCTTGCCCAGAAAAGCTGTGGATTCTCCATCTCTGTCAGTGTTCAATGTCAGGTTCAATGGGACATTGAGCAACTGGTCTAGTGGGAGATGTCCCTGTCCATGGATATTCTTTAAGATCCCTTCTAACCCAAACAATTCTATCATTCTATGAAATTAGAGACTAGTAATGTAAATCTTACATAGAAATGAAAATTATTTTGTTAATTGATTGAAAAATATTCAAAGACGAGAGGAAAATTTAAAGTGTTTTAGAGACTGGTTGGATATGTATTAACTGGATGTTAATGAAATACGTATCCAATAAATGAGACAGAAATTAACAAAAGTGAAAAAAAATTTAGGATTTTTTTTTAAAAAGGCATAGAAAAAAATATTTGGTTTGAGTTGGGAGGTTTTATTTAGCTTTTGTTTTTTATTTCAGTTCAACTGAAAGGCTCAGAGATAGAGAAGAAGTCACTTAGTAAAAATACTGTGACCTGAAGACCAAAGAAACAAAACTAAATGTGTAAGTGTACAACACTGGAAATAAAGCAAAGATAAAGGAATTTTCCTGGAAGAAACACTGGACACTTGATTAAATGCAGCTGTCTGGGAAGTTAGGATTTGAATGGGAAAAGTAATCACTTAGAAGAGGTGTTGCATAGACTAGAGAAAATTATACAGACCTATTAAAAATCACAAGTTCCTCCATTTCGAATCTATGATATTACTGGAGTGAGAGTACTAACTTTAGGAAAGAACCTAAATTTGGTAGTCTTAATCAAACTACAAGAAGATAAGTGATCCAATTCAAAAGCAGAGGCTTCACAAAACAGCATTTTCACAGACTCTGAGAGAACCTTGCTCATGATGTCAAATTATAACATAAACCTCTTGAAAGGAAGGGATGGAAATGAGTGTAGTTAAACAAACTACATTCATATTCATTTGCTGTTCATCTAAGTCACCTTTAAGTAAATGAGGTAATTAATGAGGTTGGGAAAACATGAAACACAAATCATGCCATCAATGCAATTATGATTTGTGTATACAAAAAAGATAATTCCTTGCAATGCACAAAAATGAATAAATATAACGCTTTTGGAAACTCTTTTAGCATAGATATTATCCATGTCATTCTGTTCCTTTTTGCTGGCTCCTGAGATTGAGTCCTAAAAGTACTCAGTATGTCTGTATCTTTCCAATTGCTTCTTCCTCCCGAGGGTATTTTACTACTTTCATTCCAGCTCTGAGCGGAGTAGTACTTTTTGAAATCTAACACCACCTCTCTATGGGTGTATAAGCAGCACAACATGCAGTGTTATGGGGCAATGCAGGTGGCATCCATCACTTTGAAGTCTGAGGTTACTATTTGGAGCCCCCAGTGTACAACAGTATCAGCAAGACTGGAGCATTTCCTCCATGCAAATATTGCAGTCGCTTCTATGACCTCACAAAGTTGCTCAGCAGATCAAATTGCTCATTTTCAAGGTTTAATTCTAACCTAACTCCTTTCTATGGCAATTATTTTCCTTATCACAATTCCTAGTTACTGTGAAAACATTCTTCTGAAATTGATTTCTGTGCTGCAAAATAAGGGAATCTGCTCAGTTATTTTGAATAACAAAAACATTTTTGGAGGAAATCTTGCCCCCATTTGTTAAAACATTCAAATCCCTAAGTTTTCCAAATCAACTGAATGAATTTGAAGTGGAACTATTCTAAGTGTAGTATGAAGATGTGATATTCTTGTTTTGTTAAGCAGCAAGTTTTACTTTTCAATGTCATTTATATTACCCATTGAAATGAAAGTCAATTGGAGTATAGTTTAAAAAGTCTGTCTTGCATTTTCAAAATGACCAGTCTTCCATGAAGAATCAGATTTTTCTTCTGAGCAATAAAGGTTATTAATATATAACTGGGGTGTGCTTATTAGTCAAGGAGTCATGAAAGTTTTAGATTCTCATTAGAAAGAGAGTCCAGTCCGGAAATATCTGTACCTTGCCTGCCCTTTCTCCTTCACTAACAAAACTAAGATCTTTTCCTAGTTAAAACAGCAGCTAGAACTCAGAGCAGGCTATATGTTCATCCTGGCCCACCGATATTTATTTCTGAGTGTTCTCTATTGCTATGAAAATATTCATTCCTCCAGCATAATTTCTGAAACTTTATTTCTTTAACAGTTTGCTGTTATAGCTGTTATAGCTTTAACTATACTTACAGAAACACAAACATACGTATACTATTTTTTTTATCTGTTTCCTTAGAAAACCTGTTTCTTCAGAATACATCAACTTTAAATATCTGCAATGAAACTCCATGTCATTTATGTCTATCAAGTGGCTCTTTTTAAAGATAAATAAAGATGCTTGAAAAAAATGCTTTAAATATGAATCATTTACTCCTTTTCTAATGTAATTACCCACACCATTTGAAACAAGATACTTGAAGACTTTCCAACTACAAATTTTCACTATCTGTTTAACTTACACAATTAACAAAGCCTTGCAGATTCCTTGGGTCATATTGCTCTATCATGACATAAAGAGATGGAAAGGCTTTGTATGTCTCTCTTACAGTTTTCTCTTTGCCCAGAAAAACTATGGCTGATAGTGTTCACACCCTACTGTGGATTCCAGGCCTAATTGCTCTCCTTTCAACACCAGTATTAGGCAGACATGAAATTCTCCTAAACCAAAAATTCTTTTCTCATAATAAATACCAAAAATACCAAAAGTAATATATTTCAAGCAGACCTGTCCTTTCTTATATTAAGTTACAGTCTTTATAAAAAGTGCTTGGAATAGTTGTTAGTGGTTTTTGCACAATCTACTAGTTTTTAGCAGGGCAGAACTTCACACTAGAGAAACTGAACTTAACTACTATGAGAGATTATGAGATTTAAAGTTTCAAATAATTCTCTACCCATGTAGATAGTAACCCATTTTACGTATTTCCTTGAAATATTCATTACTGCAATCTCTGTGTCAGCTCCTGAGGTCTTTATTGGTTTTTACATGTTTTTTTACAAAAAGCTTTTTGTTGCTGTGTTTTGTACAAATATGTCCTGGTATCCAGGAGCCAAGGTTTTAATCTGTGCGTCATCTACTGCCTCACTAATCAGGTCATAGATCTTCAGTATTCTGCTTATGGACCTCTACTACAACTCTGTTATTTTTTAAGGGAAAAGGGTTTTCCAAGATCTGATGAAATCTGAGAATATTACAATCTTCTGCTGTTGAACACTTTTCATTATTCAAATATATGTTTGAACATGACATAAATTTTTGAACAGTAATTGCATATCTTAGTCCAGCATGGTTCTTCAAGTGGTGAAAACATCACAACTTAATTTTGCAAAACTATTACAGAGAATCATTGACCTTTGTTTTCAGTTCATTTGATTTCTTGTAAAAGAATATAAGTTCCAATGACATTTGTCATTGTTATTTCAAGGAAAAACTAGTCAAAATGCAACTACTGTTATTTATTCTTTTTGGTTCTTAACTTGTAACTCCTTGTCCATACAGATGTCTTTCTCCTAAGAAGAGATGCTTGACTGAAAACTACCTACATGATGGACCTATAAGCAGTCGTGGCTTTCCTCATCTATATCTCATATCACAGCTCCACTGGACTCTCAGGATCAAGTGTTGCAGTCATTTGCACACACAGTTCCATCTTCATTCCATTGGCTTACATCTGCATGTCTGGAGTGCATGTACCTTGTGATTGTAATTATGATTAGGTGATCAGGCATTACAGAGTGCAGAAATTAATTCCTTTTTCACTATAAGCATTGTTCCTCCTAAAAGCTGATGCCATTATATCATTCACACCTGAATTGTCTTTCAAAGCACCACATTACAAACTTGAATTTTTATTGATCATCTTTTTCCCTTCCACTGAGAGTATTTTGGCCCTGTATGACAATTAAGTATTGTCTTACTACTCAGCACGGTGTGGTACTGCTGTATATTAATTGTTTCACAAAGGGATAACATCTTTTTCCTGTCTTTCTTACTGACAGACCACATGCACCCAGTTGGAATAAGAACAGTTAAATGAATGGCAGCTTACTTTCCTGGAGAGTCATGAGAGAATCCTTTACCTACCTTGAGAGTCATGAGAGAGATTGCAAACATGCTACAAATGTCTTCCCTTTCACTGGAAATTTCTGCATCTTCCATCTCTGCATGTACTGAATCTCTTTAGATCTTCTTAATGTAGTTTCAGCATAGGGAAATAAGTATTCCTATTTCTTAAAATTTTTCCTCTACATCATCATTTGTTCTGTCCTGTGGTTCAAATTCCTTCAGTTCTATGCTGATTATTTGTGCAGAATCATTGATTTGCAATTTTCATTCCCTTTTACGGAAAAATGAACTTCCCTCTTTAACCTGGATGCATGCCACCTGAATTAAGTCTCTGTCTTTAAATTAAAAATTTAATATAAAATTTTTAATTTATCTTCAATCACAGGATTTTTTTCACTGTCCACAAAGTTAATGAGTTCCCAACTCTAGCAAAAATACTTTTTCTGATTCTTAACATCAGACAAAAAACATCTTTGTATTGCTTCATTTTCTAAGAGTGAAACATTTATCTTATAATTTTATTAGTCGTGCTCATGTTTCAGATAAAATTGCTGACAGTATTTTCACAGATATGTCAATTCTTATGTGTCAAACATAGTATTGATTCATGAGACTCCATTCTGAGTTACTTAGAGGCCCAGTCTTAAGTCTTTGTAACATGAACACGTGTGACCCTCTTCTACGTCTGTGTACCAGCTGACCTATATCCACTAATATATACAAACTTTTTAACTAGAAGTCCAGAATTCTGTTCTGTTTCTATAATTCTCTGATACCCTTTTTCCTGTGCTTTTAATTACTCCACTGTTTGCTTATTAATCAAGATTTCTTCTTCTGAGTGTCCTTAAATGGTAACTTCCATTGTATTTCATAAATTTATTGCTAGAAAATAAGTAAAGGTGAGATGTTCATGAAAATGTGTGATCTTTGATAAGAGAGTCATTTATCCAAATGCTAAAAGCAGACCTAACTGCACACCCCGCAGCACTATTCTCTGGAGTATTAACCAAATTCCTCTCTTCGTAACTTCTATTCCTTCATCCAATTGTTTCCATTTTAATAAAATCATTAAAGCAGGCTGGATTTGCCAGCAATGGAGAGGTCAAAGGGGTGGGAAGAAAGAAAACAGTGTCTGAAGTGTGTCTGAAGAGTCTAGGGTATCCTAGTGAACATTCAGTGTTTAAGAAAGAATTAAGTGGGAGCCAGAAACCATGGCAAGATGTGCATATTTCAGGGGAGGGTGTTTCATAAACATAAACATAAACATTCACACTTCACATGCATAAACATAAACATTCCTCCCTCTGCTCTGATCTCAGCGGAAGGATTTTACAGCCCTCTCCTCAGGCTTTACCTTCCTTCACGTAATACCCTGTGGTGATCCAGCCCCTCCTCCCCATGTGTTTGTTCACCTTTCTGCAAGTGTGTTTGTATTTTCTCACACAGACTGGCTTTTCCAATTATTCATAACTAACTGTTGTGTCTGCAAATGTTAGGCTTTAAGATGCAGTAAAGTGCTATACATAGAAATATGGATTTCTGTACAAACAGATTTTGAAAATGGGGCAAGGGAGTTTTCGAGAAGCAAGTGACGACCAAAACACACACAATAAAATGTCAGATTTCTAATTTCTCCTCTCTTCTCAATTGGACAATAACCCTTTTTCCCCTTGGAAGTTGAAGTGTGAAGTCTGAATGCAAACCTAACCGTAATTGCCTTTGATATACACTAAATCATGGGAAATGTGAAAGATAGAGTACCAGCAGGAAGATCATTTGTTGGGCAGATTATGTTAGAGGTAAGTCAATTCTAACTGTATTCCCTATTATTGCAACTAGTGTATAAATAGAGCTGTGTGACCTAAGAGTGTACGTTTGATTTCATTACTGCCGAGTAACAGTACAGACAGAATGTCTGTAAGAAATTGAAATTTATATCTCAGCTGGAAAAGACAAGAAGTAGATCCCATCTTTTTGCCCTTGCTACTGCTAAGGTGATGAAAAAAAAAATCTGCTGTCTCCTCAGCCAGGAGGCATATTCCTTCGACAAATTGGCTTGGGAGTGTTGGGAAGCACTTCCAGAAGCACTGGTGAGAATGGCAGCTAAGTTTCAATAGAAATAATTGTTAGCTGGAAAAGAAAATTGGGGAGAGAAAAAAAGCTCTAAACATGTATAGAAGTTGATAGAATGAAAACTCCAAACCTGTTGATAGGACACTGGCTTCACCTAAGGGTATTAATTGCAGTAACTCTAAGTTTGTAAAATGATCTAAGTTCTTTCTTCTCCAGCATATAAACATGTACTGGACAATTCATTAGGTAAAGTCCAAATACTGCCTGCTTGAAATACAAACCATTTTGAATTAAAGACAAATTATTTCCATTGACATAAATGGAAAGTAGGTCAGATCACAGATAAAATTAAGAGTAAAACCCCAGACAACTCTACTCACTGTAAAGATTACAGCTATAACTCCCATTCTTAAAATATTTTTATATTTGCTATTTGACTCTTGTTTACTAGATTGCTGACTTTGCTAGAAAATTGTGTTTTCTACAAGAAATAAACTTTATGGGTACATCCTTTGCGATTAAAAACATTTTAAAGTATAAAATGCTCACAAAAAGTCAAACATTTAGGCCATTTTTTTCAAAACTGAAACTTCTGTATTAGGGTCAGACTTACAGTGATGAATGGAAACATTAATCCCCTCAGTAGAATTCCCAGTTTAAGACAGTGAACAGGCCTATTCATTAAAGATCAGCTACATAACTTCTGACAATTCAAATCCAGTAAGATGTTTCAAACCAGTCATGAATTAACCAAGGTGATAAAAACAGCTATTTTTAGCAATTGGACACAGACTGATGAATTTAAAATCAAGTTTCAGTTTTACAGCACCCTAGCCTCTTTACTACGTTCTCTGTCATTCCATCTGACATATTTATGAAAGAATTTACAGAAGCATTGGAAAAAATTAAGGATAGCCTTCTCAGTGTCTCTACTAGAACCATGCTAAATTTTAAAGTGTATAACAATGATAGAAAAAATACTGTTTAAACATAAATACCAGTTTATATGCCACTGCTAAATGAGCAGAGATTCCTGATGGAAAATGAAGCAGTGTTTCTGGGGTTAGATTAGATTTGATCTGTATAATGCATAAAATGAATAAAGTATTTTAAAATGAACATACTTTAAAGCGCAGGCTTGTTTATCTGGTTGGGTTTTTTTCTTTCTAATATATACATGAAAGCTGAGGTAATTTATGTACCCATCTGGAACCAAAGCCCTTAATGATTCAAGAACAAAGCAGATTTGATGCACTATTGATTTTCTACCTCAGCAATAGAAAAACAATTGCTCTATGCAAAGATCTGTTTTTCTGGGTCTCTGCCATCAGTCTTTTTAATGTTTATGTAATGTAGCGTTAATGTAGAAAAAGAATATCACACAAGATTAAAAAGGAAAAAAACATACTCTTTCATAAGAACTTTAGGCAAGTCTTCATATCGCAAAATAGCTTTTGAAAGGTATTTAATGCATTTTCCAGCGTTTAGTATCTGCACTTCTCTGGAGTACATAAATGCACGTACTCTCACTTCCCTGCCCTTGGGCCACATGCTGGTCAGCTACCTGCAGTGGGGCACTGGCAGGAGAGACTGAGTGCTGAGTTTCCTTTCGTAGGAGCCTTGAATACAAGGGCTTTGCCTTAAGCTTTCCTGAATCAAACTGTGGTTTGTGTAAGAGGCATCAGTCAGACAGCAGTTTGGAAAAGCATTCCCAATGCCTCTAAGGAAACATAACAGAAGCTGTGTAAAGGCAGCTCCTGGCTGCAATGCACCTGAGCCCAGAATGAGTTTGTCTCTGTTCTAGGATTTCTTTGCCTGTGATCTGCAGACAGTCTGGAGCTCTTCAGAAGCGGAGAACAAATCACAGAAGCAGTTACAGTGTAACCTTCCTGTGATATATTGTGCTATTAGGGCTATTTTACAGCAGCATTCACAAGTCACTAAAAAGTCCAAGACAAAGCAGTAATTTAGGTGTTTATAGGTGCAGACAACAGAACATTTAAGGCAACAATCCCATCAGTTCATAAATCATTAAAGGTGAAACTGCCTCCAGTTCATTACAAAGTTCAAGAATAATACTCTGTAGAAAATAGTATATGACATCTATACAGAAACCTGAAGCATTTATACATGCTGAAAATAATAACTACTTTCCTTCAAAAGGCTGTTGCAAACCCCCTAGAAGATATGTCGTTGCATTCCACTGTCAGGTCTAATACTAGCTCATTTATTATGGGTTGCAAACAGGAATGTGCTCCTTTACTAGGCTGATCAAAATTCAAACTGAACATTTTCCAAAATGAGTGTTTTATGGAAATATTAATAGGATTCAACCGACTATTTGAGCCCTGGGGTGATGTGAAAGAATGAAATCCTGAAAGAGTTAAGGCCAACCTGAAACCCTTAATGTCTCAAACACCGGCAGGAGAATAAAAATGTTACCATGCCAACGAGATAAGAGAAAAAGAGCGTCTTGTGGAGGCAGGATGGCGCTTTTCTGGGACCGACTTCCTTATCCTGGGTAACTACAGCTAAAAACAAGTTAGAGACAGCATTTCATTTGAGTCTCTTTTCGGGGAGAGGAACTGAAATCATGAGACCTGCAAAGTCCCTTCTGAAAAGTTTGAGAACAAGAAAATGTGCCTGTATGAGGACAAGTCTGTAAATAGCACAGCTGAGAGGGGCTGTGGATGTACCCACTCAAAATTAAACTGAGGAACCAAATAATTGGTTCTTTCCAACCTATTTTATAACTTCATATTTACCATGCCACTTGGACAGTTGACAGTAGATTCTGAACTACAGAATTACATAATAGCAGCTGCTAAGTCTTTCCTCTGTTCCATATTCACATGTTTTTTAATTTTCTCTCCTTCTAGTTAATTCTGTTTTGCAGAGCTGTGAATGTGTCCTAAAAGTGCCTTATTACAAGATTTTGCTCAAAGGACTAAGATAATAATAACTATAACCAGAAAAGGATTAAACTGATGTGATGACCTGGAAAGAAAGTTAAAGTTTCTAACAGTAGTCTGGTTTTACCTAGTATCATTGGCTTCTTTGTAAACCTTATTTGAAGACTAATTTTCATGTTTACTTTATTCAAAGAAAGATTCTCGTATACTGGATGATGCTTATGATTCTGATAGATTATATTCACTGTCACGAAAACATAGCTTTGGAAAGCACAGGAACAGTCAAATAATTTTAAAAAATGTGAAGTATGTTCATGCAAATTGTGCCAGAGATGGAGTGCCTGATTGATTGAAAAGACAAAATGTTACTGCTAAGTGTTCTTTTTTTTCTAATTTAACAAAAAAGTAAAGAACATTTTGTTATTTTTAAACTACTAAGCTTCAGCCAGGTTCCAGGAGTAAACAATTCTCATTTCTCACCTAAAAGAATTTGAGTAAGATTATGTCAAGAAGAGCAAAAGCTGTGAATGAACTATAAGAATTGTCTGTCAAAGTCTGTAGTTCACAGTTTAGGTGTTATAAGAGGTTACTGATAAGTTTCGTAGTATGAAAAAAACTGACTTCTTTTCTCCCTGTATTTTTGAGACATGTCAGTTTTGTAGAATTCTCCAAGGTTTCAGCAATGTTTTGGCAAGACTGTGGTGGTTTATGCCTGCTGTCCTCAGTCTGCTAACCTTCTGATAATTTTCATTTTTCGAGTCAGATATTCTCATGGAGTTTATGTAAATAATAGACAATGTTTACTTAACTATCCTTTCTGTTCTTCATTCCTTTGTGATGAGAGAAAAGTTTGCGAGCACCTCTTTTTACCAGTGGGATTGAAGAGGAAGTGACATGTCCTCCAATCCCTTGTGGAATTGAGAAACCTATGAGAACAATAAATAAACTTTCTCCTTTTCTTCTTTCTGCTCAACCTGGCAAGAGTCCATCTCTTTTCTTGTGTCCTATAGCGACATAAGCCTTTATAAGTGAAGCCACAGTAAACCAAAAGAATCAGCTGAAACGCCCTTGAACCATGTACAAACAGAAAGTTATCTACAGAGAGAACTATAATCAATCTGAATTTGATGCATAGTAATTCATTGCATCAAGCAATGACATCCAGTAGTGTAAAAATAGCAAGAACTGTACCTATTAGGCATAAGGTAATCAGGAATCACTCTCAGCTTAGTGTGAGCAATAAAGAAATAGAAATCCATGTATGATGTATAAACTAACATAAACTTCCAAATTCCTGTGTGCACGATTTCTCCCATCCTCTTCTGTTTTTGTCATTTTACGAGTTGTGACAAGAAAGGAAGAGGGGTGAGAATCATAGCCATGCATGCTCCCTTGCTCCATAGGGAGCAATGGCTATAAAGAAAATCCTCAAAGGTTTTTTTAAGTAGCAATTACGCGATCAACTTTTGTGTTGAAGTTTAGGGTTTAAAAAAATTAAGTTAGCTTCTTAGTTCATTATCAAATCTGAAACGAATATGGTAAATACAGAACACATTACAGAACACATTGCAGAACACAGGTTTATAAGCCTCAAGTATGAAAAAAGATGTCTAATATATTTGCTCAATTCTAGCACAGATTTACACAAAGTGATTAGTCATCAGAATATCTGATACCTTTTGTTACAGCCTCACAAAACCAATCTAAGTTTGAAGTTTTCTGTTTGCCAAGTTTTTTATGAGTCAGTCAGGTTTGTTTGATTGTGCCTATACATTGCCTTGAAATGCATATGATAAATACATATTTATCACAACAGAAAAGCCATACATTGATCTCGTGTAAAAATCTACCTCAAAACTTTTAATGCAAATTTGTGCAGTCTGAACAGCTTTGTTTATTTGGTGTTATGAAGTCAAACCTGCATGCCTGCATTTTTTAGCAGCCATTAATTGCTGTCTCGCACTGTGTTCTTTGCCTTCCACTTCATTAATCACAGGACAGTGATAGGCCAGCGGCTGCGTGATGGAAGCATCTAAACTATAAGGAGTAAATTTTCTGCTTCTGCTCAAAATTGTGTGGTAAGCTGCCCTTCCAACATTCTTTTTTTAATAAAAAAAGTTATTTGAAAACATGTTGTGGAAACTGAGCTTTCTCAAAGTCACAGTGAAAGGCACTATATTATGGTCGCTGCACAAGTTTCTTTATCTACTAGCTTGTGATGGTACATTATGGTTGACATCCTTTGTCACATAAATTTAAAACTATGAAAATTTTAGACTCTCATTAGACTACCCCTGGGAAATAGAGAAATTAATAAATACCATCTTTGCAACTTGGTTTTGTTGTCAGTTCATTTTTTCCTAAGCACCAGTGAAAGTAGTGGAACAGCTGCATTGCACGGCAGCAGGGTGCCCTGTGCAGGGTGAGGCTGTGAGCTGCCCCGTGCTGGCCACAGGCAGCTCCAACACCAACGGGAAGAGCACTGCAGTCTGTCAGGATCCCCCTGTGCACCAGCCTCGGTGTGTTATTAAGAAAGAGATGCAGCCATCCTGGGGAAGGGACACATGAGGAGACAAGTGAGGAGAAATGGGAGGCAAGTGAAGGAGAGTTTTTTGGGGAATATGGATGGAAGTGCACTCTGTGAAGGATGTGTTCCATGCCAGAGCAGGAACTGCTGGAGGACCTTGGCTGTGGATGACCCATGCTGGGACAGAAACACCCCTGAGTGACTGGGTCTTAGAGGGGGCTCAAGTATAAAATGCAGCAAAAGCAATGGGAGATGAACCTGGAGAAATGAATGGGAATGAAAGAAGCTTCCTAAATGTTTATTTAACAGACTATGTGGTTTTTATATTTGGATCAATAAAGAAAGGTTGTATTAATTGTCAGTAAATTAAATTAAGTAAATTTTGCCATGCTGAGACCATTTTGCCCAAAGCAATGTGTTAACATGACCAGTTTTCCCTGGTGTTTTAAGATATATTGTGGTCATAGACATTTTGATTTAAATCATCCTGGCTTAGTTCCTCTCTCAGTAATTTGACAGTTTATTTTGCTGACAATGTGGCTATAACTAGAACCATAATCTATTGTATCTGAACTGAGGAACAAGGTGCTAAGGACAAATGATAGAATAATTCATTTTCCATCTCTGATATTCCCTGCAGGCATGTTTTGCATAATGAAAAAAACATTCTAAGTTAAAATGCTTGATTTTCGCAGATCAAGATTCTTGTCCTATTCAGGAGATTTTCTAAACATATTCAATGTATTTTTAATGCTATAAATTTATATTCATTTTCATTTAATGCTAGATTTCTAGTAGAAATTGAATTCCCGGAGTCAGAAAAGGGGAAAAAATGCTGAGTTCCTGATTTCCGTGTAAAGTGTGTAAAGAAGCATTGGCTTTTCAGTGCCTAATTACTTTAGCCAGTTGCCATCTGTTCTTTGAATTCTGACCTTTCTTTCCAAGTTGTGGCTACATGGAGTGTCTGCAGTCAAGCCAATTAGATCATGGATGTTTCACGCTGACATTACAAGAGATTTAATGTCCACCAGCAGAACCTTGGTTGATAAATTTAATAGTGATGACACAGTGGCCTTCTGCAACCTTCATCCAACAAGCAAATAATAGTTTATTACACTTGGCATTGTTCGTTTAAAATGTGGCACAACGAGCATTGGCAAAATCACATTTTGATTTGTTTCTTCAGCCCATGACATTAATCATACACTGTCAAAATCTTTTCGAGCTAGTTTCTCACAAAGATGATGCAGGTTAACTCTAAAAAGCAGACTCATAAAATTACCCTTTTCTGGGCTAAGAGGAATAGTCACAGATGAAAATAGCTTTAAGCCCCCTATTCTCCCATAAAATTCTCAGACTGTCAAGGTTGAACTTTGCAGGAAGTCTGCCACTCTGATATCACCTGTCATCTGTTTATGAAAATGACTGACTGTCTACAGAGTTCTGACACTGGAAGCAGGAATACATATGAATACCAACATATTTCTTACAGTGGTTGTATTAATAGATGGCTGTCCATCAACATGCAATAGTAATACAATACAATTTCAATATTGTTTAGTAGTAAAAGGTACCAAAGACATATTCAAGTCTATCTCAGTATTTAATGAGGACCAACCACTTCTGTTAACCTAAAAAACATGATAATTTGTGAATGTGATATTATCATTGAAGAGTACATTTCTATAGGACTTATTATGTAAAAGTTCCTTTACAAAGAAGCTTCTGGAAAAACATAGCTTCAGTATCTGTCTGAAAAAGTAAGAAGAAAAACTCTTCCTTGAGGAACATTTTGAAGCTGACTGAGGACAAAGACGAGCTGCAGGGCATGATGTGAAGCCTATCAATGTCAGTGAGAGTCAGCCCTCGTATTGATTATAATGGTCTTTGAATCAGGTCCTAAATGCGAGATTTTGATAACTCATTAAGCATCCATATTTTAAAACTGAGCTTCTTGTATTGAACCACTAACTCTAAGACAGAAAATAAATGCTACATGAAGAAGCACAAATCCCTATCATTGCATGGGAACACACTACTTCAGTGCTTCCTGTGCTTACAGTGCTGACCCAGATGGCAGTATATGTAAAGCACTGTGTTGCAGAGTTTCAGAAGCAATTTTGCCGAGTTTCAAGGAGTCTAATCTCTTAATAGAACTGCAGATTATCTGTGTGCTCTTAATAGGAATCTTTTGTTCCTCTTTCCACTTCCTCGATGCCGAAAAGTGCAATAAAACTATCTGCATTTCCACAGAATAAAATCCACTCTATTTCAGTGCTAGGTGGTGACGAAAATTCTAATGAGCCACTTTGCTCATTATGTTTATTTGGCAGCATCAAACAGAAAACTCATGCATCACAGAAAAAAAGTCTGGCGGTTATGTCATCTTGCTGAATTTATACTGCTAAATGGAACACTTTCAGAACTCTGGATAAAGAACTAGGTGTTATTTCAGCTCGAAAATTGAGTTGCAATACTGAATTTTGACTGTAAAAATTCTGAGATGCTTCAACCATTTCACATAACATCTGAATAAAGAGAAAATTAAACTGACTTGGATGAACAGCATAAAACATCTTTCTCAAAAATAAACACATTACATTCAAAGTGTCATGCAGAAATTAATTGTATTTTTAAACTGATCTGTGATGCATATATGTAAATATTGAATCTTCATTTGAAATAATTAGTCACAATAATCTACTTCTTTCCAATGACAACTACAAATCACAATAATAGAAAATGTGTCATTCCTTAACTTACTAGAGCATAACTGCCACCTCTATGATCCTTCCTCATTATCATTTAACCATGTCTGTGGCAAGACAATCTGGAGACCAGGCATGATGTCCTTTTGATGCTTTCAGCCATGATTTTCTACACACTTCTTCTCCAGTTAAATTTGGGCTAAGAAAGAGTAGTATTCTCCACGTGTTGTGACTCTTTTTGTCCCTTGTGACAATTAATACTTGTATTTAAATTAATTTTTTTATTCTATCAACATAGTTACCATATGTGTGTGTGCATACACACAGGCACACATGCACAGCATCAGTCTTGTTCAGACCTTCTGCTGTCCAGAATTCAGCAGACAATGTTCAAGCAAACAGAAGTACTATTTGGGGTTTTTTGTGACCCCTACATATACTTATTTTATGTGCTTATTCTCACCTGGCTGGCATTTTAAGACTTCTTCAAAGAGCAGACTTTCTAACAGCATGGTTGTTAACAGCTGCCCATGTAGTCTACTCAAGCTCTTTATCTGCTATTACCTGCCATTTTTGGGCTGCAGTTGTCTCTCCCCTGAAGGGAGGCTGAGACCAACTCTAACCCTTTCTTATTTCTGAATTTCTCTATCAAGGATGTGTTTCCACCTACTACAAGGTTCTACTCACAACTGCTGCAAAGCAGACTTTGGGGGAATTTTCTCCAATAAATCTATTACCCCTTTCCCCTCTCTCCTTTCCCTAACTTCCTTCACTGTTCTTTCCTTTCTTCATCACCACCATGAACTCCATAACTTACCACCACCCTATAACCTTATAACAAATTCAGCATCAGCCCTCTCCTGTCTTTATCTAGGCACCCCAATTGCCCTTCACCCTAACTGCACTCCTAGCTGTTCACTCGTGCCTTTCTGGAGTTATAGTGTCTAATATCATGCCCACTTTAACTCATAACCCTTCTGTCCAAAGATACGGCTTGTATTGATGACTCCCTACATTTGTTTCTGCTCCGTCTTGGTGAGGTTGAGCAGCAAGGTCATCATGTTTTATAGAGTGCTCTCCAAGCCTTTTTCTCAGTTCTGGATCCTCAGCATCTCTAGATGAGGTCTACTTGAATGTCAAAGGCAAACCTAACTCCTGCACATAGAATCCATGTATTCAAGCCCAGATGTTTTTCCTATTTTTTTTCTTTTGTTTTATTTTTTCAAATTACTTCCAAAAAATTACAAAAAGACCCCACCAAAAACCAAACCAACCCTCCCCCCTCCAAAAAAATTCCAAAACACATTTATAACCTAATTCCTAAGAGTAGAAGCTGAAAACCTAACTACCTAACAACATCTCTGTCAATTCAGATTATCAGCCTACAACAGAACACAGAAAATGTGTTTCATGGAAACAGTTACCCCTTGATGCTTATGCCTTTTGCCATCACATGTGTTCTACTCTCTCACTCATGCCATCACTTGTTAGTCTTCGGTGGGACTGGCACCAGTGGGATGCAGTGATCAGAGGTGGCCAGGTCCCTAAACTTCTGACTTCCATTTTTCCAGACTGTGCCAGCTTGTTTTTGTCTGTCCACTTGCCATTTTTGGAAGGAATTATTTAAGTTCAATTAGAAGACTACAAAGAAACATTTGACCTCCATGGATACGGTCAGATTCATGCCATGTTTATAAATTTTTTATTACTGTGCTCTTGAATTCACAGTCATATTACAAAGTGAATTGCCTCTAAGCAATTACGGATCCATCAAAACTAATGTCCTTGCTATTTTTATCTTTTACAAACAAGAAATACATACCAGGGAGCATGTAGAACAGACCATTTTTAGGAATAGATTATTACCTCATTAGAAAGTAGTTTGTGCTGTAGCGTATTAGAACATTCTTGCTCCTCATTCAGATTAGGCAATCATGGAGTTAATTGCTTGCTGGTTAGATGAGCTATTTCATTAGTTCTGAAGTCAGTTCATCAGTTACAGTAGTGATGACAGTGGAAATCACTGAAGGAAAAAAAGTACTACATCATCATTTTAAAAAATTAAAACAAATCAAAGCATCAAAACCCAATCTGTATTCTAGCAGCAGCTATGCAGCTCGTGTCAATAAACGATGATATCCTGAGCCACACTGGTAATAGTCATAACACCTAAGAATAAAGGGAGATACTGAGAAAAAAGCAGGGGGCCACTGTTCCATGAAATAATGTCAAGAAATAAGAAAAAACACTTTACTGGCATTATAAATTACATATTTTGACAGAGAGTGCTTTGATAAAAATAAAGGAGATTGAGTTCATGTTGCCGCATTAAACAGCTAACAGAATGTTATGCTCAGTGAAAACTAGGAGAATTATTGATTATATGTACAACAACTGAACTGTTAGTAAAATTCCAAAGGTGTCTCAGTCTCAGTCCTAAAACCAGAAGTAGACATGGGCATATCTATCCTGTTCCTGTAAGTCATCCATCATTGTTATAGCCAGCCAGAGAAGAACTTGAGTGCTACCCACAGTCATTCCAGCTGAGCTATGGATTTAAGGCTTGTATACTTTGTATACAGTACATAAATGTTATCACTGACTTCTGGGATTTAAGAAGAAACTGAGCACGCCACAGGAACAAAGCCCTGAATAATCATTCGTATTCTATTTGAGTAGAACCTGAAGCAGAAAGCTGATTCACATTTGCTCATTGATTTCATTACAGTGCACAAAAAGAAGCCAGTCAAAAATAGCAGAAATATTTCATTTCATAGCTTTTTGGTCTAACCAGCAAATTAAACAAGAATAGCAAAGCAAATTTCCTTATTTTTAATCTCTGTGTTCCTTTCAAATTCTTGAAGAAATTGATTTCACTTCCTTGAATTAAAGATTATTTTTGTCCTTGTTAAAGCAGTTAATGTTGCCAATTATTTCTTTTCAGGCATGCCTGAAACATTTTAATGGGAAAAATTCATCCTGGTGACATTTTTGAGAAGCAAATTCATGCATTCTTAGTACAAAAACATTCTTTATATAGATTAAAGAAGCTGGGAAGCTGTTAATATTGCAAGATATTTAAGACATTTACTACAATCTAAGGCATTAAAGCTAACAGTTTAAGAGAGAAGATTAGGGAGATAAATTTTATTCTCTTAAAATTTGCAAATTATCCACCCAGAAATAAATTATACGAAGCATTTGTTGAAAAAATGGAAATAATTCATAGAGATCAAGTTTTTTATATAAAATTACTTAAAATACTATTTTAATCTAATGCATTTGGGGTATTAAGTAAGATTCAGGGGATAATTTTTTCAACTCAAAAACTAGAATGAATTGAATGTGAAGATATCTAAATTAAAGTTTTCAATTTTTAAGGTTTTTACATATAGCTGGATGACAGCAGTGTTCTTCTATCACTGAATTTGATTGTGATAAATTGGCATTTTCTGAGAAAAGTGATCTGACACATTTTTCCTCACAAACTCAAAAGCTGATGTTTAACAGAGTATAGGCAAAAGTTTGCTATTATGATCCTTGAAGACAATCAATTCCCAGCAATGAATAACTAGAGCAGCAATATTATTCCATTTGGTCTCAGAAAACTGGAGCAAATTCTCCCAATATTTATCTTTACAAAGTCTTCTTTGTTCTTAGAAATGGATCGAAGTAGCTAACAGAATGAAAGTTGCCTCCAGAGTGAAGAAATTTACTAGGATTTCTACACTGCTGAGAGAAAAAAGGATGTTCTTTACAACAGAGTGAGACAAACTTCTGTGTTTGGTTAATATAATGTGAACTATCTTACAACAGGAGAGAGTATAGGTTTTCTGGTAACCAGGGTATGAGCTAACAATCTATATCATCGCAAAGAACATAGAGTGATAAGAAATTTAATTGCCCATGGTTAGTTTATATGAGTCCAGCTTGAAATGTCTGGAACAATCTGTAAACTATCTGAAATATCTTCAAAAGCTTCAACGATTGAGCAGCATGAATTTCAAATTCGTAGGTCTGTTTCTAAATTACGAACTCATTTAACTGTGAACCAAACTTTACCTATGAAGTAAAGATTCCAAAGCTGAGTCTAAACTATTCTGGTCCTTTCCAGGTAACAATAACCCCAGAATCATAGAATGGTATGAGCTGAAAGAAACCTTAAAGATCATCTAGTTTTAAGCCCCTGCCATTGACAGGGACACCTTCCAGTAGACCATGTTGCTCAATCTGTTT
The DNA here is from genome assembly GCA_013397175.1 of Platysteira castanea. Taxonomy (NCBI): domain Eukaryota; kingdom Metazoa; phylum Chordata; class Aves; order Passeriformes; genus Platysteira; species Platysteira castanea. Next base: position 60,415 of record VYXC01006978.1, read on the forward strand.
TAACATCTGTAAAGCACAGAGGGAGAATCTAATCTAGACTTCCTGACAGGAGGTTGTAGTGAAGTGGAGGTTGGTCTCTTCTGCCATGTCTCAAGTGAAAGGATAACAGGAAACAGCTGTAAGTTCCATAATGGGAGGTTCAGATTAGATATTAGAATTTTTTGTCTCTGAAGGAGTGGTTAGGCACTGGAATAAGTTGCCCAGCATGGTGGTGGAGTCACCATCTCTGAGCGTGTTGAAGAGGTGTCTAGATGTTCAGAGAAGGGCAGCAAGGCTGGTGAAGGGTCTGGAACACAAGTCCTGTGAGGACTGGCTGAAGGAGCTGGGGTTGTTTAGCCTGGAGAAAAGGAGGTCAGAGAAGATCTTATCACTCTCTACAACCACCTGAAAGGAGGCTGTGGCCAGGTGGGTACAAGCCTCTTCTCCCGGGCAACTGCAACAAGATGAAAGGACATAGACTTAAGCTGGTCCAGGGGAGGTTCATGCTGGACATTAGCAGGAATTTCTTTACAGAAAGGATATTGGAATGGGATGCTCAGGGAAGTGGTGGAGTTACCATCCCTGGGGGTGTTCAAGAAAAGCCTGAATATGGCTTGGTCACTCAGTGCCATGGACTAGTTGTCCTGGTCCTGTTTTGTCAAAGGTTGAACTTTATGATGTCAGAGATCTTTTCCAGCCTAATTGTTTCTATCTGCAACATCAAACAAACAGCAGTCTGGGCCTACCAAGCCTAATTTCTACTGCATATTTCAGAGATGAAATTTTATTATCAGAACTTCTTTCATAGCTGATTGCTCCAAAGACACTCAGGAAAAGCTTCACAGAATCTTGCTCGAACACAAAATTGTTAATCTTGCTAAATCACGTAATCATGTATCTGTAGAAAAATTTAGGTTGAAAGAGACCTCTGAGATCCTCTAGCCCAGAATAGGACCAATTTGGATGTTGGATCTAATTAGAAAGTTAGATCAGGTTGTTCAGGACCTCAACCAACAGAATTTTGAGCCTCTCCAGGGAGATAATAAAACTGTCATTATATTTTCCTGACATTGTCAGTCAGCTTCCTCTCTCGCTCCAGCAAGTCCACTTGGTGAAGCTCCTTAGCTTTGAATGATTTGGATGGTGCTGTGGAAGCATTTATTTCAAGGATGGACATATTTGTGTGAATTCGTTAGTGACAGGTTCACATACAGGCCCTTGTCCACAGGCTGGCTGTAACTGAACAGCACTGGAATTTCCAAACCTTGTCAGTGTTACATTAACCAAAGTGCTAACTCTGAATGAGAGCAGATCTGTCTCATGTCTATCTGTGAAACTGACTTTATAGAATGGATATTCCTAGTATGGTGTATCTTATATGCCTAAGGAGCCTGAAAGAACCATCTGGTCGGTTTTGATCCTCATAGTTATTGTGATGAGAAACTCATTCAGGCAATTCTTCCACAGCTGCAAAAAAAAGTGGTGAGACAGGCTGTATTTGTGAGAGGAAAAAAAAGATCTCAAATGCTGCTAAATATGTTTCAGGATAACGGCATCAATGGCACATCTGATGAGTATTTAGAATAAGTGAATGCTGAATGCCTTATCAGTGATAACACAGACAAAGGTTATTGCCATGTACCACACATCAAACATTGATCCCACTGCAATTAATTTAAGTGAAAAATTGTCTCCATCAGCAAATGCTTTTGCACAACATCAAAGCCTGTTTCTTTGTTGTTTCTCTTCTTTTTAGTGGGAAACTTCGACCTGTCCAACTAAGTCAAAAATCTCTGTTTCTTTTAATTTATAAGTTTCCCATGCTTTGTAATTAACCTCCCAACCTTGTATCCTGAATGGTGAAGAAATTTTTACTGATGTTTTGATTAATGTTCTTTTTTCACCTTCTGGGATTATTTTTATAGGAATGTAAGTATTATAATATAAATATGATCCAAATTACCTTCAGCCAGTTTTGAACATGTTAAGAGACCTTTGACTGATTCTACTTTTTACTATTAAAAAGTCACTCAAAGCCAATTTTAATGAATGCTCACACTCACTGGAATTTTGAGTATATGTTGTTGTTTTTATTAGAAGGTACAAGTAACAAGGTTAGCTTCAAACAAGCAACAAGAACCTTTTGAAAGATGATGGCACCTTGGATACTACACACTGGTCAGCACATCTTTGCAAAGACACTAAAGAAATTTAACTCTTTTAATGGGAGAGAGGTAAAATTATGTCAGCAGTTTCTTGAACACAAACAGAAAAAATGGGCCACCTTAGATATTTGTTCAAAATACCAAGTACACGATGTGCAAAACAGAAACAGTAATTAGAGCATAGGGTAACTGCATTGTGCTCAAAAGAGACCTGGGGAAAACTGTTTGAGCAACAATTATGGGCATAATATAAATCAGTTCTAGAGGTCACTAGAGGCACTGAACAGTGTGAACACAGAGCCACACTTTTCATTTTACTCTGCCCAAGTCACATTGTGGAACTGATTAATTGGCTGTGGTCAATGCCACAGGACTGACTAAAGAAGGACTAAGGCAAAAAGTAGCTAAGCAACCTTGCTGAGCAGAGCACAGCCAGAGAGTCCAGTTTGTTTCCAGTTTCCTGTGTTATTATCTTTATCTTCTTTTTAAATTACAGCAAAAGAATTATTCTTATAAATGAAAATCTGGCAGACTTTTCAGAAGGACAACAGAAAAAATATATAGGATAGAGGACCAACAGTGGAATTACTGTAATACATTCGCAAACTATAGGTATCATATATAAAAATACAGCATTTCTGTATTTATTCTGATTAATATTTAATTTGCAAAAAAGGTTGCTCTCTTTGAAGAAAAAAGGATTGAATTGATTTTTTAATATCTAACTGTTCAATACCTATATATGCATTATGTTTTAATACATTAAATTTCTTCATGCACTTTGCATGAAGATTGATTATATTATAGTGTTGTGAACTAATATTCTATTTTCATAACATTCACTAGAATAAGGAATGTTTCATTGAATTGCCCTAATTTGTAAGAAAACATGCAGAACCAGTGAGGTATGCAGAGTAATAAATACTCTTAACTACAATTCATGAAGTTGACACACCATCATCCAAAGCTATGAAGTTTGGCACATAAATGGATCCAAAAGAAATTTTAGCAAGATGATGATGTGATTGCTGGCTGACAAGGACCCACATAAGTGGCTGAAATAGGTATCCTGCTGAAAAGCAGCTCAGCTTGCTTTTGGAGGTACATGTCAAAGCCTTTGGACAACCACAGCACCCCACAGTGAGAGCAGCACACTCCTTGTGTGAGAATTTCTGACTGATTATTTGAAGAATTATAATTTCATAGAGAAAAAAAGCTTCTTATGGTCTGCAACACTGTAGTTCTCTTGCATTCACAGCAGATACAGGGAGAGGAGCAGGCTATATAGAGACCAAGGAAAGAGGTGAACAGGGCAACTGGCAGGAGTGACATAGATACGGTCACTAGTGACTAGATACCTTAGTCCACTAGTTACCTGACAAGAAGAAAAATAACTGGTGTTTTCTCTGTACTTCCATAGTTTTGTAAACTTAGAAAGCAATATCACTGTGTCACTTTTGTCCCCTTGTCTAATTTTTCCCTATAACAACTTTCAGAAGTCCTACGTAAGGAACAGAGGTTATATATACTTGCCTGGTGAGTTTATACCTTTCACTAGTGCTCTTCCTGCCACAGAAATATTACCAGATGATTCACAACCTATATGACACTTAGAACAAAAGTTACACATTTCTAGTGTTGCTTGCTAGTATAGCCCATAGAATCTTACGAGACAGTGTCTGCTGTGTAGTTAAAACACCTATTTCCAAACTTATAAATCACAAATAAAAGCCAGTTTTGAAAGATTTAAAGAAAGATTTACAAGGCAAACCTAAATAACAGAGCAATGGTTATCCAGATTTATATCCAAGCCTACAAATTGTAGAGCTACTAAAATCCTTCCAGTTCCTGACATCCAAGTTATATGCTTTGCATAAAATTAAAGCATCTAACCCATTTTCATAATGGCCCACAGCTTTTCTCTACCTCAAGCTTATATATCTTTAGAAGGCAAAATAGTTGTACACTTCTACCAAAGCAGTAAAACATTTATTTATTACCAGATGTGAGAGGAAGGTCTTCTGCCTTTAAAAGCAGCTGCTCTGAATTAATAATAGAAACATACTGTCATCTTAATATGATACAAAAAAACTAAGTAAATCACTTGATGTTGCATTTGTAAATGCACATTTCCATGGAGATGCTGAAACTGGATTTATTTGGAGCAATATATGACATTAATTCACCTAGAAACAGAGCTAGGAGGAAATATGTATTTTAAATATTAGATATGAAAAAGGAAAACCCTTTAAGAGTCTCGTATTCTCATGGAGAAGTTTCCTTTGTTAAAGGAAAATATTTTCCAGTCATACCATCAATGAGCTATGTCTGTAGAGCTGAGTATTAGCATCCTTAGATTATTTTCCTGGGTTTAGATACACTGCAGTGTTATGTACAACTAGCTTGGAAGTCCAGTATTGTATCATGTTTGCTGACAGTAGGCAAAAGAAGAGCAATATTTCAAGCGGACTGAATCTAAGCCCTTAAGCACTAGTGGTTGGTGGCTCTTTCTGGTTTACAAAAAAAAAAAAA
>VYXC01006978.1:65123-105695 GCA_013397175.1 Platysteira castanea
TTAGAAGTTGTGGTGTGTGGTTTTTTTTTGTTTAAAAAAAAAAAAAAAAAAAAAAAAAAAAAAATTTCCAATTATGAAAGAACTGACAAGTATAGAATATTTCTGAAATATTCTCGGGTGTCATGTAAAATATAACATGGCCACCCAACTTAGAATTCATTCTCAGCACATTTTCTTTAAACCATTTTTTAACCGATGGGGAGAAGATTTTTGTCCTTTTCAGTGTGACGGTATCGTGCCATCCAGAGGCCAACTGCGCTCATTACAATGTTTGGTTCCTAGGGTTATACAAAAGACAGCCATCTTCTGGTCAACATAAGGTTTGGTCCTTACTTCATAATTACAAAATATATTTTTTAGTATAAGAAGACCTGACTTTGGACTGAAATAACATTTATGTCTTACATGACTTTCAACATCTTCAGAGTTGTCTATATGATAGCACTCTTCAGTTGGTGGCAAACAGGAAGCTTGAGAGGGAAGGACTAATGTGAAGAGCACATTAGCAGAATAAATTTAAAAATTAGATAACTAATAGATTAAAGCATTTAGCTTCCTAAAATTCCCAGTCCCCTCACCTGCTTTCACTGAAAATCACAGTCACTGTATGTCATAAAGTGGGAGCACAATGTCCCCCCAGTTTTCAGTGCCAATAGCAGAAAGTTTATGTATAGATTTGAAAATCCTTAAGAGTTCATTCTCAAACAGAATTCTGCACACTTACTGAATATTTAACAGTAAAACCAGAACAAAACAAACATAAAAAACCTTTAGTGTTGTTGTCCCAGACTATTTATCTTTGGATCTAATATCAAGACAAAGTAAAGCATATAATTCTAGTAAGTTATTTTCCAGCCTACAGTATATATTCATTATAATTAGACTAGGATATTTTCCTCTTCTACTTACAAAAAAGAAAAAAAAAAAAAAAACAACAAACCCTTTCTCTATGTACACAAGAGATTAATTACACGTTAAAAGTTTTGTTTAGAACAACCTTTTTCCATTTTTCCTCCAAAAAGGTATGTTAACAAGATTTATGTTGCTTTACACTGTGACAAAATCATTGCTTGTGCGTCATATAATTATTTTTCATATGAAAAAATAAAAAATGTTTCAAGACAAGAGCACATTAAAATAATAAATTCTCATTTCAAAGATTAGAGAAAGGAACTCAGGAACTGAAAATAATCAATAATTAAATGGCAAAAGGAAAATAAAATTAATTCAACATTTTACTTCTCGGAGTGACAATATTAGACTTGGTTCACTGTGTTGATAAACCCTAAGCAAAGAAGAAAAGCTTGACCTCTGCAATTAATTAATTATGTTCCCAAAATTGGAAAAGTTATCCCCAAAGATTTTTTTAAGATACAAGGGAAATTAACAGAAAAAGTTATGACCATGCACAAGACAGCTCCTACTCACAGGTTTGCTGAGAATCATCAGGTTGATTCTTTAACTATGGATTATGAAGTATGTAATGAGTAGCAATAAAAGCATGGAATAAACTGTCAGGGAGAGACTCAGTCGGCAGCAGTGAGCACCACTGCAGGCGGGTGCATTCACGGGGAGGAACTCACCCACTTAGTGACAGGGTAAGGGGAGGGGGTGATGAGGAAAGTCAAGGAGTGAGAGAAAGAGAGACTTCTGAACCCACACCCTGCTTTCCCCGGGATGGGTCCCAGAGGCAGACAGGATGTGTTATATGGAGGATTCCTTGTTCTCCCGCTGCCTGACTGAACACACTGAGTGCCTGAAGGGAGAGGGGGCAATGGTGACAAGTTCCTTCCCATCACAGAGGCAATGGTGACAAGTTCCTCCCCATCGCAGCATGTATGGCTCCTCAGTGACAGCTCAGATGCCGTCGTGTTGTAGGTGTGAGGCTCCTCAAGTGGAACGAAACAACTGATGGTTCATCTAGCACGGAGGTGTCACTGAGGTTAAGTTGGCCTATGCACTATGTCGAAACTGCTCCCATAAAGAAAATTAAATGGGTCTGTCTTGTAAGAAACTTCCTTCTGAAGAGAACGGGAAGCCCAATATGCAGCCTGAACCCACTTAGGGAAGTCTGCCTCCTCCTTGAGCCCCACATTAAAGTGCGCCCTCAGTCAGTTTGCAGATGACACCAAGTTGGGTGGGAGTCTTGATTAGCTGGAGGGCAAGAAGGGTCTGCAGGTGGATCTGTACAGGCTGGAACAATGGGCTGAGGCCTATTGTATGAGGGTCAACAAGAAGTGCTGGCTTCTGCACATGAGCCACAATAACCCCATGCAGAACTACAGGCTCAGGGCAGAATGGCTGGAAAATGGCCTGGCAGAGAAGGACCTGGGGGTGCTGGTTGACAGCCAACTGAACATGAGCCAGCAGTGTGTCCAGGTGGCCAAGAAGGCCAGTGGCATCCTGGCTTCTATCAGAAATAGGGTGGCCAGCAGGTCTGGGGAAATGATCAGCCTCTGTACTCAGCACTGGTGAAGCCATGCCTTGAGTACTGTGTTCGGTTTTGGATCCCTGACTACAAGAAAGACATTGAGATGCTGAATTGTATCCAGAGAAGGGCAACAAAGGTGGTGAAAGGTCTGGAGCACAAATTTTATGAGAAGTGGCTGAGGATGCTCTTCAGCCTGGAGAAAAGGAGGACTGAGGGAGACCCTATCGCTCTCTACAATTATCCGAAAGGAGGGTGTAGAGAGGTGGGAGTCAGTCTCTTCTTCCAGATAACAAGTGACAGGAAAAGAGAGAATAGCCTCAAGTTGCACTAGGAGAGGTTTAGATTGGATATTAGGAAAAATATCAGAAAGAGAGGGTTGTCAAGCACTGGAATCAGTTGTGCACCAGAGCAGTGAGTCAGCGTCCCTGGAGGTATTTAAAAGATGTGTAGACCTGGTGCTTAGGGACATGATTTAGTGGTGGACTTGGCAATGCTGGGTTAATGGTTGGAATCAATGATCTTGGAGGTTTTTTCCAACTTAATTCCATGATCATCACAGATTCCAGAAATGTGTACAGAGTAGTGACAGTTTGCAGAAAATCATGTCAAAATCAAAAGTGTGGGTAGTTCATGACCATTAACTTGCTTAAGCCTTCCTGTTTTTTACTTCAGACATTCAATGTGGAAAGATAAGTTTGTTTCCTGAAGGGCTCATAAGAAACATGTTTTGGAAACACTTTGAAGTCTTCTTCATGTTTGCTGCTTGGACTCATTTGTTGGAAAGTCTCAAGGGCAAAGTCTCAGGGCAAAGTCTCAAGTGACATCACTTCACTATTCAAGCTCTCTTCAGACACTCTGTTCCTCTTCTCCAGAAAGTTGCAGTAAAAACATAGTTTTGAGATGAATATGGTTGTTTCTGCTGGAATGATCAAAAAGTTAGTAAAGATCAAATCTTTACTAACAGTTGCCACATAGCACGTGGTTTCTTTATGCTACAAGGAGCAAGGGTCTATATTATTTATTCCTCCTTGAACAAGTTGTGAATACCCTTGTAATCATAAGTAATTAAAGAATTTAAAAGCTATTTTCTCTACAATACTTTAAGTTCTCCACTTTCTAGTATAGCGAGTTTTAAGCAGTGAGGTCAAAGGAGTTTAGATCTCTGACTCGCTTACATTAAAATCTTCAAATTAGAAATTTTTTAAAATGTTAATTTGAAGAGAGAAAATATTTTATGTGGTAATCTTTATAGATGCACTATGCACTAATCTTTATAGAAAATCTATAGAGACTGTTACATGATTTGTCATGCTGCAAAAAATTCATGAGCAAACAGAAAAAGAAGATTTGAAATTAATAGATTATCATTATTCCAAACTATGTTCAGTCATTGCATTTTTTCCTGTGTTATTCTATGAACTGAAAGACTGTAATATGAAAATACTGCTAAATTAAACATAAATTATAACTTCATTAAACTGGTCTTCTCTAACTAAGACAAAATTAAAATTCAAAATCTGTTATAACAGATTCATAATGCCAGTGATGATTAATCTCAGTCAATGATGATACATTGTAATTTAAGTACTAAGTAAATACTGGAGCTGCTTTTGTAAAAGTATTTTACCCCAGTCATCAAATAACAAGATTCATACTATAAAAATTCAATGTTGTCCTCTTCTCTTTGTATACAGTCAGTGGTTTTATTATAGTTCATTAGTATTCTTGCTGTCCCTTGCTGTACTCTTGTCAACTTGACTGTGTTGAAAATAGAAAGCTAATACTTCCAAAAAAAAGTTCATTTCCTAAAGGAAGTTCATCCTCTCTAAAGTGTCCACGTGAAAAACAAATCCAAGGAAATACTGTTCTGTTGTAATTTTAATAAAAAAGTGGGATTTACATTTGCAAATACTTTAGAAGGGCAGAGGTGTGGTCCTCTGCTTAGCAGTCTCTGGGTCATTGTTGTTATTAAATTCAAACCACGTTTACTTCATCACTCCTTCTGCAGTCTTGCTTCTGCAAAGGTTTGTTCACCCACTTAATTGCATACAATACAAGTAATCATCAATACAAGTAATCAATACAAAAGTAGATTTCGATGGAATCATACATTACTTGTAAAGGTATGGTTCTGGACATCTACTTGAAAGTTAGAATATAAATATATCAATGAGCAGTAGAGCAAAAGCACTCTGGACTTCAAAGGACCATATTTATAAATTTACTACTTATAGTTTCATGTGGAATTTGAGTTCTCAGGCTGGTCAAATAGCCAAATTCAGAACCTTCTGTATCTGAACAAGAAGAAGGCACGGGAAACTTGGGGGCTGAGAAGAAAACATGAACAGGGATCACTTTTTAGACATGGTCTACAGCTATCCCCAAAATTGTTACGGATAATAGGACAAACCATGTGGTGTGCAACATGTACTACAAAAATTGAATTTGGATACATTCTCTGTCAGCTTGTACTTCCTATACAGTGCAAATGATGTATCAGTCTTCATTTTTTTAATGGCCAGTGTTTGGGGTGGGGGTGTTCTATACTCTTAGTTGTACTGTTGATTACTTTAGGCAATATTAAGAAAAATGGAAGTTGCTTTCCATGTGAGAGCTGAGCTGCTTCCAATTATGAAGAGAATGTCAGTTTTCCTTAGAAGGGTAATCAGCCTATAAAGTCGCATTGAGATGTTGACTTCACTGGCAGTAAGATGCAGTTAATTAACTTGAAGCAGGATGAAGTTCATGTTAAAGAGTCATTTGAACCGAGTGAAAAAGTAAACTCAAGTGAAAATCAAAAGGTAAAATTATCTTTTTATCCTATGTTTTGACTTGCTCCAAAGTCTTAGAAAATAACTGAATGCTTTATCACCTTCTTTTAATACTTTTTCTGGCCTTCAGTCTTTTACTTTCTCTAATTTTTGATAAGGTTAACTTTGTTTAAGATATTTTATTTTTTAATTTGAATCTGCTAGAGTTGATCAAATGGAAATCTGTCAGTGAATCCCTGAATGCCACAGCACCCCAGCTTCTGTCTCATGTTTCCAAACTCTTCTCTGAGCCAACATTTGCATTTGAAATGTATTTTCTGTGACACATCAGTCTCCCCTTTGGTTGATTTAAATGTTAATTTGTGGCATTTTCATCAGGTAACCTCATCTCCTGAGGAAAAAAAAACAGGTAAAATGAAATCCCTGAATTTATCTTACCATTGTTAGAAAAAGTTCAGTGCATTAAATAAAGGCAATCATTTTTTTAATCCTAGAAATTAAAGAAAATATGTATCTGGCTTTGTATGCTTATGTGAAAATGAACATCTCAATATTTGATGCTTATATTTTTGGAATTCTGTGGACGATGACAAAATTCAATACTATTTAGGACAAAAATAAATGTTGAAGAGTTTTAATTTGTTTCAGAGCAGAAATCCAAATTTTTAATCAGATTAATTCATAAGAGATTGTCCAGATTTCCCTTTTTTCCACAGAATAATATCTGTCTACTAAGTACAAGCTGGAAAGTCCAGCCCTAATTTAGTCTAACAAACCATTTCTATGGGACAAAATTATTTCTTGTCTCATTAGCTTTCACTATTCAGTGAACTTGAACATATTTCAAGATTAATTTGAAGGATGCAATTTGTTTGGAGAAACTTGCAGCCTGGAAATTAGTTCTGTTTCTCCATGTTCCTTCTCAAACTGGAACTTCATTAGAAATGGTGATTTGGTCTAACAAACGATTTCGATTTCTCATAGTTCAATTTAAAAGTTTTACAGTCAGAAGGGAAGTTCAGCCACATGTATCATCAGATTATGAACTTTGAAGTGGTTTTTTTTTTCCACAGTATTTCTTACTCTGTCAGTAGAAAATGGAGCATAGAGGACATATTTTTATAATTTTTGCCTATAGCTGTGATTCTGATCTACTTAGATGAAAGTTGATACAGACTCAGATTTTAGAGGAGGAGCAAAGCTGCTGCTAGAGCATAGTATCAAAAAGGTAGGTATGGCAGAACCTATGGAGTGGTTGATGTTGGAAGGGACCTCTGGAGGCTCTGTGGTTCAAACCTGCTGTTCAAGAAGGTTCCCAGAATATCCTGCACTTTAGTATTGCCTCTTGCCCTGTCACCGGGCACCACCAAAAAGAACCTGGCTCTGTCTTCTTTGCACCCTCCCTTCAGCTGTTTTATACCTTATAAACAGCACTCCAGGTGTGCTTTCACCAGTCCTGAGTATAGGGGAAGGATCACTTACCTCGACCTGCTGGCGACACCCTTCTTAATGCATCCCAGAATACCATTAGCCTTTTTTTAACACAAGCACACATTGCAGGCTCATGCTCCTGCTGAGCACCAAGAACTCCAGTATCCTTTTCTGCAAAGCTTCTTTCCAGACAGTCTCCTGCACATACTGGTGCCTGGGGTAGCTCTTCCCCAGCTGCAGGACTTTGTACTCCCCCCGTCGAGCTGCACGAGGTTCCAGTCAGCCCACTTCTTCAGCCTGTTGATGACCTTCTGGATGGCAGCACAACTCTCTGGTGCATCAGGAGGTCCCCCCAGTTTTTGTGTCACCAGCAAATTTTCTGAGGGTACCCTCTGATCCATCATCCAGGTCATTAGTGAAGTAGTTGAGCAGGATTGGACCCAGTTTGACCCCTGGGACACACCACTGGCCTCCAACTCATGCCACTGATCACCCCAGTCTCAGAACATGTTTAATCAGTTTTCAGCCCACTTCACTGGGCTGCTCCTCCAGCCCATGTTTCACCAGGTTTTTGCGACAATCTGATGGATGGCAGTGTCAAAAGCCTTCCTGAAGTCAAGGTAGACAATATCCACTGCTCTCTCCTCACCTACCAAGCCAGTCACAGTACACTGGGAACAGGGCCAGGGAACATCGGATTTGGTAGCCCCTAATAGCTACGATTAAAAAATAGTAGGTTCTTCATGTTTTTAATTACTGAATAAATAATTATTTCAGTAGTAAGTTCACAACACTGGCAGCAGTAGAGAGGAATAAAGATACCATAAAAGCAAAATCAGTATCATGATAAGTGGACAACTTTTAAAAATTACCAATTAAAGCCCTTCAGAAAGATCACTTCAGAACAAATAGTTCCAAAGTAATGATAACTGAAAGACCATAAATAAAGGCAAAACAGACTATATGGGGTTTTTTTCTGTAGGCCAATAATAAATTGATGCATTAGTTAATACTTTAAGTATCTGCAGAATTTGGAGAAGCTCATCATCATCATCATCATCATCATCATCATCATCATCATCAGTTCTACATAATATTTGATTATGTCATAACTTTTTCATTAGTTTAATTAAATTTTTCAATTAATAAAAATTAAAACAAATTGGTGTAATGGTAATGTCCCTAAAACCTTATTAAATTCTCAAAAGCTCTTATATGGAGTAATAAATTCTAGCCCAAGACCTATACATATAGGTCACCACTGTGTATAATATACATATATATATATATCTCACAGCTAAGTGTAATGTAGTGGTTTCTGAAGGCTGTTACTGAAGCTGAAATGCATTAATAATTGCATCTCTGAAATGAAGCCTATATGTCATATTTGCTAGTGCACATACACCAGTGGAATTGATAAATATAATGAATTGTCAGGTATGATTTTGTGAAATATATTAAATGAGTTAATAGTGCAGTTAATATTACTGTAGAAGTCAAAGACAATAAATCAATAGCTGTTATGCAAATATAGCATCTGAAATAATACCAACACTTACAAGTAAACCTTTGCTTTAAACCTGGAATATTAATGCTAGTATTCAGAACACAATGTAAATCTCTTTTTATTTTACTTTATTTATTTTAGTTTAGTTCTTAAAATTTCATATTATTAAAATTCCTCTAAAGGAGATCCTTCATAAAATCCAGGAGTCTCCAGGGCAATTAATTCTCTGGTGGGTGACTAGCTTCACCATACAAGCCTATTCTCTAAATAAAGCAAGATAAAGAAAAAGAATAGATTAAATATTAGTATCAATGTGTCCCATGCTGAAATGCCAATAGATTCTCATGTTACAGTGAGAGGAATCATGTACTGTCCTCATTTAAGCCCACATCTGCTTACATTCCTGAGGAGACACTGGATTGCGTGTTCTTTTGTGACCCGCTTTGCTGAGCGATTTCTGCAGATAATTTAAAATTGAAAAGTCATTTTAAAATTACTTTTTTAAAGCAAAGCCTCTGACATCTATTTTTCTGTGTTTATAGAAAAGTAAGTTTGTGACTGCTTTCGGCTAGTTGGAGGGACAGCGTTGTTGTGAAAAGTATTGTGAAGCTTCTACTTCATTTATAAAAGAGATAAGATTTCACAAAACTAAAACTGTCCAAATATTGATAAAATCTTCCCAAAGGAGAGAAACCTAAAAGAGTTTCTGAAACCATCTTAGAGATATTATGAAGAGAAGTGAGGAAGAATTTAAAATAAGATTTAAACTAGTCAAACGCCTGAGCAGTGGCTTGTAGACAGATTGCAGAGCCACAGAGCTGCACTTAAAATATTTTTGCTCACCCAGAAAAGCTGCAAAGCATCTGACAGATCCTGGAATTCAGTTCTGAGTACACATCAGACTGAAGAACCATCAGCAATTTCACTGTCATAGATAAGGGAGAGACGGAAAGAAAAATTTTTAAATTAGTAGAAAGCTTTGGCCATCGAAGAATGTCTTGCTTAGAGTGAGCTGAGTAAGAATGGGGGAAAAAAACTGTTGGGAGGGAGAAACAACTGCGGAAACTATCTGTCTGAATAAAAAGTGAGGGAAGCTAGAGAATTTAAGACCAGAGATATCTAAAACTTCCATTTTTCAGCTCAGATGAAGAAAATAAGACTAAATCCATGGAAAAATTTGCTTTTAATGGAAAACAAAACTCATCAGATTTTCTTTAAACTCAATATAATATTTCTACTGAATAATTTGAGAAATTAATAGGAACAAATATTTTTAGCTAGAGCTTTGATGAGTGCAATAAACAATATTATGCCTATAAAGAAAAACCTTAGTTAAACAGATCTGGCACAAGTGTTCAATATGTGGCTTGGATCCATAAAACATCCTCTGTAAATCTGGTTCTTCTGATAGAAATGAACAGGTGTCTGGGGAAAGAAATCTTTCTTGAACTGCAAAAAAGATTTGAAAAAAACACAGAATCACAGAATTGTTAATGTTGGAAGGGACCTCTGGAGATAATCCAGCCAACCTCCCTGCCAAGGCAGGGTCAGCTGGAGCACGTTACACAGGAATGTTTCCAGCTGGGTTTTGAACATCTCCAGACGAGAGACTCCATGGTCTCCCCAGGCAGTCCCGACCAGTCCAGCTCTGCCACCCTCAATGTAAAGTTCTTCCTGATGTTGAGGTGGAATTTAGTGTGTTTTAATTTATGGCCATTTTCTCCTTGTCCTGCCACTGGGCACCACTGAAGAGTCCAGCACCCTCCTCTTGACGCCCAGCTTTGAGATGTTTAGATGTACTGGTGAGATCTCTTCTCAGTCTTCTCTTCTCCAGACTAAACAGGCACAGCCCCCACAGTCTCTCCTCATAAGAGAGATGCTCCAGACCCCAACTCGTCTTTGTGGCCTCTGCTGGACCCTCTCCAGAGGCTCCTTGTCTTTCTCGTGCTGAGGAGCCCAGAACTGGACACAGCACTGCAGATGTGGCCTCACTGGGGCTGAGTAGAGGGGCAGGATCACCTTCCTCAGCCTGCTGGCCACACTCTTCCCAATGCAGCCCAGGATCCCATTGGCTCTCCTGGCTGCAAGGACACACTGCCAGCTCAAGGGCAACTTGTCACCCACCAGGACTCCCAGCTCCTTCTCTGCAGAGCTGCTCTCCAACTGGTCAGCCCCGAAACTGCTGGCCCTTGGGGTTATTCCTCCCCAGGTGCAGGACCCTGCACCTGCCCTTGTTGAACCTCATTTGGTTTCTCTCTGCCCAACTCTCCAGCCTATCAAGATCCTGCTGAATGACAGCAGAGCCTTCAGCTGTATCAGCCACTCCCCCAGTTTTGTATCATCACCAAACTTGCTGGGGGTACATTTTCTCCCTACGTCCAGGTCACTGATAAACAAGCTGAGTAAGGCTGGACCCAGTATGGATCCCTGGGGAATGCCACTGACTGCAGGCGTCCAGCTGGGTTCTACTCCTCTGATCACGACCCTCTGAGCTCTGCCATGCAGCCAGTTCTTGATTCACGCTTCGTTCACTCAATCCACATTTCCTGAGCTTACCTACGAGGATGCTATGGGAGACAGTGTCAAAAGCCTTGCTGAAGTCAAGGTAAATAACATCCACTGCTCTCCCCTCCTCAACCCATCCTGACATGACATCATAGAAGGCTATTAGATTGGTCAAGTGTGATTTCCTTTTGGTGAAGAGGAAATGTGTACGTCTGACTTACCCAGATACCTGTGTACTGCTTCTCAGCCAGATATTGATCCTGAGATATTTAAATTGAAATTACCCTTTTTGCCATTCATCTACAAAGCAGAACACTACAATGCAAACAGACAAATAACTAGATGAAAACTGTCACCATCATGTGTCCTGCAACAAAACTGGGAGCTGTAGACTCCCTTGAAGGCAGAGAGGTCCTCCAGAGAAACAAAATAGAGGGTTGGGCAACCACCAACACCATCAAGTTTAATGAGGGCAAGTGCCTGCTTCTGCACCTGGGATGGGGAAATCATGGATGTACGGACAGACTGGGGAATGAGAGGTTGGAGAGCAGCACTGTGGAAAGGGACCTGGGGGTCCTGGTTTGTGGCAAGTTCAGTCTGAGTCATCAGTGCCCTGGCAGCCAGGAGGGCCAACCATGTCCTGGGGTGCATCAGGCACAGCATCGCCAGCTGGGCAAGGGAGGGGATTGTCCCGCTCTGCTCTGCACTGGGGCAGCCTCATCTCAAGTGCTGGGGGCAGATTTGGACGCCACAATATAAGATATTAAACTTTTAGAGACCGTCCAAAGGAAGGCAACAAAGATGGTGAAGGGCCTTGAGGGGAAACCGCATGAGTAGCGCCTGATGTTACTTGGTCTGTTCAGCCTGGAGAAGAGGAGAGTGAGAGGAGACCTCATTGCAGTGTATGGCTTCCTTGTGAGGGGAAGAGGAGGGGCAGGCACTGATCTCTTCTCTGTGGTGACAAGTGACAGGACCTGAGGGAATGGTCTGAAGTTGTGTCAGGGGAGGTTTAGGTTGGACATTAGGTAAAGGATCTTCACTCAGAGGGTGGCTGGGTGCTGGAGCAGGCTCCCCTGTTCCCAGGGAAGTGACCACAGCACCAAGCCTGAGAGAGTTCACAAGTGTTTGGACAATACTCTCAGGCATGTGGTCATGGCTTGTTGCAGTCCGGTTATGGCCTGCACCCTCCCTGAAGACAGCTTTGTCCATAGAAAGAATCAGGAACAATATTTTTGGTAGATATTCATGGATGTTTTATTTCTCTGACCGCATGGCAGCCTAGAGAGACACAGACCGGCCACATGGGAGCCAGGTCAGGCACGAACTCTGCCCCGAAGACCCAGGAATCATGGGACAACCACAGTTTTTGGGGCGGGGAAAACACCTATAACCAATAACGAACAGGATAACACCAGGGAGCTTGGAAACCCCGTGTAACCATGCTTCAGCTTCCATGCCCATCCCCCGGGGGGGAGCGGGGGAGGGGCACCTCCACAATGGCTGACTTCTCGGGTCGGTCCTGTGCAGGGCCAGGGGTTGGACTTGATGATCCTTGAGGACGCCTTCCTCAGTTTAGTAATAATCTCAGTTTATTCTTTGATTCTGTGATTCTGTGATGAAAAAGCATTGGAACTTGTTACTAATTTCAGTGTCTTGGAAATATCAGTGCCTTGATATAAAATAAAATGAGAGGGGACCATAGGGCTCTGACATGCAGGGTGCTCTGGTACCCCTGCGTTATGGGACAACCAGAGCAGAAGCACTCTACTGCCAGCACCAGGCAGGTCCCCAGAGATGGCAGCTGCTCTGAGCTTGTACACCATCCTGAGGGAGCAGCATGTGGGAGCACACTGGGGATGGGTGCATGTACAGACCCCAGGCACTACCCTCTTCTGAGGGCATCACACTGCCAGAATACTCGTCAGTGGTCTGCGACTGATTGAGATTAGCCTTTTATTCACCATGGACACTGTCAATATAATATGCCAATTTTCCAAAGGTGTTTTGTACCTGATCCACTGTAGTCCTAGGCTGCATCAAAAGCAGTGTGATCAGCAGGTCAAAAGAGGTGATTCTGTCCCTCTGTTCTGCTCTGATGAGTCCTCATCTGGAGTGCTGCTCCAGCTCTGAGGTCCTCAGCACAAGGAAGACCTGGACATGTTGGAGTGATTCCAGAAAAGAAGCACTAAGATGATCACAGGTCTGGAGAAGGTTTCGGTGGGATCTCATTGCATCATTTCAATACCTAAGATGGTAGATCTGAGTGCAACCTCTTGCAAGGGTATGCAAAGGAAACCATTCTATGATTCTGTGGTGTAGTAGAATACCAGCTGCTGAAATCCCTTACCAATTAAGCAAACAAAAAGTGATTCAAAGACAAATGAAAGTCTAAACCAAAATAAGAGGATTATAGTTTCAAGTCAAATTGGGAAAAGTATCACATATGTATAGTGCAGTATCTTAGCCTGTTAGAAAGCTGTCAAAAATATTGCTCAGAAGAGACAAGACAAAACAAAAATCACTTTTTAGTCTTAAACAGCAACGTTTGGTACCTGCTTATCTGGTACTAAAAGCAACATATCATGGACTGTCTTTAAGGGATGAATCTTCACATGATTTGACAAGAAATAGGCAAACTCTTGTGAATGTCTGTATGACTTTGGGGAGGGGGGGGCATGTGCATCTGTGAGTTTGTGTGTGTGCATTCACTGATACATACATGTTTGATAGAAGGATGGGTACAACAGCCGTGTCAGCTACAGCAGCTGCTTTGTAAATGTAAGCAGCTGCTGCTGTCTCAGGACATGAAACACATCTACTGCACCTGAAGGTGCTAATACTCCTTTAGCCGTGTCAGACACTTCCCTCAATAGTTAATCTGTGGCTCCACACCTACCACCAAAGATACAGCATTGTCACTATAAATATAAAGAGTGCAATTACCTGGCCATTAGAGTTTTAAAGTATTTAACCACTTTAAGTGGATAATTATCCATTAATCTGAAAATAACATCTGATTGCCTACTGCTGAATTCTGCAGTAATTATATGTTTATCCATATTATAAAGTAAAATAAACCTTTTAAGATAATAGCTTGTTTCTTAATAAGTTTACAAATACATCATCCACTATAATTTCTCAGACAAGTTTTAAATTTTTTCGTTGTAGAACTGGATGTTTAAATGAGCCAAAAATTTAGTATTAATGTCAGTTTTAGCACACTGCAGTAGGAAACAATCAAGGGGAAGCCACATCCATTCATATTTTGATACACCAGGGATACTGAAAGTGGTAGACTGTGTAATGGATCTTATGGGAAATCTATTCCTTGCTTTTCTGCTTGTTCATTTTGTCAACTACTCTGTAGGTTCCAAGGTCAGTGACAAGTTAATGTCCTAACAGAACTATGTTATGTTTTATTAAGGGACATCGTAGCTCTGTGATGTAAGAATACGTTTCTTGATTCTCTTTATGAAGCTTTAGCCTTTATTGAGACAGAACTTATAAAAATTTACAACTGGAGGAGATTTCAGTAGTACCAGGAAAGATCTCTCCTGACTCCCATTTGGCATTTTTACCTGCTTCAGTGTGAGAGAAAGGGTAGTTGGACACAAAGTAGATATGACATTGAACAATTCAAAAGTACAATACAACACATAGATTATGTAAAATCATTGCTCCTCTTTAACACAGCAGCATGCACACACAAGTAATGGCAAAAGTAATGCTAGAAGTTTCCAGAATTTTATTGTTAATGCTGTATTCAGGACAAAGAAGAAACATAGGAGAGCAAAAAAGATGAGACAAAAAAAAAGTTATTAATATTTCAGAATAACTTTTCTCTTTGAAATTAAGAAAAGCTTTAGGGGAAAAGTTCATTCCATCTGTTTAAATATGTACTTTCTTAAAATAGAAAAAAAATCCTGAAGTAAACTTCTTCCAAAAGCAGCAATATTGATGCCTACAGACAGAGTGTACAGAGAGCAGCAGAATGATTTTGAGTCTTAGCAATTAGATTTCATTATTTTTATTAATGTACTGAATTTTATTTATGAAATTCAAAGCTGTCACCAAGATAAGGCAGACTAAAAGAAAAATAAAGAGACTTAATGAAAATGCCAAGTGGTCTTGACAGATAGAAAGAAAAGCCTGTCCTGAGTAGGGACAAGCACGGTGCTTTATGATGAGCACTAAGCAGCTGCATAAAGATAACATGGGGATTACCAGTAAAAATCTGGCTACAGGGGTCATAAACCTCTATGAACCAGTAATTTCATGCTGATGTAAAAATGGACAAGTATGTATATATCTTCCTTGGAAGCATGAAGAATAATATGCCCACAGAGAAAGGAAAATATTCTTTACATCTGAGGAATATTATGGACAGGATTTATCCACACCTAACGTCAGGACTCCAGTTCAAGGAACGTGGTGCCTGAGAGAGAGAGACCAGAGGAAGTCATGGTTATATGCTATAGACCTCTGAGCATGCTCTGTAAAGGAGGCTTTTCAATAAACTAGAGATATTTAGTCTGAAAATTAATCTGATGAAGATACAACAATCTTCTCATGCATAAAATATTGCTGAAAAGACTATTGCTCTCAGCAGTCATAGGACAAGAAATAAGAAGCTCAAATTCCAGCAAGGGAGGTTTCAGATGGATGCGAGGGACAGGAATAACGAAGTATGAAAATGGGTTGTTTACAGAAGTTATGGACCTTCCTCATGGAAAACTCACTGGAACTGGCTATCCTGGATTCCTAAGACACTTAGTTGTATGTGACAGGTCTGTTCATCTGTCTCTGATCCACCAAGCAGATTTGGCTGGAGAGTATAGGTCTCAAAGATATTTCATTTAGTTGCAGGAAGATACATTATGGGCAAAGGTGAAAGATTTCACTAGAACTCCCTACGTTGTGAGGAATTGAGTGTTTTGAACTCAGCCTTTGCTAGAACAAAGACACTCTCTGTCAGATTAGATGTGACATGACTGTATACAAAACCCAGTTTCATTTTTACAGATTCTACTATATCATGGGTAGACAAAAGGTTTTTAAGGCATGTGGAGTTTCACCTCTATATGTGCTTCAGTTTTGACTGTTTACAGCTGTCCTAGCTGACATTCAGATCAATCTGAATGTAAAAATGAAGCTTAAATTGTATCTTAAAAGTATTTTCTCATCCAAATTAACTTTCTGCATGTGCTTGTTCTCTGATGGCCTTTCCCCTAAATTCTGATTCTTCNTTTAACCAATAGTAGCCTTCTCTTCCCTTCCCTTCACTCTTTCTTGATTTGATTGTCAGCTATAGCTGGCTATATATATAGAAGGCTTCTCATGCTAATGTGATACGTTTAGTTTTATTTCTAAATCAATAGCCTGAAATCAGAACAGGCTGAATTAGCAGTATTTTGCTCCCAAAATGTAACAGTTAATGACTGCATTACAGAAATTTTGTATTACACCAACTGAATTCTTTATCACTTACTATTTTACAGGAGAAAAAAAAATATAAATGTTGAACACAAAATGGGAAATAATGAAATTCTTATTATTTAACTAGTTTTCATCTGCATAGTATTAAAAATGTTTGTTCTCACAGACAAAAATTTTCCTTTTTATTTGATACAGGTAAGAATAACACTTTGCTGTATATGTGAGCATGGCTGGCCAGTTCTTTGAACTTCTGATGACTGTTGAAAACTTCCCTTAAACAGACAGTGGGGTGTCAAAATGTGAANCTATTGCTCTCAGCAGTCATAGGACAAGAAATAAGAAGCTTAAATTCCAGCAAGGGAGGTTTCAGATGGATGCGAGGGACAGGAATAACGAAGTATGAAAATGGGTTGTTTACAGAAGTTATGGACCTTCCTCATGGAAAACTCACTGGAACTGGCTATCCTGGATTCCTAAGACACTTAGTCGTATGTGACAGGTCTGTTCATCTGTCTCTGATCCACCAAGCAGACTTGGCTGGAGAGTATAGGTCTCAAAGATATTTCATTTAGTTGCAGGAAGATACATTATGGGCAAAGGTGAAAGATTTCACTAGAACTCCCTACGTTGTGAGGAATTGAGTGTTTTGAACTCAGCCTTTGCTAGAACAAAGACACTCTCTGTCAGATTAGATGTGACATGACTGTATACAAAACCCAGTTTCATTTTTACAGATTCTACTATATCATGGGTAGACAAAAGGTTTTTAAGGCATGTGGAGTTTCACCTCTATATGTGCTTCAGTTTTGACTGTTTACAGCTGTCCTAGCTGACATTCAGATCAATCTGAATGTAAAAATGAAGCTTAAATTGTATCTTAAAAGTATTTTCTCATCCAAATTAACTTTCTGCATGTGCTTGTTCTCTGATGGCCTTTCCCCTAAATTCTGATTCTTCCTCTGTGGGATTAGAAAATCTGAGAAAACCACTACCCAAATCTTTCTGCATTGTCAAGCATTTTCTCATCATCAGGAAGACAGCAGTATCTCTGAGTTATTCTGGGGTGGGGACAGGATGATCCATTATGTGTGTTGCATGCCGGAACTATGTCTGGTCTCCTAGGACCTACTGTGTTCATGATGATTTATCTCAATCCTTTCTGTCATTTCCCCATTAAACAGCCATGACAAAATATAAGAGTTGTATAATCCCACACTTATAATAGAGCAATTGGCTGTATGTATATGGTACTGCCCAGCACCTTGATCAGTATAATGCCATACACTTCCCAAACACAACTAGCCTTTTCTATATTTTTAACAAATAGTAGGTACATTTACCCTTCCCTTCCCTTCCCTTNACACAAAATGGGAAATAATGAAATTCTTATTATTTAACTAGTTTTCATCTGCATAGTATTAAAAATGTTTGTTCTCACAGACAAAAATTTTCCTTTTTATTTGATACAGGTAAGAATAACACTTTGCTGTATATGTGAGCATGGCTGGCCAGTTCTTTGAACTTCTGATGACTGTTGAAAACTTCCCTTAAACAGACAGTGGGGTGTCAAAATGTGAAATGGCAATTGGCAGTTCAGAAAATAACACAACTTGTGCTCCAGGTCCCTCAGCCAATTGTCCCAACACCCTAAGGTCCCTCTTGATTATCTGAAGCCTTCTTGTTGCTGGCCACCTGGAAAACCAGTACCAGGTAATAATCAGTGGGCCATAGCAGGCTGGGAAATTCCTTGGTGATGTCCTTTACCCAGACCCCAGGAAGGCAACACACCACCCCAAGGGTTGGATCTAGTTTGCATACTGGGACCTCTGTTGGTCTCAAAAGGCACTCACCAATGACTACTCCCTCCTTTTTGCCTTAACTGAGGAGGTTGTGGTACAAGGGGTAGGCTGTTCTGCTGTAGGTGACTCTTCCAAACCAAATGGACCTTCAGCCTCATTCTCATTTCCCTGGTCCTCACATTTCAGGGCCTGACACCTACTGTATAAAGGCACTTGTGAATGTGATGTAGGATGGAAAGGCATGCACCTGGTAACCTAAGCAGACACCAGTTTTCATTCCCCTCCATCTCTCAAGGTCCCCTATTTCTGCCTGTTATAAATGAAAGCAGATTTCGTGCAAAAACACAGTAGCAATTTATTAAAAAATTAACGAACAGAGTTTAAGGTATAAACAACTATAGCAAAACAAACACCATCAGCGAAACTGTACTGGCCAGTACGGGTGATTCGAGACTTCAACGTCTGCCACGCTGCAAGCCTTCAAGAATCACCAATTTTTCTCCATCTTCAGTCAGCTTTTATACTGTTTTTCAGCCCTCCGGCTATACAGTACGTCTTTGGGGTGACATCACTTCTGGTGCCTGCCTCAGTTTCCATCAAGGGTGTCTCCTGATTTGAAGTTGAATAGATACAAAAGTTTTCTATTGCTGAAAGGATGTAGGGTGACGTGACCCGCCTTGGTGGTGGAATTTCAATCTTGATTATGGGAACGGAACGTTGTTCAAAAATAGAAACAAAAGAGCCTCTTCTGCCGATAAAGGGGTAACAAAAGGTGGGGTTCGCCTGAATGTCCTGCTAAGTACCGGATCATATCGGAGTTGTGGGCACTTAACGCCGATAAGTTATCTCCATCAGCAGTTCTGGGTGGACACCCAAATTCAATTTACTCGGAATCCCCTTTGCAGATGTAAATTTGGTTTGTCTTCTCTTTGTGTCTTATTTAGGCAGAAAGGAATTTCTAGTTTCGACATGCTTGTGAAAATCGTGAGCCCTTTAAATTTATTTCTTATATTTGTAGTTCTTCTGGTCAAAAGACCATTTTAAGCCAATATATATATTACTGTTATAACATTAAAAAAATTTCTCGAATTGGACAAAGACCAGAACAACTTATAACATGAAACACAAACTTTCCTAACAAACAATATTTCAAAATAACACAACACATAGTAACAACTGTTTTAAACATACAACATTAAATTGAAGCCCATCATAATAAAAAATACCACTTAATCCATAATATAGGGCAACGATCGAGTTAACAATAAAAAAACATTCATGTTATAAAAAACATATCAAAAAAAACCAAGTTGCAGTTCAACAAATGCTTAATGTAAACCATTGTTCATGGTAAATATTGAAGCTGGTAACTTTTAGAAATGAGTAACATTAGGGATTGTTTTTAAACCTAAATCTGTTCGGGTTTTAATCATTTTACATATGATGAAATACTGATTACAAAGGTGGAGTGATAAGATATATTCCCAATATTCCTGAGGTAAATGGAACAACTTTCCATATCATTTAATAGATTTTAATTTATATGCCTTTATTTCATGGAAGCACGAATTTTATGATTGGCATGTGTATCATGCCTGATGATGAAAGGGTAGGGGATCCATTGCTTCTTGTGAAGTGGATGGCAAATGAGTTTCTCTAAGGCATGGTAGAGTGTGGCTCCACCAGTCAATTTTTTCCTCAGAGTCCCTAATCCTTCTCAGTGTTTCTACTTCGTCTCTCAGCTCCTCCGCTAGGCTGAGCAGATTGTGGACCTGACTGCACCTCACACAGCTGTTGTCCCTGCTGTCCCCAGAGAGCGGCACCAGGCTTTGGCACTCCCTGCAGCCTGAGACGTGCACAGCTACTTCAGAGATGCCTCTGAGTCAGGACTCTACCACTTCCCACTTGGGAGCAGGAGAGCTGGGGCACCTCTCTCTGCTCTAGTTTCAAGGTCTGGCCATGTGGGAAAGCTTACCTTGCTCCTTCAGCATGATCCTTTGCTCCAGAGCGTTTCTGTCCATGCAGTTCACCTCAGAGTCTTCACTGAAATGGTCTCTTCTGTTTCCCAACCAGAAAAAAACAGAGCCTTTGAGCAGGGAGGGAGACAGGCTTTCCACACTGGATGAACTCACCAGCTCTGCAGGCATGGCCAGAGCAGTTACTTGCTGAAATGCTGATTACAGCACCAGGCCTTTGGAAGCACCAGGTCACCTCAGCTCCACTGACAGGGACATGTGCTGATGCACAGGTGGGTTATCAGTCCTGAGAAGTCTGGACCCATACATGCGAAAGGGTGTCAAAATCTTTCCCTATGCTGTTTGCAAACATATATAGATGGTTGAGGGTTTCAAGCATACTGCCTTAACTCTCGTACAGAGAGATGGGGGAACAGAAGTGATAGACAAGTTCAATTTACTAAAATATAAATAATGCCCATCACTCACATTGTATGGCCCCAAGAGTTGTTTTGTTTGCAGCAAAGGATTTCAGGCCAGAAATTTATGACTAACCCTGTTTAAATTACTTAGAGAGCTTTCTTCCAGTGTAACACTATAACAGTCTGCCTTTTTCTTTCATAAGATTAATATACAAACATAAGGAGGAAAAAACCCCAAAACTTCTTGGTGGAAAATAAGAGTTAATTTATAGTTCTGTATTTAATTCAAAATGTGCTTGAGGTTAATGACTAAAATATTTCATTTTACAGATATAAACTTGATTATATTAAGTTGTCTTAATTTAGAAAAAAGAAATATATTTTCAAGCATCCTACACTATTTGTTCACAGAACTACAAGGAACATGAGAAAAATAAGGATTTCTAAATATTAGGTTTCAAGAAATTTATACAACTCCTTGTGATGTTGTTTCTCTAAAATCTCCATTCTTCCAATATTAAATGCCTGCCAGTTGACACCTGAAATACAGTATTGCCATTGGGGAAACTGATAGGTAAAGCTACCAGCAAAACAGTGGAGTAACTATTGTAGTTTCAACTGTGACAAAATTTCTGCTATCACCATTACTTTTTGGCAAAACATAGAAATGCCTTGCTTGCCAAAGTACTTTCAAGGTCAATGACAAAGCATTTACTGTGAATTCCAGAAGCTGTTTTTATTTTAACAAAATTTCTGAGAAAAAATAGTCTTGTTGCTACACTTAAAAAACCCACAGAGCCTCTCAGCAGGTGGAAAAGTACAGGACTAATAGTCTGGAGAAAAAAAATAAATAAAATATATTAAGAAACAATGAAAATTTATGGAAGAAGTATTTAGTATTTATGACTTCACTTGTCATTTGCTCCCTCTACAATTGTCTCTATTCCATTCAAAAGACTGAATTTATATTTTTTTTCCAAAATTTAAATGACACCATATAAAAAATCTATTTATAACAGTATGAGAATCCAAGGGAAGATTTACTTAGGACTTAATACACTTTTGGGACCAAGTGTTGAACCTATGAATGCTCTGGAGGCATATGGTAACAATTTTGTAAAGCAGACATTGTGTTTTAGTACTGTAATTAGATATATAACAGAGTACATGTGCTTGCTTCTCAGAAAGTGGTTAATAACAATTTTCTGACCTTTGAAACAGCAATAATTAGTGCTATTGTTTTTACATACAAAAACTAAGAATTTCTGTAGCCTGCTAGTTTGAAGACTAAAGTCTCTGAGGAAGTAGTCAGATAACACGTTGCTTGAAAGGCAGCTATACATTTAAATTCTTTACAATTAAAAGAAAAAGTAATTTTTAAAAGTAGAATACACCTCACAGAATACTTAGAGGGCCAATGTAACTGCCTTCCTTAACTCTGCTTTTAGTAGATTCCTGCATCAGAAAATGGTGGAATTTTAAGGGCTTGGCTTAATTTTGCATGACCATAACTAACCCTTCTTGGCCTCCTCACTGACATTATCTGTCTTTAGAGAGATCATTTTACTGAAGGACACGCGTGCAATTGCAAGAGACAGCCTTTCTTTAAGTGGTGATCAGGGATCCGAGTATAGTAACTTCTTCTGTTGTTTTCTGGAAAATTTCTTATAAGCTCTGAGGTTGTACTGAAAGGTACAGTACTAGAAGACTACAACAGTTTAAGTGTGAGGGCTATGCCCTATTTCGAGACACATGTCGTATGTTTTTAATATATTTATGAAGCTATCTGTGAAGAACAACCTGATATGAGTTCTGCTTATTCAGATACTAGAGGAGAAGGTAAGCTCTATCGGTTTTCTGAGTCTCCTGCATGTTTGACTGAGTTTTCTTAATGGGAAAAAAGGGACCCTGTGTGAGATCTTTAAAATGTGCTAGCAATGGGGAATGAGACAGGTGACATGGCTCCCCAAGCATGAAGAGTGCAGAGGTGGATGCAGACCAAAGAGACTGCCCAGACTGAATGCTGCAGGAAGCTAGAAAGTAAAAAGTACAATTTTCCTCGAGGACTCTAAGAGTAGTTTTTCAGAGCTACTGGTACAACACTAGATTATCACTGATGTTCAAAATAAAGCCAATATATAGTGTCAAAAATCCTTTCATTTGCAAGAAAGATCTCATATGATCAAACACAATTGTATTTGTGTAATGAGACTGGATCTTATTGGTCCACAGTACGCTTTATGCTTTTTTTAATTAGGAATGATTGACCTCAGCTTCCAATAAAGGGCTGAGAATCTGAATAAAAAACCACATATTAATCTTGGAATGGAATAGGTCTTGCAGATGAGTATGATGCCAAAATGAAAATATTAAATTATTCATTTTCTAACCTGGAAATTGTAAGTAACATCATAGACTTGATTTCCTACAGGGAATTCCTACAAATGTTCTTAATGGAGTCTGGTGACACTAATGGTGCCTTGAAATATGTGGTATTCCTTTGCTCTCAGTTGTGGAAGAGAAAGAAAGTATTCAAGGCTTGTCTGTACAAAAGCTAGCACACTCTTTCACTTTTGAATACCTTCAGCATTACAGTGGTAGTTCAGTGTACCATTCTCATTTTACATCACCTTTGTGAGCTGATAAAAGTTGAACATGCATTGAGTTTTAATAAAAAGAGCAGGCAGGGATGTGAATGAGATTATTTCAGAGACTGCCATTATGACTTTTTAACATCTGGATAATATATTTCTGAATTGTGTAAGAAAATGCTGCCTAAAACTTTCTTCTGAAAGAAGAAAAGAACTACTTCCTCTAAAGGAAAATGAAGTTTTATTTTTACAATAAAAAGCCCCCAAACCTCGTCACCAAAAGCAAAACAAACCACGTCCAGGACTTGCAAAATGTAATAAATTTCAATGTTTCTTCTATAACTTGTTGGGTTTTTTTCATTTTCTGTACTGCTTCTTCATGTAAAGGCAGAATTCATTATATATTTTATTTTGGAATGCTACGAAGGGTCAGTATGTAGCATGTCTACCTTTCTCTCACTTCTATCTGTATGGTGTGTATGGTCTGTCTGGTCTGTAAGCACCACTGCACAGATGTAATCTGTTTCCCATCTCATCAGTCAGATGTGTTGTCAACATAGAAACAGGCAATCTGTTTGCCTGCAGACATCTTTCAAAACCTGTAACTAAACATAATTGTTGCTTTCTCTTCACAGGTAACCATTTTTAGGGAAACACAAAGGAGAAAAAGCCATGGAAAGCTACCGCCACTCTTCACATCTAGGTTAATGTTTTAGGTTCTCCAGCTGGATTCGCCTGGCACAGTCTGACAGAACCTTCAGCAGTGAAGAACAGCAGTCGTTTTTCTTTGATTGACCACAGAAATTGGGGAATTTCAGACATTCTCAACTAGGAGGCATTAATGCATTACCCAAACAGGCAGTTTTGGCTGCCCTCAGTTTATTTTTTGAATAGGATAGAAACTGTCAAGTAACTGTGGCCTTTCAAAAACAGATGCATATGTATATATGCCAAAAGAGTAGAAGATTTTACCTCTCCAAGACAAAACAGCAACTCTTTGTTAGACTCCATTCCAAAAACTGCTCTTTATCATAAAAAATAGCACAATAACCATGTCCTGGAGTTCATTAAGCACATCACTGCTAGATGGTCAAGGCAGGGGATTGTCCCCCTCTGCTCTGCACTGGGGCAGCCTTACCTTCAATACTGTGTGCAGGTTTGAGTGCCACAATATAAGAAAGACATTGAGCTGTTGGAGAGCATCCAAAGGAGGACAACAAAGAGGGTGAAGGGCGTTGAGGGGAAGCTGTATGAGGAGTGGCTGAGGTCACTTGGTCTGTTCAGCCTGGAGAAGAGAAGACTGAGGGGAGACCTCATTGCAGTGTGCAGCTTCCTTGTGAGGGGAAGAGGAGGGGCAGGCACTGATCTCTTCTCTGTGGTGACCAGTGACAGGACCGAAGGAAATAGCATGAAGCGGTGTCAGGGGGTGCTTAAGTTGGATATCAGGAAAACATCCTGCACCCAGAAGGCTGGGTACTGAAACAGGCTTCCCAGGGAAGTGGTCACAGCACCAAACCTGACAAAGTAAAGAAGTGTTTGGACAAGGCTTTCATGCACATGCTGTGATTCTTGGGGTGTCCTGTGCAGGGCCAGGAGTTGGACTTGATGATCCTTATGGGTCCCTTCTAACTCAGTATTTTCTGTGATTCTAAGATTCTATGGTATGGGGTTCCTTTTATCATAGTAGTCTACTTGCTTTGTAGAATAAATACGTGTAGGTGTGTAGGTCTTTCTAACCAAAGAGAACAAACATTTTATTATGTCCTTTATTATAAGATTGTTCAAAATGCTGAATTTATAAGACAATATACAAGAAAGCTTCTCATACATTTTTTGAGATGATGCATTTATATTTTGTACTGACATCACTGGAAAGTCTGTGATAAAGCTATGTCATATCAGGAAGAATCAGGGCCTACAGGTTCCTCGTTCTCATATTTACCTCATATAAAGTTATTTGGATAAAATGCTCTAAACTTCTTAGAAGGAACAGACTTCTTTGAAGTTTTTCATGCAGTCAATGAACAGGTTTACCTGTATAGAAAATGAAGAGATCATCCTACCTTGAATTAAAAGAGTTGCCATCTAGAAGTGTAGTGTTCTTGGTTCTAGAATGTATGAGAGATAAGGTAGTCAAACCAGTAAAGTCTTGCCAGTCTAGCCATCCAACTGGGCAATACCATTCCTTTAAATGCAATTTCTTACTTCATTTCACCTCAAAGCAGATTTCTCCCTCCTCCCTTTCTTTTTGCTTGTATTTGGCCTTGAACTGAAAAAAAACACCCATCAGTTATTTTTTATAAGTCTGCAGTTTACCCATCTATAACTTTCTTCAAGGTTCTTCTAGAAAGTGTCTTGCGGATAATCTTGTTGTCTAAAAGATTTAGCTTTCTTGCACAATGCCCTTGGAATAGACAATACATAAACAGAGAATCGTAGCTGTGATATGCCAGGTAGTATCAAAGTCCTATTGATGAAAACAGAACCAGAAAAAAATTTAAGAAAAAGATTTAATAAGTAAAAGGCATTCTCAGCTTTCCCCTCCAACTACTCACCACCCTCCCCTCTCTGCCCGCTCCTCTTTCACAATAAAAAAATTAGTAGCTTGTATTTTTTTTTAAGCAATTTCTGTAATTGTGCTGGTCAGCCTGCCAATCATATAGGTTCTCTCATAACCTGCCACTGCTCTTATCCTATAGGCACACACTAAATCCCTTTCTCCTGCACAGTTTGTCTGTAGCTGAGTTACATGAACAAAATTACAGAAGATGGTCCAATGAGAAAGAGAGAATTACTTTTCAGTGCTTATCAACTTCTCTCAGAAATACACTTGCCTTTCAAAAGCAGCTTTAGTCAGTACTACCAGTAAACCTCCTCCTTCAAGCAATTTCTTTTCGTTCTTGTGTCTTTGTCACCAAATTATGGGCAAAGTCCCATTCCTCTTGTCACAGAGAACTCTGGCATAATGGACTGTGCTTGAAACAAAAATTGTCATACAAAGAAATTCAGCACCCAAAATATTCATCCAACCTAGTAGATAATGGTATACTTACTGCATGCTTTTGCTGAAGTCTGTGCAAAACCATTACTATTATTAAAATTTCTGCTTAGTTCTCATTCCATGTTGGTTTGTTGAGAGTCTCTGGTTACCTTGGCATTCACTGCTTGGGTGAATGTCTGGTGAGTCTGCCCAGGGTAACACCTGACAGACAGAGGGCACATCTCGACTGCAGCAGTTCTTGTCTGCTGTAGATGGACTTCACGCTCACTGACAGTTAGCTCTCTGGTTTTTTTTTTTGACAAATTTGGAATATGGGGTTCCCTGAGGGCATGGTGAGATGGTACTGATTTTCACTTCTCCTAACATTATATTCTGAGTACTTTACAGACAATATGCCTCTATTGCAGCTTGCATGTATCTTCTTCCATCTACTTGCTCTAAGTTTTTCTGTTCTTGTTCTGTTCAGCTCCACCATAACTTACTCCTAAGTGGCACTAACAGGGAGCTTTCCAGGTCTACTTTCACCATTTCAGATTTAAGTCATTGCAAGATCCCTCCCACTTCCAAATGAATAATTAATATCCTTCATCATTTATGCAGTTTACTTGAGGATGTTAAAAGGGTGCTGCAATCGCAAAGAGACCAATAGAGTTGTATTATCTACGTGCAATCATTCAAATTAAAAAGTGACAGTTTATTTTTATTAAAAAAATAAACACTCTTATTTTTGTATTATAAATGCTTACTCCTGCGGTTCTTGGCAGGCTGCTATGAATATAAGCTATGCCAGACAAAAATAAGAATGAATCCTTTTCCAAGTTGCTCAATTAACTGAACAAATCCATTTAATGTTATTTCACTTATTGTTCTCTTTTTCCTCACCCCAACCTCCAAAAAAAATTAAATACCAGTGTTTTTTTTATCCAACAGACTGGAAGGGTTGTGCTCTTGGATCTGGAAAGACTAAATTGAATGGTTTTTTTGTAGATTGGTATCAACAAAATGTTTACATATCAAATTCTCATTGCAATCTTCCTTAGTAAGAACAGCACATCACAGTCCACTGGGGTTAAACCTGAAAGATTGGAAAAGCTTTGAAACTAAAGATTTTATTTTGGTTTCTCATTGATTTATTGGTTGGTTGGTTGGTTGGTTGGTTGGTTGGTTGGTTGGCTGATTGGTTGATTAGTTGGTTGGTTAATTGATTAGTTGGTTGGCTGTTTTTTTCCCAGCTTGCTATTGATGGAGCTGATTGAAAGTAAAAAATATCAAAATTTTAAAAGATTAGTTGTTTTGAAAATTTTGTTTTTTTGGCTAGGGATGGTCATAACTCTTTTGTTACAAATTTTTGTATTGTGGAAAGAGTAATAGTTATTTTTAAGAGACTTATCCCACCAAAGTGTTATTTCTATATTTAAAATAAATCATCAGAAAATATGCTTATTTTTAAGAAAACTTCTAAAAATATTTTTTGCTTTACTTTCTCTGCTAGCAAATAAGACAGAATTATCACAATAAATGGATATTGCATCTAAATACAAGCCTTAAAATCAGATACACATAATGAACAGAGAACAGAGATATATTCCAAATTTCTATTTAAAATGTTCTTAAAGTTTGTTATAAATTTTTTTGTAAATTTATAAAAAGGTGAATTGTTCTGTTCCGACTTGACCTTGAGAAATGAAAAGTTTCAGGCCTTGAACATGAAAGTCCATGCTCATTTTTCTGATTTATTGTACTATTATGTAGCTAATATTAAGCTACACTGTTGTGCAAGCTTCACTTTGTTTAAGGTTAGTACAGTATTAAAGTCAAAACATGTAACACGTAAGAGACACAAAAGAAGTCAAATTAAGAAATCTATTTTCACATTCACTCATGTTACTTCAGGGAGTCTTCTGTGTTTGAACTGTCCAATGACATATTTAAATTAGGATTTGAGGTCACTTCTTTCATACTAGTATGTTCAGTATACGCTAAAAAAATTCCAAAGTAATGCTCAATTGAATTATGCAGTAGGGTAACTAATACTCATGCTTTGTTCTTCTTGAAAGTAGGCAGAGGTTAAAGCAAATGCAGTCTAGAATGGATGCAGTAGAGAATGAGCAGAAGCTCTAAAAAACTCAACTTTTTCCCCAAATCCCTAGGTCTCAGAGGAAATTTTTCTATTTCTTATGAATGTTTTAATATTCTGTTGACTTCCTTTGCCTATGGATTTTTGGAAGAATAATAGTGGGCTTTTGTCCTCTTATCACACTGGGGGGAAAGAAACTGGAAACAGAAGTTTCTGGAATGCTTTTTCATGGAAAATATGAGTGGAAAGATCTTTGAGATCAGTAAAACTATGAACAGAAATGGAAGAAATGCAAAAATTTTAAGATCATAATTAAATTATTTTCCACCAGAATTTGATGCACTGGTTCTTGAATTCCTTTTCAAAGGCTTGGTAAAAATGTGAACATAAGCCAGTGCTTGTATTCATTTGTTCTGTATTATCTCCGTGTTATTCAGGTTACAGAGTGAAATGTTTGAAAGTTAGAGCAAGGTATAACTCCCTGTCATTGCACATAGTCCACGGACAATCAACAACTCCCTATGAAAATTCGTAGTATGCCAAGTCACTGAAAGATGTACTACCAAGCACTTTGGAAAAGAGGTGGCCTGAGGATTGTGCAATCGATCTGAACGCTGACGTCTCCAAATCCATCTCTCAATTCTCTTCCTTCTCCTGCTTTTGCAATAATGAGGTACTTCCAGGCAGCTTGGTGTGGCTGCTTTATACACTGCTTAGCAGTAGTATAAACCTGACCTGGGAATGTGCCAGGGTGAATTTGGATCACAACCAAGATTTTTTCCCTGAAGAACGGAAGTTAAGAGAAGAGACATTTCATTTCTTTTTACCTTCAGTCAAATGTGAATGTGATTCCACAAAAAGAGAAAACTCAGACTTGTCAGCTTCACAGATTTCCTCCCCTCATGCTCCCCAGTCTGCGGCAAATAGCAGAAATGTGGACGTTTTGAAAAACTTCAAATTGGAAAGCATCAGACATTTTGAATATATAAGCTCTAATAAGCTACTATTACAATATTCAGGAAAAGATTTTCTTATCTCAGGTCTTGACACAAGAAAGAATGTGTCATTCACTGTTAAAAATCAACTAACAAGTAAAAAAATCATTGAAAAGCTGGGAAAAAAAGTGCCAGTAGATTAAAAGAAGTCCTGTTTGGGCCCTTCTTCTGAAAACATCTCTATAAAACAGGTTTATTTCTTATGCAAACATGCAAGGCAAAAAAATCCTATAACCTAAAGGGAAATTTTATGAGTTAAAAATCCTCAGTAGCTTCCTACATATGACATAAATGAGGGACTGCACATTTTTCAGCGGGTAAGTGGAATTATCTTTTTGTAAGTTATACATTAGACCCACTCAGAACCCGAATGCATTCACACACAGTGCTGATAGCAGCACAGGCCTCCAGCTGCACAGCTTTATTAGAAAGAGATCTGGTGGAGCGCTACAGGGCTTTGTAACTGCTGTGGAACAGAGAGAGAGATTTTCACCTGCTGCTGTATGGCTGAGTTGTAGTAAGACAGGATCCTTAGGAAGGTATTAATCCATATAAAGATACACACACATATAAATCTATACTTAAGTGCATAGATTGTTTAAAATGCATCAGGAAAATGATTGCAAAAGCATTATATAACTGTTAAATGGAAGGAAAAAAATTGAAGAAACCATCAAATGAAATGCAATAAATAGAAGAAAGACAGCTTACACGATTTCAAACTTTTTTATGAGACCAGAGAAAAACTAGTGAAAAAAAACTAGTTCATATGTTGGACCTGCTTATTCAGCCCTTTCCAAAACCCAAACTATTTATGCCTTATCAGAAAACAGGAAAGTGTGAATATACACCTTCCTCTGACACCACACTGTGACAACATTCTAACAAAGGTTTGATTTTTTGTTGTTCTGAGGACCTCCATTTAGGTTTTCTGAATACCTAGCTAGTTACATGTCAATGATCTTAAGCAATTTTTAGTAGTATTCAGAGGAGATCCTCCGTTACCCTTCTTTAGAGACTTGATCCAATGTCACAGTAGCCATTGAATACTCTTTAGACATTGCCTGATTTAGAAAGGTCTAGAATGAAAAATGTCAGCAATTAAAACTTACTTTCACTCTCTCTTCAAAGAAGAACAAAGAACTCTCCAGGAAGATTTTGAAATGGTGTTCTTCTTCTTAGCTTCATGTAGCACCATACTTCTTTTTGATGATACTTAAGTAGGTTTTATATTTTTATGGTTTTCAGCTGGCATTCCTATGTCACTTAATCACAGGATTATGTGTATTTTCTCTATGAAAACCTGATGTCATTGGTTTTGTAGGGGAATGCTAAAGAACAGACTGTATTTCTCACTTCGGCAGTGACCCAGCTCTTTGTGGAGTCATAAAGTTTCCTAGGGCTGTCGTTGACTTCTTCCTCTCTGACAGCCTCTACTGGGCTCATTCAAGATGCTGTCTTCTAACTTTCTTCATTAAAAAAAAAAAAAAAAAGAAAGAAAGAAAAGCAGTACTTCTAATAGCAGGCAGTAAACAAAATTATTTTGCTGAGTTTCCTTTAAACAGGGTAGGAGTGAAAAAGAGTCTTTGTTTTCCACTTCTCTTCATTGGTTGGGATGCTGTGATGACAATAAGAGGATGGTGTTGGGGTGAAGAAAGGGTGTCAAACCTCCATCTCTCAATTACATACTGTAGACCTAAGTTGGAAGTTTTCATAATGCAGAAGAGAAAAGATTTCGTTTCAGATGTCTATGATGTTCTATTATTAGAAGGTATTTTTCTGTAAGCATACTTATCTATACAAACTATTCTGAGTACCAGACTCCCTAGTAATAAATAGTAGTGAATTTGTTGGTTAAGTTTAAAATTTAAAAAAAAATCCCACAACACTGTATTTTGGTACAGGTAGAATGTTTTCATTTGTTGTTAGATATGTTTTTAACTGGAAATGAAATACAAGACTTAGCTGTAATAATAGCAAAGCCATTACAATCAAAGCTGATCTATAGTTAATATTTTTGTGTGCGTGTGTAGCAAGCAAATTTGATAGCCTAATGTATTAAATAATACTCTTACAAAAGGAATATTAAATAAGATATAAAAGATACACTGAATGAGTTTGAAGGTTTTTCTTCAAAAGTTTCACCAAAATTATATTTCTGGGGGTTTTGTGACCCTCTTTTCTGGTCTCTGTCAAAGCACAGAAGGCAAAAAAGCAACTTTTCTGATTCTAATGAGAGAGAATGTTGAATTTTCCACTTGATTTCTGCTTAGGTGGCTTTCTGCTGTGACTTTCCTTAATAATCTTAACATGACCTGTCAGGAATGGAACCAGCAAAACTATGAAGGATTAATTAGGATCTTTTCAATGTAATGTCATCTAGTTGTTAAACTTATTCTGTCACCCACATTTAGGGTTGTTCTACTGCCCACCAGGCTCTGAAAACATCACCTACAATCCCATACCCACTATTAATATCTATTTATTGAATTCTGGGGAAAGATCAAGAGTGATGTAATTCAAAAGCCTCGTTTTAAGTTCCTCTTCTTTTTAATCTTGGCAGATGTCTGACCTTCATCACCGTGCTGGTTGTCATTACAAACAGTCATGGCCTTCACAGAGGATGAAAGAGATATGCTATTTGTAGCAAACTTCTGCAGTATGTTTAAACTTACCAAGCTGGGGACTATAAAAGAGTATCAATTTTTTAATTAACAGATATTTCCAAGATAAAAATGCCTTCCAGAAAAGGAGCAATTCTAGAAAGTGCTGGTCTTTGAATACAAATTTCAGATTCATAGGAGGAAGAAAAAAATCGCAGTTTTCAATAAAGATAATAGCTACTTGAAATTGTATAACAGTTGCAATTATCTCACCTTCGAAATGAATAATAATGCTGGTTTCTGATTAAAATAGTCTGTCATATTTAAAAGGTAAAACTTGGATCATAAGTGTTAAAAAAAAAAAAAGAAAGAAAGAAAAATACAGGCATCAAAGAGCAAACATTAAAATCACCTTCTAATAAAGGATGGTAGGCAAGTAATAGCATACCTGACAGTCACGAACGGTCAACTCAGAAACTCCTATCAAATTATTACAGTTGTCTGAAAATGCATTTAGTGCTTCAAACTGTTAGGTTCATGGAAAGTACTCCTTTAAAATTACAGTCTTTGGAACAAAAGAATGAGTTGGTGCCCAGGTCTATATAACTAAATTGAAGCTATAAAAAAACAACAGAAAAAATTGCGGTCAAATAAGTCAGATGCTGATGGATTCCTGGATGATATTTAAACATTCATAAAATGTTTAACTCCATTTTGCAGACATACACAAGAGCTTTATTGCACTGTTAGGGCAGGAGAGCAGATAACAGTTCTATTATAAGTTACACTTTGGACCCTACATTTATTTGTGCATGAACACATCCTACCATGCACATTTAGAGGCAAAGGAATGCATGTTAGAGAAGATTTTCTCATTCAGCCTGAAATGTCACAAATTTTTTTCAAATGTGAAAAAAGAGCAATTTTTCTGAGAAAAATTATCTTTTGTGAAAAACCTTTTTTGAACTATTTGACCTAGAAAAAAAAAATCATAAATTCAATTTTTTCAAAATAATGTCTATGTATTTTCTATTTTCTCAAACTGCTCTATACAGGGAAAAAATAAATTAAATACAATAAAATAGTAATAAGCATTAACCTTAAAGGATAAAGGATTGGCAATTAACCATGAACACAATGCCTTAATACTTCTAAAGAGTTACAGAAGGTCTGCAATGTTAATATTGAACCATTCTGCAAAGGTATTCAGGTAAGATTAAGTTGTGAAATCATACGCACACGTGCTTGAAGATAACTAGGGAAATATTTATGTTTTACACTGTACATTCCCTGAAGGGGTGCCTACCGCCTACTCTACCTGATATTGCAGGCAATGCAGGGTGAGGAATGATGATTTGGTAACACATTAAAAACAGCTCCACTTCCAGTGGAAAAGCACATGGCTGTGAAGACTGAAATAGATTTTCCCTCCTGCCACTCCCCACCTACCCACGCAAAGGACCCAAGCTGGAATTGCTGGGGTCGTGCAGAGTAGAACAAGCCAATGTCAGCCCAGGGAAAATGCAGACTGCAACCGTGATTTCTGCAGACTTCAAAAGATTCATGCTTAGTTTCTCTCTGGATTTGAAGGCACAGCCATGTTCAGGGTTATAAAAATCCAGTATAATCCCCAGTCCTTGGACCATTCCCAAAAGATCATGAAAGTTAGACCTCCCTATGAGCTCACACTACTGTGAGACCCAGTCTTGCCCTGCGAAAGTTACAAGTTCTGATAGCAACCATGGAATGTCTCTGCAAATCTGACATCTATTTCCTAGACTCAGTCCAGATATACCCATACAACAGTGGAATATGCGTGGGTTTGCGGTATGGTTACCCACGATGTTCTCAGACAAACAAAGCTTTATAAAACAGTGGGTTTGTACACTCTCCTGAAGGAGGTGCCTCATCGTGTTCTCATAAGCTTCAGTACATTTTGTGGTAAATTAAATAATGTGAGGTGTGATGCTGAGGCAGTGGGTTTGTGAGAGTTGCCTCCTTCACTACCTCTAATGCTACTAAATTCTGAAATAATGTGATATCCATCAGGACCACTCTTTGAGCTAGTGAAGGCTGTGATACCTGGAAAAGTTATGCATCCAGACACCTTTCCCAGCTTCAGGGGCTGCTTGCAGTGTTAGGGGTTGGTCCACTGTCACTGCTCATTGATTTTAAATAAGCTATTTTGTGAAGAAAACCAATGAACTCTAGACTGCTAGGAACTTGTGATTTTTCTCCTCTATTAGATATCATGGCCTCAGTCATTACATTTTACCCACTGTCTTCTGCAACACCTGGACATAAGAAGCTCATGCTGTGTATAGTCCAGAAGCGCGTACATAAGAGTTGGCTGGAAGATAACAGAAATGCTTGAATATGTGACAGTTGAACCTTTATTTACTGTCCCCTACTGAGAGAACAAGTCATAGTCTGTGTTCTTTACCTGACATCAGTTTTCACAGAATTTCTAAACTACGACCAACCTTTCAATTTTTCTTAATCCCAGCAGACTGGTCAGCCTGCTAAGCTATGTCAAGCTGCACAAGGATCCTGTGCATGCTCTCAAGGATGGTGCCTACTTAGACATGTTTCCCAGTATCTTCCTGCACATCCAAAGCTCTCCTACACAACTCTGGTCAATTTCTTTCTCTCAGATCTCCACACTGGCACCTCCCAGCTGGTCTAGAGTTACAAGTGGAGGGATGTGTTTGGATATTTTGGAGCACCATGGCTAGAAGCTGGATATTAAAACATTTGAAGTCCTGTGTCTTAACAATAGACATACCACAGCTATCATAATGAAATACATTGGTTTGCATATCACCACCAAGAGTTAGCTTTCCTGATAGACAAAATGAAGGCTAAAACAACACAGTTTCCTTAAAACATGGGGTTGCAACAATACAACAAAAAACCAGAAAAAGAATAAGGCTACAAAATTTGTGATTAAGGCTATATTTAACAATAGGCACATTTTGTTCCTCAGCATTTTGGCTAGATTCCACTCCTCTTTTTGTTAAGTCATGTTGGAATCTCCTTTGAATTTAATGCAGATCTATCTTCCTCCTATTTTCTCAGGCTCTTGCTGTCTTCTCTCACAGAAATTGGTAAGAAGGGGAAAGTATGGGTCAACTCTTAAGACAAAAATATGCTAAGATATACTGTCCTAGCTTTCACTTGTGTTTTGGAAGACTTTGCTTGTGAAATTTGGCACTGAGACACTTCCTTGTGTCAGTCCCTTTCCTCCACGTTCTTAAGGTTCTTCCGTTAACATTTCCATCTTACTTCTTCATTATCACATTTTTTGGTGTAGGCTGTTTTTTTTCTCCTTGTGCATATTTCTGTACACACATTCATAAAACCTTGTTCTTTCCATTAAAAGAAGCATAAAGTGAATAGACCTCTTTTCTATATTCATTCTCTTTCTCGATATCACATGGTTTAGCTTGCAGTAAAATCTATCTTTTTTTAAGATTCTATCACAAGACGAGGTTGAAATGCTACCTGAGAGGATAGAATTGGTAGAAAATCAGATAGGTCAATCAAAAATAATAATCTCCCTGTAGGATGGGAGGAAGCTAGGAAGACAATATGCTTAGAATGCATTTGTTAGCTTTTGATCCTCTGTAGTTTTTTTCATTAACAGATTATAACTCTGACAATTTATAGACTAGAGAACCATACAAAATATAAACAAAGGTTGTCACTATAGGACACAAAGTAACTGACACTCGGACACTGAGCTGAGAAGAGCGGAAAGAGGAAAGAAGTTTATTTTGTCTCGATATCTATACATTTCTCGATTCAACAAGGGATTGGAAGCTGCTGCTACTTCCTCTCTAACCTCACTGGTTAAAAAGACTGTTCATCAAGTGTTTTATCATGATAGAGGAATGATAACAAAAAAGAACAGTTAAGTAAACATTGGCTATTATTTACATAAAACTGTGAGAACTGTGACTCCAAAAATGTAAATTATCAGAAGGCTAAAAAAGAACAGGGCAACAAAAGGTAGTAAATAGGTGGAATATCTTTTAATGCAGGACTTCCCATGGTAGACATGGTGGAAAACTTGGATGAATTAGAATTCAAGTTTGTCTTAAATCTTAAGTGCACTTAACGAAGTTTTAACCTTCAAGTCTTGTAAGGTAATTATAATGGAAAAGAATTCTCTCTACACAAAATGGGATTTCATTCCCTAAAAGTTCTCATGCAGCTGTTTCTGAAGATTATTGGAGTATTTTAGGTTAAATGCCAAATATATTTTTAAAATAGAAAGCTTATGTGTTATTCACCATGTTTCAGGTTTAGAAATTGGCAGAAGCCAGTCAGAAAATAAATGTTTTTGTAGCTGTATTTGTTTGCAAGAGGATTAGGTCTAATGGGTTGTCTAAGATTTAGCTGCCTTAATTTGAAACATTATTTCCCCACAAGCAGAAGCACAGTACCTTACTCTTGGATATTACTATTATTCATAGTTAAATATATCAGCCCTTTATGATAAAGTCAGGATACAAATTCTAATATCACTGCTGCAGGGATTGTTCTCCAAAAACAGACCCAGGCAGATACCTGGGGAAAGTAGTTCCTCTGGCTGGTGTAGTTACCTCCGAGAGAGCACATCTGCCAAGACAAAGATAGTTTGCCTGCACAGTTACTGAGGCCCCAGTCATGCCCACAGTACTTCTTGGTTTGGGCTAAAGTGCTAAAAGCATAAATTATGACTTGTGTCCAAAGTCAGAGTCTCGAAGGAGCAGAGATTTTGACTCTCACTGGCTCTCTGATAGAAAAGCAGAGGTGAAAATATTCCTTTTTCTGACCTCCAAAACCAGACTAATCAGCTATAATATATTACCCTATAAACCAGAAGATGACACTTTTTAAAATTTACCTTTCTGACACAGATCAGGAGCAACAGGGTAAGATAAAAGCCTACGTGTCTACCCTATAGTTGGGGAATGAAATAATAGTTACAGTTGGGGAATGGTCGGGATAGAAAGCCAGTAATAAATATACATGTGGTTTCATGCACAAACTAATGGCTTTGCTTTTTACAATGCCCACGGAAAACAATAGTTTTTTAATATTCTCTATCTACATGATTTATATTTCATGCTAGTTCACAAAGGGCTCTGGTTAGTATGTGATTTATGGTTGGAGAAAAATAATTGTCTGAAGCCTAGCTGAAGGTAGGCTTTCAACACATTAATAATACATTAGCTAATGTTTCTTTCTTGGCATTGCCTATGCAAATTTCTATTATCATAATAAAAATGACTGTTTATTTTTAGGTTGGAAACAGCTTTAGGTGAGAACATGTATTTTATCAGGTGTCGTGATTAAATACTAACTGCCGGTTCCCTGATAAACTTTTAACCAGAGCTCTTCCTTTAGTCTCAGCTGTTATTTGGTCAGGAAAGTAGAGGGAGAAAGAGCTAAAATTTGAGAGGAGCTCTCTGTGCTTCTCTTTGGCAAGTGTGGTAAAGTCCACCCTGGCTGGAAACTTCAAACACTGATAACCATCACTGGAAAATGATTCATGAATGTGAATCATACACAAAGAGTGGACATATAAGTTTAAATTTAAAATATATACTGCCTAAATTTATTAATTTTGTCAAGTAAGTACAGGTAAAGATAATTTAATTCAAATTAATTACTTTCTGACAGAGGCAAACGGCAATACATATTGTCTGTCCAAAATAGTATTAGATTTGATTGCACTTATGTTAGATAGATCAGAAACTAACTTCTCTCCTTGAAATAATTTGTGACTTGATTACCTGCTGAATCATTTCCCTTTTCAAATGATGATTTCACATCAGCAGGCATATAAAAAATTCATATTTTTGCAAATATTTAAGGCATTAATTCATGGCAACGTATTCTTCAGAAGGAATCATACTCTGTCTTCCCTGCCACTGCCCACTGAGTTTGTACCTGTTGAGTTTCTGAGACCATTTGACTGCCTGAGATTTCTGAAGAGACAGAGCATTTGGGGTAACTGCTTTGAGGAATCTTCCTTTGTAAATTGTGACTTTCTCAGCAAATACAATGTATGCCTGTCATGCGAACACGCTAGTATTTTTGTGGGGAAGTAACAAGGCAGTTTGTCTGTATTCCTGTGATTCAGAGTGGCCTTGCTATGCATTTGTGCCCCAAGCTGCCCATGGGACTCATATGCAAATGAATATTTGATTATTCTGTCTGGTGCTATCCAAAGCAGCTGAAAATAAATACCAGACTGATCATTTTATAAGCTCAGACTGGCTAATTTACACTCTGGAGACTGTAGAATGGAAATGCTTTGTATTTTACACATATTTTGCTTATCTTTTACTGCATTTTTGTTGTAATAAAACAAAACAAGTCATAACAATGGAATTCATACATGGATTTTAAAGAAAAATACAGAAACAATAATAAATAATTGGAGAAAAATCTGTTGAAAATTACTAATAGCTATATGATTATTATAAATCAAAACAATTTTCCATGCATGTTATATGATAAAACAATATACTCAAGAATAAATAGATGAGTAGCTTTGGAAATATAGGACCGTCTTCAATCTCATTGGCAAGAAATTTTCCACTGTACAGTTCTGACAAGACATGCCTGTTAGGGAGGTGGCACAAATTCTGCCGTATTCTTACCTCTTACTGCAGAAGCTGGAAAACTAAAGAGTATCCAGGAACGCTGTGTGTTCTGAAAGTGCTGCTCTTTTCAAATGATAAAAAGAGAAATCTTTTTTTTTAAAAAAAAATGCATTAGTTCTATCTCAATTTGAGAGCACATGTAATTTTTCTCAGATCCTACAAGTCCATTTTTGTGTAGCTGAGAGGTGGTGAAGAGGGGGCAGGGACTGCATGTGAAACCAATTCTACAAACTTACAAATCATTCAGGGTTAATCTGTAAGGAAAATGTCTTTTTGTCAGTTAATTGAATAGGATTATGCACTTTTCTGGTTGGCAATTGAAAGGAAATGTTCCTCTCCTTTTTGATCCTTCAAGAGCTTTCTGTACTTTAAACAATCACTAGTCTCATTTTGAACAAAGCTTTTGTTTAATATGTTGTAAGGTGTCTTGAAAGAATTCTCTTGTAGACATATCACAGTTTTCTCCCTAAAATCACTGAATATTCTGATTTGACATATCTTTAAAATTGAAATTAAGGATGAAGTAATATTCTGCCCAAAAGTAGGAGTTCAAACTCATCCTTTTGACATTTCACTAGAAATACCAAGGAAGACACAACTATATATAGGCTAATTCTTTTTCTCTACTCCTTTGTATGACCATATCTTTTATTAAAAAGTGCATAATTATATAGAAGTTTTTTGTTTGGATAAAAATAATGCAGAAACTCTATTTCTAGCAGTTGTTCCAAAATTGTATAATTAGAAACTGAGTTGCTAGAAAATAAATGGATAGGTAAACTTTCACGTGCTTCACTAATTTCAATTCAATTAAGGAAAAAAAGATTCAGAAGAAATAATATTCTCGGGTTATTCTCAGGAAAGAGAATTCTCTTGGCATAGTCTTGTAATTTTCACACTCATTAGACTTGAATGCAAAGCTAAAAGCAGTCAATGAAGATGCAAGATCATAATGTTAAGATTCTGTTTTCATTTGTTATTTTTAAATGGGATACCATACCCACTCAGTGGTGGACCAGCAAAAATACTTTTGTACCCAGTAGTACCCTTTAGGTATTGGAAGACTGCTACGAGGCCACCCCAAAGCCTTCTCTTGTCCAGGCTGAACAACCCCAACTGTCTCAGCCTTTCCTCATAGGAGAGATTGTCCATCCCTCTGATCATGTTTGTGGCCCTCCTCTGGACCCTCTCCAACAGGTCCATGTCTTTCCTATGCTAAGGGCTCCAGAACTGGATGCAGTACTCCATGTAGTTATGTAAAATTACAAAGCTTCTCCTTATAATTCCATCACCCAAGCACTGTAGTCATTTTTCTAGACTGTATCTTTCCTATTTGCTGCAAGGTTAATGTCTAATGTTGCCTATTGATTTTGAAAATCTGAAATAAATCTAACAAACTTGCAACTATAGAATTACATTTCATCACCCCAGTCTGTAGTACACCACATACTGCAAATTCTGTTTCAGAAAACTTCAGGGCAATGGTGCAGTAGGTATTTAGGAAAAGAGCACATGAAGCTTTCTTTAAGCTTATCATATGAATCAAAACTTTTTCCGCTGAAAGCATTTATCGAGTACAATTTTATGTAACAATAGTCATGCACTAGTCAACCCCATATATCTGTAGTTTTCTTTTCTTTTTCTTAGGTTCATTCTTGTCCATCCCTATTTTACATCTCTATTTTACAACTAAAACAAACACAATTTCCTGTTGTTTTTTTCCTCTTCCTAATCCCTCCTAAACATTGTTTTCTTCAGAAGTCGTTCTTCTGCGAGGTCCACCTCAGCGAGCAGTACTTAAACACATAGTCATCACTGCAGAGAGCACAGAAAATCTGTTAGTGACAACTAATTTTTCAACTTCAGATGGACTTGTGCTTTTTTTTTTTTTGCTGGGTTGTTTTTTTTTTTTTTTCTTTCACTTCTGTAGCTTAGATATTTGTTTCATTAAGTTTGTTGTACTGGCATAACAGTTCCGCCTTGGCTACTGGGCGTCTACGGGGCTTCCTGAATACACGAGGCTGAAAGATGCCCTCGCGGGCCGTGTTCCCGAACGGATCTGTCACCGGAGCCGGGGATGCCGC
Source organism: Platysteira castanea (assembly GCA_013397175.1). Lineage (NCBI taxonomy): Eukaryota > Metazoa > Chordata > Aves > Passeriformes > Platysteira > Platysteira castanea. The sequence goes on from VYXC01006978.1 coordinate 105,391, forward strand.
GGCCGCAGCCATCCGCCAGCCCGAAGACAAGCGGGCAAAACCAGCGCGGCCGAGGAGAGCACCTCGGCTCCGCCCCGCGCCGTGCCCCGGGCTCTGCCGGGCTGAGGCGCCCCCTCCCCGGGGCCCCGGCCGGTGGGCAGTGCCGGCGCTGGAGGCGGGCTCCGCGGCCGCGGCGNGCGCGGAGGGGAGGAAGCAGGCAGCGCTTGCCATGGCCTCCAACTTTAACGATATAGTCAAGCAGGGCTACGTGAAAATCCGCAGCAGGAAGCTGGGGGTGAGTTCTTTCTCCCTTCGCCGGCGCTGCC
>VYXC01006978.1:105828-168830 GCA_013397175.1 Platysteira castanea
CGCTGCTGCTGCCGCCGCTGCTGCCGCTGCCGGGGCTTAGACTTTGCTCCCAGCTCCGGAGGGGTCGGTGGGGATGCGCTGCCATTGAGCCTCGGAGAGAGCTGGCTGCTCCCCTCTCCGGGAAAGCGCCGCTCCTCCCTTCTCTCTCAGCGATCGCCCGCCAGAGCCACTGTCCGCGAAATGCTGCGCCCCGTGCCCCCGTCCTCCTCAGTCCCCCAGCCCAGGCCGGGGCTGACACTCCTCGTTGGCCATGCCTGCGCTCCCTTGTCCCTCGCCTTCCTGCCTCCGGCAAGGACTTGGGTAGGGAGGGGAAGGCGCGGGCAGGATCTGTGAACTTTGTGTACAGATTGTCCCCCTCTCTCTCTCTCCCATTTCGGACAGGGATGTTTTCAATCAGGGCAGGGTCGGAAAACACTCTGCTGCTACTGGAGTAACAGAGTAGGAGAGAAAAGCGGGCGTGAAGGTGTGGTGGTGCTCTGCCCTGGAGCGTGGGGGACTGGGGAATGGGAGCCTGCAGTGCACCGGGGATGGGCAGGAAGGCAACGGGGTGACAGCCTCATGAACCTAAAGGCAGATGCAGAGGCTGACAGTGATAAAAACTCGGGGCGATCTCTTAGGTGAGGATGGCTGTTCGCAGTGCCCACCGGGATGCTCGGCGACACTGTTATCAGATTGACCGTGGGCACTTTCCCTGAAGGTGTGCAGCAAACCTTGAAAAGGCGGTGAAGTTGAAGCAGAGTGTGTGCAGAGGTCAGGAATTTCTAAACTTCAGTCGGTCCCGGGAATCATTGGTTTGGGCTGTTTCCTACCCTTTGTGTGAGAACAGGAATGCTTGCTGGCTTGCACAGCTACTGATGTTGCCAATAATCCCAAAGGTCCAAGTCCCTGTTGGCCTGAGGCTGGAAGGAGGTCTGAGGTTCTTTGTGTTCATTCTTTCAGTTTTTCTTCAGGTATACAAAAAAGTGTAGGGTCTCTACCAGCTCTCCCTTCCTGGGGGTTGGTCCCTGCTTTCCCTGAAACCTAACAGCAGGGACCATGAGAAATCTGCCCTCCTCCAAGTCGTGCTCTGTGAGCTTATCACAGTGCTAATATTTATCTCCTCCTCCTTCTCTCCCTCTCTCCCTTCCCCCCCAGATGCTGTGCTTTGCTTGCAGACGCAGTGAGCAGGATGGTGGGACACTAATCATAAACTGACCTTTGGAGCACTTTGGTGACTTGGCAGGGCTGTTAATTCCAAAAGAGCACAGGGAAGTTTGGTCCCAAGCCTTAATAGCCTCAACTACAAATGTTTGACACATGGTGTAAATCCAAAGAGAATGGATGCTCTTATTAATGATTTTGCAACCCCAAAGTCACTCTGTGCATCAATCAAGCATTAATCTTATCTGAAGAAGCAATTTCTAAGCCTTAGTTTGGTTCTGGCAGTCCTCTGCTTAACCTTTGCTCATCAGTTCTTCCCCTGCTCATCAGTGTTATTGGATGGGCCCAACACAAAGCAGAGAGATGATGGTATCCCATCACCTTGATGTTTGTAGTTGGAAGCAGAGTTAATCTATTTGGTTTGCAAATCTGGATTTGAAGCCATTTCAGTGTGACATAATTTCTTTAAGTGTGAAATTATGTATATGCATATCTTTATGTATGCAAATACTTTTGTATACCTATGTCTATGGCGTATGTGCAACAAATGTAGAGTTCATATCACAGTAATCATGGGTGATATTTGCTGACCTGTGTAAAAAAAAATTGTGAGGACAGTGGTATTTCATTGCAGAATATCTTACGCAGCTTGAATATTTTGTTTTGAAGATGTTAATCTTATTTTTTTAAGAGGGACACATATAACTTTTTTTTTGCGTGGATAATTTCCATGGTCATAATGATTATCGTACCTTTACGCTAAGCAGAAGGGAAACAGTTCATGTGGTGTCTATGGAGGATTTTCTCCTACTGAAGTGTGTGAGGGTGACAATTCAGACTATACAGCCTCAGGCAGGTGGTAGTATAAGCTTAAATATGACATATGGAAATGCACATCTGAATAAATCTATTAAATACAATTTAAAAGGGATTATGTTTTATAGAAAATAGCATCAAAATTCAAATGAGTGTGATGGTTGAAAGGTACGAATATGTGTGTATATATCCATAGCTAATTGGATTCTTGTGACTGAATATCTAAATTAATGCAACTTTTATTCACCAAGTGAAACATTAAAGGTTTGTATTTTTTTCCTTTGTGTCTCTCTCCAAGTCCAAACCTTAATGACTTACACTGGAGCTGCCATAATGTAGGCGAATACATCAGTTTTCAGGGATATAAATGTCTGCTAGCAAATGCATATTTTTAACCTCCAAAAATACTGAAAAGAGGGAAGAGGGCTATGGGTTCTGGAAACTAAGGCTAAGATAATTTTTAAATATGGCAATAGAGTTTTATCTGTTGCTAGTTATATTTCATCCTTACACAGTGGAAGTTACTGGGGTAGTTTTTTTTGGTCATAATAGTCTACATTCTTTGAATATTTCAAAGTCTCCTTAAAAGCAGATTGATTAAAACTTGGAGAGCTGAGGTTTCTAATACCAATTTTAGTGCTAGACTTTGGCGATAAAACTGATTCTAACCTTTAGGCTGGTAGCCAATTGGTTATGGAAATTCTTCCAATTCAGCTTTTATTCTGTCTTGTTTTCTGACTGAGGGAGCCCTGGCTAGGAATCAAATGGAAGATACTTCAATAGTATATTTTCATTTTATTGAAAAAAGCCCCCCAACAACAAGCTTTCATTTGGGAGAACTTTCTGGTAGAATGTAGTTTTTCAAGAATTTAATTTACAAATACCCAAGTAGCAAATTTTCATCTAATTGTAAATAGAAATCTTTATGATTTTTTTTAACGAGGTATAATGTTTACTTCTGACATTTTACACCTTGCTCTGAGTACTTGTTACCCTCTCTGCCTACTCCCCATATACCTCCAAATTCTATTCATAGAGAGCATGAATTCAGGACTCGAGCTGTTTTCCCATCAGTAATTGATTCTGTTCAGAAAAGTGAATTTGAAGACAAAAATGGTGCCTAAATCTTGATGGAAATACATGGCAAGGAGAACTGTGAGAATTTGTCCTTAATTTTTTGTTTAGTGATACTTGATCATTAAATTTTGTTTTGCCTGCTTTTCACTGTAATCCTTAACTGCTTGTTTACCATTCGATTTACATCTTAATGAATTTCTCTATATTCTTCTGACAGTCCAGTGTTTTCAAGCAGACCTCATTGTTCTGATACTTTTATATTGTTAAAGTTGCTTTTGTTGTAAGATTGGATAGTCAGCTAAGGATCTTTACCACCCTCTCTGTTGCTGTATCCTGACATCTGGGAATATCATGGTTTCTGCCATGGAGATATCAGGCCATGAAGAGACATCCAGCCAGTCTGACCACTTAGCCTGTCTCCTTACTTTTGTTAAGCACAAACTGTACATGAAACTTTTCTCCGGTGTCTTGAAGTGTCAAGTATATGCTAAGGGCTATGTAGCAGGCAAGCTCAAGTGTATGCGTCACATCTTCATCAAGGTATCACAGTGTCTTTGAAACTTAGAAGCTGTAGTCATTGAGGATGACTGTAATTAAAACATCTTTTTAAAATCTCTTACCCTGCAGCCTAAATATGCCTTTCCTTTCAACGCCCTGGCACTCCCGCATTGTTTGATATTTTGCTTTTCTCTAATACTACATAAAGGAAATACTCATTCTTGCAGCCATTACATTTGACCTGTGTGACCCTTCTTTGAAATAAATTTGATTGTGATGTGGTGTGCTGTTCAGATCAGAATAGGTCATTTGTGTAGTGTGGAACAGGACTGTGCTGCCTTTGTTCTCTTGGAATCTTTCATACTTGTGTCACATTAAAATTCATATGACACAATTTTGTACTGCACTGGCTGTGCTTATAGGCTGAAACTTTCTTGCAGCAGATTGGAATCCCTTTGTTGCCTCCTAATAAACTAAGCTGTGAGGATTTCATGCCTTGCTGAAGTGCTGTTTCTTAGAAGAAAAACAATTTGATGTCACATTAGGAAGTCTAATTAAAAATGAGTGTTATGTGTCACTTTGATAGTCTTGTTTTGACCCATATCAACCTTCTAAGTCACAATCTTATTGTTTGTTTGTTTTTGTCTTTTTTTTGGTCGTGCCTTGGCCATAGAATGAAAGAATCCTATCTACTGGAAATTTTCACTCAATTTGTTAATAATTACTAATTCTTCTGTGTTTCCACATACTAAGTGGAATTATTTTCTGGGTGCTTCAGTTTATACTCTAATACACCTATCTGAAGAGAAAATTGTACCTGCCAGTCAGCCTTGATTGAGTAATAAATAGTAGGTTGCTCTTAGTCACCAAATTGGAAGTTTTACCATATAACTCCCCCCTATTTTTAACCATACTTTTAGATCATTACAGGTACCTTTTCTGGAAATGAACATGGTGTTTCTCCTTCTGCTGTTAACCCCGTCTTCAATCAATCAGGACTAACAATGCTATGAATACAAAGCGCTGATTGCAGCGTGGTTCCTCTTGAAATAATGCAGTATGTGTCTTACAAAATCCTAACATTCAAGTGATATTGTGTGTATATTTAGGGTGAAGAAATCAAAGGGACCTGCAAAATGTCTTGGGTTTGAGATTACATTGATTGATCGCACTGGCTCTGCAAGTGGGTCATGATGAATACAGAGGGCAAAGTAAAGGTTCTTCTATTTCTTTGAGTTGCCACAGCATATACTAAGAAACAAACAAACACATGAAAAAGTGCAGGCAAGTAGTGCACTTGGAGTGGATATCCTTTCCAAAGATTATTTTATATTATTGTCTATTATTGCCTGTTGTGCTCAGCCTGATTGTAAGCACTGAGATTGCCTTTTATATAACTACATCCTGACCGGTGACGTAAACTGTGAGTTATGTCACAGAGCATGAAAATAATTTGAATGAAACTATAAAACCTTGATTCCTATTTATAATAAATTCATTTTAAGTTTTATAAAGCTCCAGATGGACAGGATTTAGGTTTCAGATTGCCACGTAAAGGAGTTTCTTTTTCACGATAGTTCAAGGCAACCTGAGATATGGAATTAAAAGGATTTCACCATAATCCATTAAAGAAGCTAGTCACATTTGCTACTTAATACTGAAAGTATCATTTGAAATACCAATAATTGCTGCTTTCAGTCTTCTTGCTACAGTTATGTGAATGGATTTGAAGAATTAAAAGGAAAATACATGGATTTCCAATTTGGTCATTATGGAAAGAACAATCATCTTGAGCTTCTGACCAGTTTTTATTGATTAGGCAAATTGTACAGGAAATTGAAAGAAGTACCTTGCAGCCACATTAAACAAGGACAAAAAGCCCCACAACTTTTTTATGCTAATGTTTGTGTTAAAGCAACTTGTGAGTCAGGCTTGTGGTTAGCACTTTGAAGTTGCTGTGCTTCCCAGTTGATTTTCTTAATGTGCTTTTCCACCCCTTTATTCCCAAGAGATGTGGTAGCCAAAGGTCTAGTAATTTTGTAATGGATGGCACTTAATTAAAGAGTCAAATAGTTCTCTTTTGTAGATAGCATATCACATCCATGTTATCAGTGGATTATAGAAGCTTCTATTTTTACTCTTGTGTGTAATACCATTAGCCTCAGTGAGATTACACCTTAGCTGTATGAAGATTACACAAAAAAATGTTTGTACAGAATCTCTTACTTGCATATTGTGAGATGGTAAAATTTTATTGAGAGTTTATTTGTATCTCCTGTAAGGTCTTCTGTTTTTTCTATTTAGGAGTCCGTCATTTTTGTCTTGTGATGAACGTTAAAACCCGATGGAAAGACCCAGTGAAAAGACCCTGAAGTCAGTTTAAGGAAGCCATTAACTTTGGTGGCTTTGGTTCAGTGTCCATGTGGAAACATTAGCCACATGCATAGGACATGAATTTCCTTGTTGTAAAATGCCCTTCAAATCCTACTCAAAGGAATTGTGCTTTCTGAAATTGGTAATTATGGAAGGAACATGCTCTGTGAGTCCTTGAAATATACAAGGAATTATTCATGTAATTCCAGTAGTGAGTTTTCTTCCTAGTTTTTTAGAAATAATCTCTCTTGGAATCATTCATTCAGATTTTTGCAAGCAGTGCAAAACGCTTTGTAGCTGTTGCCTGGCAACCACATATTCAGGCAACAGCATATGTGAGTCAGTTGTTAGTTACACGTTTATATATGTTACTGTGTATAGAGCATATATTTTAGATAGATACTAATGAGACATTTTTTAAAAAGCATGCTATGAAATGCTCTTTTTAAAAATAATAAAATTCAAGTGAAGGTTTTGGGGTCTACATGACCTTGGAAAGTTTGTCTTTCGTTTTAGGTTATGTGAAAGATCATCTGGTTGAACAGCTTTTCACAAATGCTGGGATGTAGTTAATATACTTCTATGCAGTCTGAGCAAGCAATGTAAAATATTCTCTTTGTTGAAGGCAAGCAGTATTTTATGTGTATGGATGCTGAATTATATCCCCCACTGTTCTTTAAATTAATAATCTGTTATTGAACCAAAATGTGGGTGTTTTACTGTATACTTTTGTATGTTATATTTTAAATATTAATTGTAAATGTTAAGCCTCAATTTTTGTTTTTAATCTTTACAGTTTGCAGTGCAGCTCTAAGATTCAAAAAGATTATGGTGTATTATTGTAATGAATCATAGTTTGGTTGAAGTTTTTTTTCCAGAAAATATACAGATTTCAACTCTAAATACTATGAAATTTCTTGAAGAAAATCATTAAAGAAAAACAAGGAAACCTTTTACTATTGTGGAGAAAGCTTTCATGTAGTAGGACAAAATTGCAAACTTATAAAAAAGGTTTTAGTGAGAGTAAAGTGTGTGCAGTAACTATATCTTGACACTTGTGCACAAAAATGCTTACTTTCAAATAATAGTTTTTTAATATTCAGAATACATGTTCATACATCATGTCTGAGGAGAAAATATGTGTGATTGATAACTGCAGCTTGTAAACCACTATATCTGAAAACCTTACGAGTCCAGAGAGTTCCAAACAGTGAGATTTGCAGCTGGCATCAGAATTGATTCTGCTGTCTCCAGGAGTACTCTAACTGACTAGGGTAGGGTAGGATAGCTTTATTGGAAAGAGTTTTGAAGAGGAATGTTAATTTTGAAGTCTATTTAGAAATTAAGGGGGAAAAAAATATGCAGTCTGTTAGCTAGTAATGAAATATGTTCCTTTTCAAAAGTGATCTCCACTGCAAAATAAGTCTTCCAGATTCTGATGCTTTTTAACAATTGCGACCTGTGAAACATGGCATTGCTGTCATACTGAGAGGTTACAAGCCCATGCAAATGGAGCCCCACAGGAATTACTGTTCACTTAAGATGCACATAAATTAGGAAGATAATTAAGGGAAGTGTGTAAATCTTTTAAAAGATTGATCTTCTTTCTCTCTGTTGTTCAGTTGCCAAAATGTCCCTCATCATCTCCGGCTTATCTGGGCTGAACTTTGGAAAGGTTGTATTCATTAACATGTCAGTGAGGAATTGGAAGCACACAGCAGTGACTAGACCTGGAGAAAGGAGTTACACACTGTGTCTGCTGGAGGAAGGGCTCTTTGGCATATTTCCCCTACCTGTTAATTTCAAAGAGAATTAATAGCAAAGTTTAATATCGAAAGGTTGTCACCACTGTTGAACTAAATTACTACCATCTTCGAGAAAGAAGCCCTTGATACTTCCAACACGCTCTGTTTGTCCCTGGATTTTTTTTTATTTGAGACAGTCTTACTCCAAGGTACCCTGCCCCTCAGAGTGAATTGGTATATTCTCTTTTCTCATGCAAACACTTTTTTCCTGCAAAGAGAAAAGAGTGCATGAAGTCTTACAAAATAAGAATGCAAAAGAGTTTCCTGACTGAGTGGTCATAATTATTGATTTTGTACATTGCCTAAAAAGAGAGGAAAGCTTCCATTTTAACTGATGTTGACATATTAAATTATTAATCTCTAGATTAGTATGATAATAGTAAGGCATATAATATATATAAAATAGTATGGCAATAAACACCCAAACAACAAAGGGTGGAGGTTGATTCTTCATAGTTGTAACAAGGCTATTAAAAGATATTTTACTGAGTTTTATTTTCTGTACTTCTAGTATCTTAAACTACAGAATTAATTTTAGAGGTTTTTGCACTGTTAATGAAATAACATCTTTTGCGAAGACAAAAATCTTTGTACTGACATGTTGGACTCAATATTAGAAAGTTAAATTTTAGTCTTTTGCAGACATGTAATTTGTAATCTTGAGCACTTTGATTCATTCCAGCCTTATTCTCAATTATACTAAGCCCACTGTACACTACATAAATTAAATTTAAAGCTATGTTAAGGCCCCTTATACTGCTAGCATAGTGAATGCTGTTAGTGTAAATGGGAAACGGGCTTTCTGAGCTTAACTTTTCTGTTTGTAAAATTAGTATAATCTCTTTTAATTAGTATAATCTCTTTTAAATCATCATTGCTTTATTTTGTCTGTCTCAACTGTAAACTTACGTAAAGTTCTCCTTTAAAATGTAGGTTGACTAATGCTGATTGTGGTCAAAATGTTATTAGGTGCTACAACTCTATAGAAAGCACTGGAATAATTCATATTTTGTTTTTAGTAATTCAAATTTCGTAACTGTGGAATAGCTGAGGTTGAAAGGGACCTCTGAAGGTCACCTGGTGCAGTCTCGCTCCTCAGGCAGGGTCACCACCTATTTTAATGTTGTATGAAGACTTCTGGTTGCAAAAGTAAACTTTTGAGTGTTTTTCATTGAATTCTTCTGTTGATTTTTTTTTTTTTTTTTTTTTTTACATTACAGTCATTATTTGTTCAGGTATCTGTAATTCATTTTAGATTTTTGTGTATAAGGAAGGAAAATATTTTGCATTTTTCTCCCAGATCTTACTAATAGAAATGATTGCTCATCACTTTTCAGTTTTCTTTTTAGAAACAAGTGTCATATAATAGGAATAGGAATGCGAGAAGTCTGAAGCTGATAACTTTGATAGGCCTTATGTCTCTTTTGTCCTGAGACAGAATTGTAGCACAAAATCTAAAGTGTTGGAGAATTTAACTTTTAAAAGTAGATAATGAAATGTTTAATGTAGAATTGTTCACATCTTACTTGTCAGAACAATCCTGAAAGCTGAATACGGTGCATGAGACAATTTCATAACTGCTTGGGTTGCTGATCTGCAGCTGTGGGTGTAAATTTCTAACCCCAGCCATGCAGAAAAATTGTATTTGTCAAATACATGGCACATAAAGTAACAACCTTATTTTAAAGCAGGGGGAAGGGTTAAAGATGTTACTGCAACATCTTTTTCCTTTCCTAGTGCAGTGTATCACTGGTCAGATTTTGAGAATACATCAGAGTTTTCTCATCTCCAAATTTTATAAAAGGCGTATTCTTCCACAAAAAAAATTGGAAAACCCTTACTCTGTAGGCTTATGTGAAGCATTCTGATAAGCAATGCTAATACTTTGCCTTAAGTTTTGTGTTTTACCCACAGTACCTTGGAGCCCAGCATGGGGAGCGTGTATTTGCATGGAAGGTCTGTGTGACTTTGTGCAGGTTGTAGGGTGAATCGCTTGAGTCCCCTTGCACAGTCTAGAGATAACAAAAAGCATTGTTTCTTGAGGAATTCTACCTACACAATATATGCAATAAAAGAGCACTACAAAACCCTTTACTGAGAGGAAATATATAAGGTTACAAAAAAAAAAAAAACCAAAAGAGAAAAATCAGATTATGGTTTTTTCCATAATAGTAATACTAGTGCGAACACTTCCAGAAGATTTGTAGCAATCAATATTGTCAGGGTACTGGTTTGCCTGTAACAAAAAAAAAAAAAATTTTTTTTCTGCAGAAAAGGAATCATTTTGAGATCACTGAACCATTAGTTTCTTCTTCAGTGGGTCTTAGCTCAAAGAAAAGGTTGAAGATGTAGTGGGTAGCCTTTGCTAATATGAGTATTGGTTGAACCTTTTTCATTATCAACACACTTAGGTGGTAGTGTATTTAATGAAGTTGAGTTCCTTCATCATGTTACATTTTTCCAATTATTGAATAATCTGGACTTCTAGGTTTATTTTTTCTGATAAAGAAAATTCTAATGTAGAATCATCCAAAAAAAAAANNNAAAAAAAAAAAGAGAAAGGGAACTACTTTTGGCTTTAATTGTGAGCATGTAGATGAACTAGATCATCTGTTTCAGGTGTATGTAATACTTACTTTCGTTAGATCTCACTGCTCAGTGTAGGCACATCTTAAATTTCTTCTGACAAGTTGTAAGAGCGAACATTTTACAGGAAAAGCTGTGCAACAGATAAAAAGTTTCTCAGCACTAAATCTACATTTGTACATAAATCTTAGCTGGTGAGAATTAGGGAAAATTAGATTTGCAAAAAGCAGAATCAAAAATTCTGAGATCTCTCTTCCCCTGATGGAGCAGAATCTCTGACAGCTGTTATTCCCAGTAATGACGTGTGATGTAGTAAATATATAAATATTAAAAAACGTAGCAGAAGGAATAAAGAAGCAAAAGAAAGGAAGCAGACTGCTGTAATCTGATGTCATTGCAGAAAAACAAGAATGGAATTATTTTTGTGGTCCCAGAGGTCTTAATAAAGAAGAACACTGCAGTTTTTTAAAGGTAGAGTAGATACATTCATGCAAAAGCTCTATTTCTAGAATATAAGCTCTTACGCATTATAGGACTTGTCCAAGACTCAGGGGCCAAAGGGAATATTGCGGAGTCACGGCCGTTTCAGAAGGTTCAGGTTATTTTGAAGAATTAGGTCTGAATGCCTGTAGAGTATCATTAGAGATGGCTCTTTTCAGACACTTCCTAATCATTTGGGATGAAGATAATGCTTACAAATCGTGAAAGGGAGCTGTAACTAATGGTAACAGCTTAGCAGCTGGTGGAGAACATTGGCTAAACTATTGGAATTAGGAATCTGAGGTACATTGAAAATGGAAACCTCACTGTGAGACATAAGGAGGAATCTGTGGAGCAGCCATGGAATAGATTTAGATGAGATTTATGGGCAATGAGAGGAAAATTTATACTGGTGGACCTCATAGTGTATTTATTTGAGGATAAATGTTGCTCTAGCAGCTTTTATACAATAATATACCTGTAGTGTTTAGATGTATTGCTTTGGGATTTCTTGAACTGAAGGAGAAAATAGAAAAGTAAATGCCACTTGTAAATATTTTTGACATGATTTTGACATGATTATAACATAATGCACTGTATGTCCCAAGAGAACCCAGAGGTTAAATACATTTCAAAATGGTTTTGGAGGTGTATTTTCCAGAGTTCTTGATGTCAGAAAGTAATTTTTGCCCGGATTTTTTTTTCCTGTCTTCTCTAAAATGGAAGATCAGTAATTTCTGCTGTGTTTCTGTATGTTATTTTGTGGCTTACAGTCATTTTGCCGAAAAAAAGAATATTCAAGGTGAATCTATCCTCTGCTGCAATCTAAACAAAATGGAATTGAAAACTATAGTGAGGTGGTGCCTCTTGGTCAATTCTTCAGAATCTTTTCTTTCTTCCACCCCTGACTTATGTGAAGCATTTCCTAGAACAGCATAAGTAATAAATAATTGACCTTCTGATAGCAAAACTAGATTACTTTTCTGTAATTTGGAAGTTACTAGAAAGAATATATACCCTTTCTCATTTGCAAACAGATACATTTCCTAATATACTTACTTCATTTACTTACACTGATTAAAAGTGATTGAATTAATGGGCCAAATACCTGCTTGTGGGCAGAAAAGCATATGAAAAGGAATACAGTCTCTTTCAGTACATGTCAGGCTTTTAAGTTTAGGAAGATGTAAAAAGTTGTAAATTATATTGATTCGTTGACCTGATCTAACCTGCAGTGGTGCCACAGCTGCACCGTCGCTGGTGCTCAGGGCTCAGCTGAATGCACAATGGATGAACTGAGTCTAACAGGAGATCTGAAATGGGGAATGCTGCTAGCCGCCCTTTGAAGTCAACTTTAGAGAGCTATAAAACAAAACATAGCTGGCTGCATAGCTGTTAAGATGATCGTGACTGAAATAGTGAAAATGGAAGCTCGACTAGCAATGACTAATTACCAAGAGATTCTCGATTTTTGTCACTAGTGTTTGTTCATTAAGTTAGGCTTACAATGAGTTTATATACAAATACAGAGGAAAGACCTCTGATAAACAGGGCCAAATCTGCCCTTGACTGTGCAAGTGTCTCTGAAAGTGTGTGTGTTTGCAAGTATCACACGCCAGCCACAGGGCTCACCATAGCAGGGAATGCTTTGATCAGGTTTCATTCAGTCAATTCTTTGCTACAGCAATTTCATAAAATTCTATCAATCCCAGCAAATGCTATTAAAACCTAAACTGGGCAGAGCAGTTCCTTATCTTCAAAATTCTTTTCTAGGTAGGCAGGTAGTTTTAGGAGTGATCCCATGTAAATAGGATTTGTTCAGATTTCATGCTTCCGCTTCTCTTCAGAATCAGGAGGGTTAAACTTAATTTCTGAACCCAAAAGTTGAAATGCTTGTGTAATATTTTGTCCTCAGGACCAGATGCCTTGGGTGTAGGCCTTTAATCCCTGTGCCCTAGTTACAGCAATTAAGGTTCATGAAATATAAATTTTGTTACATATGCATCTTGGTTTCTTCTTTTTTCTTCAGTTTCAAAATCAGTCTGAAATATTGATGGTCATATTAAACGGACTCTGTTATGTGAATCGCTGTTAATAGTGCATTCTAGCTATCCTAACAGATGCAGTGAATGACATTTTCTAACATTCAGACTTAAATGCACATTCTCTTGCTGAACAAAATCTTGAATAACATGGTTTCTTGTAGGTCTGCCTCTTTATCTGCATTTAGGTAAAAAAGTTGCTGAAGGTATGGAGCACTTTGGAAAACCACAGCTTTTAATTGTTCATGATTTCTAGTGCTGCAGTACAAATTAATCATTGTTGAACTGTACTGGGGAGAGTAGAAATGCCTAACAGCATTCCAGGTCCCTGCCTGGAAGAGCTTACACTCCAACATCTGAAATGTTAAACCTATCCTTCAAAGTCTCATGGTATTTTTTTTTCACTGAAAGATTTCTCTCCACCTAAATCTATCATCCATTTCTGCCATCATGTCTATGCAAATGGATTTCTGAAGCTTGATTGTACCAGTTCCCTTCTCCACCCACACTGATGAACAAACAGTCACTCATGTGAATGAAGTCCCCATCAGTGCAGGTTCTTTTGGGATCAGGGAACACACTGATAGGGGATGAGGATACAGAAGCGGAAAAACAATTTCGTTTAGATGCTTCAATAAAAGAAGTGCCGTCTGAACAGCAACAGGTATAGCCATGCTAGATTATATTTCACTTGTAGAGATAGTAGTTCCTTTGGTATAGTTATGAAAGCTCCCGAATGAAAAATTCACAGCCTTCTGGGGGGTTTGTTTTTGTTTTTTAAGGCAGAGGCGTATGTCACTGTAAAACAACTATATGTACTTTAATGTGGCCAGAAGAGAGGCACTTAGCTGTTCCACTGCAAAAAGAATGAGTTAATAAACCTGGCGCACAATCTGTCTCTGCTGTAGCTCTTGGCACACAACAGCTCTAATTGGTGGAAGCTATTGAGGCCTTAATTGCTGATTTTGCAGTACTGCCATGTTTACTGATAAGGTTTAATGAAAGCTAAAAATTGTTAACTAGAGAGAAACAGTCACACTTGCGTGAAGAGTGTGAGGACAAACAGCAGGCTCTTCTGAAGCACCAAATGACGATGAGGTATTTCAGCACGTGACATCATTAGATTTCTCCTTTGAGACTATTGAAAGGCCTTTTTTTGAGCAGAAGAGCAAGAAAAACTTTTGTGTCATGCAGCTAGAGCTGAAATAAGCCTGTAGTTGAAGTGATAGTGCTCACCTCACTGATTTATATGATGTTGCTCTATGCTGAATGGATGGAGGACCATTGTATTTATCCATTAAGACCTTTAGTTCTTGAACTGAGATATCCTCACATTTTATTTTGAACATTATTATTACACTGTAATACAGTTGCCTTTTGAGCTACTAACCTGCGTTTCATTTCTGAACTATTAAGTTATAAATCATTGTTACTTGTATTTGAGTTTATGTAGTAGTAAAAAAAATAGCAGGCAATGGTATTATATGGCTGTTTATGTCCCAAAAGCTAAAAGGGAAAATAAATGGAAATGTGTTTTGTACTTAACATAATACTCTGGAAGTGCCATTATTTTGTGTCTTAGCATGTTTTTCATATACTGCATGCATAGCTTAGAGCCGAGGAAAATAAGATGCTAGCTGAGTGAAAAACAGATGCTGCTGTGAGTTTTTATCTTCAAGTTTGAAAAATCTGGCAGTATTCAAAGAGATTTTGTACTTGCATATGATTAAGATGTATTTAATTTTGTTACTGGACATACTGTATCTGGAGTATATTCTTTGAGCATCTCACAGTTCATAAAATGTGCATCTGCATGTGTGTAAAAGAGCAGATAGTTGAAGTACTGTAACACATGTAACAATATTTATTAATGTTCAGAAGATGAGAAACACATCATGTTCGTCAAGTGTACTGAGAAAAATAATAGTAATTAGCATTATATTAATTTTTTCTGCTGCTTTAATGGAAGTTATGTCAAACATACATTAATTAGGATTGTAAATTTTCTCTACTCCTTAGACCAATTTTGTTTCAAACCTCATTCAGTTAAGCAAGTTGTAACTCCATGTGGATCTATGACAGGATAAATTATTAAAAGTTGTATTACATAGTGTTTTAGATACATAATAGGACGGCCTTGTAAAATACAGACAAGTGGTTGGTCTTGAGTTTCCTCAGGACTCTGCACTTCTATAGTAGTCCTTGTTGTTCAGTAGTTTCAGCCTTGAAGGGCTGTAAGACAAAACAAACTTATCAGTGAGGCCATGTTTAAAACTTACCAATGTAGATGTGAAAGGCACTCCCAAGTCTGAGTCAACAAGGGCTGTATCTGCTTTTAAAAATCTTGGGGGTTTGCAAGTCTGGCTCACAAGAATGACCTTCTTGACTGACTGTTTGGCAAACTAGTGTGGATATCCATGGAATGGGTAGCACTTTGTTCTTTAAGCAATCTAATTCAGAATCTGTTGTCTACTGATGTTCTGTTACCGACAGATGCACCAAAATGCATCTAAATCATGTTAATTTTACTAAAATTTGAACAGCAATGTATTTCCAAGAAGAGTTATGGAAAATGCTAAATAATTTCCAGTACCAGAGATCCATGGCCTCTTTAACTCTGAAGCTGTGTGCTTCATTGTGGGTTTAAAAAAAAAAAACCAGAACAAACCAAAAAACCAAAAGAAAGAAAGAAGGATGTCACTTACTTTCCTTGCTGTTGCCAAGAAACAATTACCAAAATGTATCTATCTACTCACTTAACATAGCAAAGGGTCGTCCCTCAAGTAGCAGTGACAGCAAATCATGGGCTTTCCTCTGCCTTTTCCTTTCACTTCACTGAAGTGTGAAACAAAACATATGAGATAGTAAGTTTTTAATAAGATAAAGTGGGAAATTAACTAATATGTTCTTGAAGTTGGTAACGTTTTACAAATACTAACTCTTGCATTTAATCTGGATGTGAGTGTTCACAATATCATCTATCTTTAATTTTCTGTCAGTAGTTTTGAAATCACATTTGCTGCATAAACTTTATGAAGTAAATCACACTTGTGCTAACTCCTGTATGGTGCTTGACTGTTAATGGTCATGTATGTTTATGTTTTATCTCCTATTCCAGTTCTTTTCTTGGACACCTTCTTCCCCTAATAAATTGTGATGCAGAATTAAAATGTGGAGGACAAAGTTTTAGAAGAACAAAATATGATTTGTTTTTATCTTTCTGTCATATATATTAGCATAAACATGGTGGTATCTTTTCTGCCTGCTGCTGTGCTGACAGAGATGATAATTCCAATATTCTGGGTAAATAGCAAATCAAAGTTATGAAACATAAATTTGTATTTTAAAGCACATTAAAATTGTGTGTTAATGCACATTATTATTTGCTTTATATTCTACAGTAATAATTCTAAATAACAATTCCACAATTTGGTCTGATATTAGGCTTTAGCTGTCCAGAACTTTTATTTGCTTTACCAGAAGTAAACAAGTTTCAAATAGAAAATTGCCTTTGTCACTAATTATATGTTACTTATATATTTGCCTAATCTGAAATCAGTGATGAAATAAATAGTTTGTCATTATTCCTTTCTTCTCTGTAATCAGTAGAGGGCTCTACCAAGCCAGTCAGGTTCTGGTCATGGTGGTTGCATTTGATTGAGGACGTTTGAGCGATTGGAGTAAGTAGTTAAGATGTTTGCAGGTGAAGGAGGTTCTTCATAGCTGCTTTTCTTTCTTTTTTTTTTTTTTAATTCTTTTTCTATGTAAATTAGGAAGAAAGCTCATGGATAACATGTACTATGTAGATATTTCAGGTGCTAATTATAGTTAAGTATTGCACTCTTGTGATTGACAAAGTCATATCCCGGGGCATCTTGTACTCATTTACTTTGAATATGTTTCAGCAAAATACCTTGAGTTGAAGAGAATTTCCTACCTTGAAAAACAGTGGACTAAACAGTTTAATTTGAATATAATAATAATAATAAAAGATTTTGTAAGAATGAAACAATTGATATTTCCATGCCTCTTTTCCAGGATTCCTGAATTCCTTTAAAAATTTTTCATGTGAGTGCTTTTCCAGTGTATTCTTTTATTTGCTGTTGTCATTCGTTTAAGGCAAACAGAATCAATAATAAGTTATATTCTTTTCTATCATGTCTGGTTTTAGGGCAGATGTGTGATCTGATTTAAGCAAATAGAAGTTCCACTGTTCCAAGAGAATTGCTCCAAACTTTCTGTGGACAAAGGCATTCAATCCAGGAAGTAAAAAAAAAAAAAAAAAGAAAAAAAGAAAAAAAGAGAAAAAAAAAGAGAGAGAGAAAAAGGCTAAAATGAAGAAACAGTTTGTTTCCATAGTTGCATTTCCCCTTACGACTCTTTGATGCATCATAAATGTAGCAAGCATGGCTATTAACTTGATTCACTCTCTTTCACAATACATTGTCGCTGCTCTGGAGGGAGATTTCAGACAGTGCTGGACAAGCAGGAAATCGATGTGGTGAAACTGAAGTAAGCAGTTGGAATGGGCAAATGAAGGAAACTTTAGAAACAGTCAATATAACTTATGAAAAACATTTTCTAAATGAGGAATAAAGAATATAAGTTCTTTAGCTAAAATTGCAGCTTACAGTTCCCAGCATTGTTATGCGTTACACATGTGGGTACTTTTAGCCCACAATACTTGGTGCTCTTGTGTAGGAGGGGTCTTTGCTGCAGGAGAAAAGGTCCCACCTGATTTCTTACTGTGAGGCTGTTTTAACTGCACAGTAATATAGTGGCGTGTACAAACACCATGATATATAAGCTGCACATGTGTTGCAATACAGTTGTTAAATTTTAAATGTTTGGCTAGACCTGCCTTTTGAATTTACTTTCTTGCAGCTGCAGTGGTTAATAATGTATTATTGAGGTAACTGGCAAAAAAACCTGTAAAATTTCAGGCACTTGACTGGTACATTTGAAAACATAGCTAAATACATGGTGTCAGATGTCATTTTCAAAGAAGATAAAGCAAGCCTGGAATCATCCATTTCAGTGATGCTAATCATATATGGCCAGGATAAACATAAAAAGGAAAAATTTGAGAAGATAGGTTCATGTTTTAGTTCCAGGTTTCAGTTGCCCCTTAACTACTTACATTCAGGCAATTCAACAGTCATCTATGATGAATAATAGAAAATAAGCTGCTACAATTTGTGTTTTACTCTCTCAAACTCTCTGAACCTTTTTCTTTTGTGCATCTGCTGCCAGTGCTGTTGAGTCAGCAGCTTATTTCTACTCCAGTAATCAAAACTATGAAAAATTTCTTTTCTGCTTTTGTTTGCCCCACTAAAGCAGCTTCTGTCAATATGATTTCCTTTCATTTTATAGAATCATTAAGGTTGGAAAAGACGTACAAGATCATCAAGTCCAACCTTTTGCTAAACACCACGATGTGAACTAAACCATAGTAACATGCCATGTCCATTTGTTTTATTAACACTTCCAGGGATGGTGACTCTTCTTCCCTGTGCAGCCCATTCCAGTGCTTGACAATGCTTTTTGTGAAGAAATTTTTCCTAATGTCCAACCTGAACCTTTCCTGGCACAGCTTGAGGCCATTTCCTTTTC
Source organism: Platysteira castanea (assembly GCA_013397175.1). NCBI lineage: Eukaryota > Metazoa > Chordata > Aves > Passeriformes > Platysteira > Platysteira castanea. The sequence continues at coordinate 124,259 of VYXC01006978.1, forward strand.
CCTGTCCCTAGTTACCTCTGTTCTTCACCCTTTTCCCTGGTGGAAACCTACCCGTGTGTCTGCAAAGGTTTAATTTCTGTCCAAGGTCACAGGACTTTGGACTTACCAAGCCTTACTGGCAGCTGGAAAAATTACATTTGGCAGCATGACCATTTTCTTTGGAGCTCAAGGAATGCCAGCACACTATTCAAGCTTTTCTCTTAGCTAATATCTTCTCTACTGGAGGCCTAGAAAACCGCAGACAATTAAGATAATGTTTCTCTTGGTTCCAGCTCTACAAACAGCCATCATACTACCTCTTTGTCAGCGTTGTAAGTTCCCTTTTTCCTAGTAGAAGTAGCAGTTGAGGTGATACACAGATCACAACCAGTATTGCTTAGGACACCTTGTATTCAGTAAGCCAGTGTGGCTGTGTACTGTCTACCCAGAAGCAGGGGTCTGTGCATGCATGCCTGGAGGGGCTTCTGGAGAGCTGCTGAGGAAGAGCTTCAGGGGGCTGTTCACGTATCAGGTCTGCAAATGATGCCGTAGCCTCTGTCTGTGTGTACCAGAAGCTGCTGTCTTGGATGGCATGAGCTGTACAACATTTGTTGATGTTTGTGTGTGCCCGTGGCCTCGTCCTTCCAACAAGTGGTCAGTGTCGTGAGTGTAGCAGCTTCGGCAGTCTCAGTGGGACAGTTGGACTCCAGAGCTTATCAGTCCTTGGGAAACTTTCACATGCTGCTTTCTCAGCAGTGTTAGAGTTCAAACGTGTTTCCTCTCTTTGGACAGTTCTTGCTAACTAGTTTCCCCATTCAAATATTTAAAAGCCTTGATGGCACCAGGAAGTCTCATGGTTTGATTTGCTGCTATGTGGTTCTTGTCTCATCAGTGATGAGAGTAATCTTTTTCAAGCTCTATGGTCTTATTTCACACTCCCTTTTTTGCCTGTCATCTTGGTAATAATCATCAATATTAGATTAAATCTGAATAAGGAGCTTCCAGCAAGTGGAACTGATGTGAAACTAAGTGCTGAGTGAGAAGACAACCCATGCAGAGTGAAAGAATGCCAAGATCTTTATTTGTAAAGTGCAGAAATGAGATAAGAGTAACAGTCTTATTTATGGAATTGAAAATCAGTGTCCTCTCATGTATCCAATGTGGCTGCTCAGCAAAATTCACCTTTTTTTTTTTTTTTTTGATTGTGTGTTTATGCAATGATGCTATGCTGATGGAAAAACAAGCAGGAGGTTGATTGAACACAATATTAAAAGCCCAGCTTGTTTTAAGAAGGTGTGTAAGTGCAAACTTCCTCAAAACATACACTATTTTTCACACCAGTTCAAACCTTGTGTAAGTCTGCTTATCTTTGTAGTACTCCCTCTTAAGTTGCTAGACAGATTTTATGATACCTTAATTTAAGATGAATTAGCTGAATATTTCTCTTTACTGGTAACATTGTTGGAAAGGTTGTTGCATAACTGAACTTGTATTTACAATAGTGAATATGAAAGTCATTTTATCTTTTTACCTTATAGTCTGTGGCCTTTCATACCTGAATGAAATGCCGATTTATTAAATGAATACTTCTTTCAGTTGTTTTATATAATTTCTTACAAAAACGTAAATAATTGTAGGAATTAAAGGACAGTGATGTTTACAACTCCTTGATGTAATTGAGTTAAACAAAATTAATAATTTCTTGTTGCAAAAATAAACAAAAGAGAAATTACTTGTGTGAATAATAGAGTTTCGTTAGAAAGAGTTATTACCTGACATTTTTGTCTAAACTCTAAAGTTATTTACTATAATAGCTATGCATCTACATCATGAAAAAAATGACAAAGGAGCAGGAATCAAGTAAAGGAATATATTTAATTTCACCAAAATTACTTTAGACAAATTGTCGAATGCAATTTAATCGATTTGAAAAATTCTCTAAGATATGTCTGCAACTCTGCTTAGAAGGCCATTCATAAGCCACATAGTGAGAACTTCACCTTTCTAAAGCGTTTCTGAATTGTCAGTCAGTGAATAGCAAGGTGTCATACTGATTTGAAGTTATTATAATATGTACTATGACAGAAGCTTCTTCCTCCATGCATGTTTCTCAGGACTTCTATTGAGAGATCATCTCTGGAATGACAGGAACAACAGTATTGGTGGTTTAGAGACAGATCCCAATATAAAAGGAAAATCTTGATTTCAGTCTGTGGGATTTTAAGCCACTTTCATCTTACATAAGATAGGATTTTCCTTCCTTGTGTTATGCTGTCTTTAATCTTCCCATCAAAGATGGGAGCATGTGTGCTTATCTTATCACAGAAACCTGAATTGAAGAACTTACTAAATAACATTGTGAGAAATTGAATTATGTGGCTTTAAGACTGACTGAATTATGTTAATATGTGGTGCACACTTGTAGGCCTGGGTTCAATATTTTCCTGCATTTACTTGAGGAGTATTGAGACCTCAGGCATTTCCTGGCTTTTAGATAAACCAGCTTCACAATTTTTATGTCTGAAAGGCCTTTGAGCAATTTCTATGCAGTATTGGCATGCCACTCTCTTGTATTACCAATGCTTTTAATTCTTAAAAGACAAGTGCTCCTGAAATCTGTGTCTCCTATATGCAATCGTTTTGTGGGTATTCTCCTTGAAGCTTATGAAATGATGCAGTACAATTTTATGGCATGATCTGGTTTTATACACTGTTTCTGGTTCTGTATACTATTTCACTATCCTTTTCTTCTGAATACATCAGTCCGACACACTAAAATTAAAGGAGAGCTGAGCTGACTTCAGTACATATCCAAGCACATGGGTAGTGAAGCACTGAGAGGACAAAGATATCTTTCATTTTACATATAATGTACTATGGGGTTGACTCTCAGTGTAGAATTAATTCCAGGCCACTGTTAGTGGTCCTGCAGAAACCATACAGAAAGGGATAGAGGTTGTTCTTCCTGTACAATGGATTTAGTGACCATGGGTCTGCATGAAGAATTTTGCACAGGATAACTAAAAGTCTCCCTGGTTTGAGAGAGCTTGGCCATCCCTTCTTTTCAGCTCCTGATAGACATTTAAAGCTCTTACAGCAGGGACGTTCAAAAACTGTTTGCACAAACTGTTATGTGGGAAAATGTTTTACATACCGGTTGTGTGTGTTACATGTATTTCAGTGTGGCTCAGGGACAAGTCCTGCAGTAAATACCCTCTTTGTGTGTCTGTATGTTAAAAGCTTTGCTTTAACACTGAACAGGTCATCCTGCTAGGAAAATGGCAGTCAGATGGGAGAGGACCCATTCTTGGGAAGCATTTTTGCCTGTGTGTTTGTTGTTACACCATCACTGTCATAAAGCTGTTGTGTGCATTGTTTCATATTCCTGCATACTTGAGACTGCAAGGAGTGATGCCCATTCTCCTCATGGCATCATGCTGTGAACTGTGCAGGGAGGTCTGTGCTGAGGGTGCCAGTGCATGCTGGATGTAGTGGTGTGTTTATCTGCCAGACATAATTCCTAAGCATGTGCATGTCATGTTTCAGATAACTGGCAATCCTCTGCACTGCTGTCAGCAAGGGTGGCTGAGCCTAGACATACAAAGCTATTGAGACTTCATGTTCTTTTGGGTTAAATCTCAGATTTTCTTCAGATTTTTCAAGAGGCTCTAACCCAAATCCTAAAATCTATAGGATATTTGCTCAGAATCTTTTAAAACCCGCTTCTGTGTTAAAAGCACAGCTGTATGAAACAAGTCTTCAAGTGTTGCAACTCTTTTCCTTCCTTCACACCCATAACGAAATGCCCTGCCATTTCCTGAGATCTTTTAGAGCAGAGAAACCAATTTGTGTAATATAAATTGGTTTCATTTTGTAATGTCTTGTTACTATTCAATAACAAGATTAAAATAATTTAGCACCTATTTTTAGCTTGGTTTGCATTCATAGGGCTGTTTTAATCAACCTGACTTTAGAAAGATTCCATTATGTTAAGCTTATCCCTGGCTGCAGGTGAAATAATTCTGGACTAATGTCATCAAGGTGTACTTTGAAGGTGGGAGAGGAGGCCTCGCATTGATAGCAACTGTATTAATAGTTGAGCGTGTAATTTTTCTTGCAAAAATGGGAGAAATTTTTCTTTGGTTATGCATTCACATGAGACTGAATCTTTTTTTAGCATGGGTAAGGTGCCCTGAGAAGAGTAAGGATGCTGACAGAAGAATAGGAATCAAACTATCATCTTCACACTAGCGATTCAGTTTAACTATTTCATATTAAATTAGTTGCCTCAATAGTAACAAAAGAATGTTATTTTAAGGGGGACTTTTTATGGGAGTGGTGTAGAATTTCTCTAGCAAGTCTGACTTGCTTCATTACTTTTTTCTTCCTTTTATCCTGACTTCTCAGTGATGCTTTAACTGATTTCCTACCTTCTTTACCAGAACTCTGTATCATTTAATCTCTGTTTTCCTCTATAATTACTCCAGAAGTTACCCTGAAGCCCATGCAGTCCACTTTATGCCTTGCTCACCGTGTTTCAAATAACCAGAGTTCACCTTTCCGTTTTACTTTTCATCAGTAAAGTGAACATGATGTCAGCTAAACAAGACATAACATGCCTTTTATCTTCAACAAAATTAGGACCAATTAGTAGCATTACTTACAGTATGAACTTCCTATCAAAAATCATGAGTGCCTGGCTAACTTAAACCCTCTGCAGATCTTTAAGCAGAAGTGTAGATTTGCCCGTCTAAACTTATGCACGTAAAATTCAGTGAATAAATGTACTGTAGTAGGGCAAATTCAGTCCCTTTTAAAGAACAGGTGCATCTGCTCATCAGTAATATAAAATGTTGGATTTTTAAAAAATTATTATATGAAATTCTTTCATTCATGACTTCCAAAGAGTCTGATCCACTAGTCACATTTGAGAATGTATATCTTCTACCCATTTATAGTGCTGTTGTAACTACAAATTGTTTTCCATAATTTTTTGTACTGACAAAAAATGCAATTAAAATTTATCCTCCTGGGGAGAAAAATCTTCTTAGGGGATTATGGTTAGACAAAGTATTTTAGCCCTGTTTAATGTCATTATTAGGACAGTACAATTTCAGGTGTGCTAAATACTGAGTACTAATCTATACATTTTCACATTATAAATGTGTTTTTCCTTTTGGAAAATACAGTCTAGGTTCTTTATGAAGCTTAGGTCTTAAGTTATGCTTTTCTGTAATATGTAGAAATCCAGCTATGCATACAGTGATAAAAGTGTGGAGTTACAGCATTGTGACTCTAATTATTTCATTTCAGTGATCTAATTATTTCATGGTGTAATATTTTACATATAAGCCCAAAGCAGAATTCCGGTTTTAAACTCCTAGAGTTTAGTAATTGCTCATTATTTGCAATTTGTACTTGTTATGGACAATAGATATGTTACTCAACAAAACAAACTTTGCCATGTCATTTGCTTCATTGTTGGAGGGCAACTGAGGAACAGTAGCAGAAATATGTTTGCAGATGGCAAAGAGATTACAAAAAGACAGTAACTGATAGTAACAAAATATTTAATAATAGTATTAATAAAAAGTTTCAAATGTGAGTCTATAATAAGCTATAAAGGTCACAGTTGAAGTATTATGAAAGTGTTATGGATTTTTCTCCATAGTGTTTAGGAGCTAGTGTGAATAAGTTACAAGACACTGAATGTATATGGAAAGGGAGAACACTGTTTGCCTAAGGACAGAGAATGCTGCCATTAATTTCATTATAAAGAGTTACCCAAAAGATTAAAATACAAAAAGTGCTGACGTTGTGCTTGAAAGAGTTTGTGCTTCAGTTTCTGCTGAATTCTATACAGATAGATTACAAAATTACTTTTGTTGTGTTTTTTTTGTTGTTCCATATCTCATTTAAGGTAGCATGAACGTGTCAAGTCTCTGGTGTAGGGAAAAAACCAAACACAAAAATAGGATTTCTAGGATATAATAAGATTAAAAGTAATTATTTTAACAGTAATATCTAATGTTGATTTGATTATTGCAACACATCAGAGAAAATAAAAATTAAAGCTAGGAATAAAAGCGTCTGTTTAATCTCTAGGCACAAACTTCAGACAACTCCATCATTTTAAACAACACAGCAAATATAATTACCTTATTAATGGTCTTTGTATTAGTGGAAGGAGATTCAGTCAGATTCTTTTGTTCTGCTTTTAACTAGGGACCCATGTTATACTGTCTCTTTAAAAACTGTGCGATTAATTACAGAGTAAAAAAATAAATCAAAAACCCCCAAACTAAAAAACATCTCCAGCAAGCTTAACACCTATTCAGCCTTGATAACAACTGGTTTCTGTGGTAGTATAACACTAGTCTACCTCAAATTAATGTTTCCGCGTAAAGTACTGCGGTCAGAAAACCAAGACCCTTGATTTGAATGTAAATGACAATTAAACACAGTCCTAAAATTCTCATTGTTCTGAATTAGAATGAAAATCTTTTAAAGTGTATGCTTAACTTACACATTTATCAGATGGATGTCTGTAAAAGGAAAAACCTGAATTGATTTTGAGAGGAAAATACGTTGGAATTGGAGAATATAAACACTACAGACAAACATTTGAATAATTCTGCAGGATTTGATTCAGTAAGTCCACTTGCATGTGCCAGGGAAACATGTTATTCAACAAATACTCTTTTTACTCAGACTGCTTTTTAGATAACTGCCTGAAATTCATAAAATAAGGAAGAACGTTTATGAAATATTAAGATATCATCGTGACAGTTGAAATGCAGTGCTACAGGGCTCACTGAATAAAAATTATATCATTCTGCTGGCTTTGAAATGTTTTATGATACTTCTTGCGGGCCTTGCAACATTAATTTTAAATCAAAAAATTATTCCAAAAAAAAAAAAAAGTGGAATAGCGTGTCTTTGCAAATGGCAAAATGAACTGTTAGAAAAGGGATGGAGCCATAAAAAAATGCAAATCCAATTCAATTCCCTGGTGCAGTCAATAATGTTTACCAATATACTACTATAAGAGTGTAAGGTTCTTCTTCATTTTAAACCAGCATTTCCTTTACAGAAGAAATTATAAATGCCATTGCAGCTCAATATTAATAAGTGTCTCATATTCTTAATGATCAATGAAAAGTACTTATACAGAAGTCTTTCAAGATCAAATACTGTCACATTTCCCAGTTCCTTTTCTCTCTGCCATTTCTTTTCCTCAAAAGTATCTCTCCTGATCAAGTTGCTGGGGAAAAGATGTGGCATAATAACAACGGGCATCTGAGAGCGCCTTTAAGAAGCACAAAATTGATGGGCTTGTTGTGAATCAGGGGGTGACTGTAAGAAAAACTAGATTATTTTTCTGAAGCACAGCTTGCCCATTTCATTATGATTCATAGGTATAAGGGTAATGTCTTCTTGCAGTTGATGGAGGACTTAAACGGTACTTCCTGTGTGGTGGACTGGTCTTAATGTGACCGTCATGTTCTTGAGGAAGATAGCAGAAGCATTGCTCCTCTTTTAGCACCACCATGTCAGGGATGAATCGTAGCGTTCCTTATCCTTCCTTTGCACTGGTAAGTACAGTGATCATTCATTTTTGATCTTCACTTAACTCAGGACTGTAAGGCTGGGCAGAGAAAAAGCAAGCTGTCATCATTAGGGAAACAGCAGGTTCACAAGTAAAAACAATTCTTTCTGATTTGGAAGTGAGGTAGAATTGTTGTCCCTTAGGTGAGGTTAAAGAGGTTGCTTGCACCTTGGGTGAAGGTTGCACACTCAATTTCAGACACAAAAAGATTGATCCTAACTCCCCAGAAATCAATGATTGTTATTTTTTTCCCTGCCTTAATGGACATTTTCTTGTGTCATAACTTTATGTCTTGAAAAATTTGATCGATTCTTTTAAGCACTTTCAGTAACTCTATAATACTTCCTTCCTCATTTGCCATAATACATCAGGCAGATTTGAGACAGGGGATATATCTTGCTTTCAATCATAAAATAATTTCTTATTTTGCCTTATAGAAGCCTTATTCTGATATCTGTGTGTACAACTGCTTACTTCCTGAGTAGCTGGTAGCTGTGCAACCACTTTTGTGGTATTCTGCATAATGGCAACAGCGTGGCCCTAAATCCCACTCTGCTGGTGCTGTTTGTTGAGGCAGTGGCCGTCGTCGTAACTGCCCTGCTTATTTCACTGAGACACGCAGCAAATGGCAGTGGGGGCACGTGTAAGCAGTTCACACAGAAGGGGTGCAGTACTTCGGCTCCGGATGCTGTGTCACTGTAAACGGCATTTTATTGCTACTGACATTTTGTATGAGATTTGGGTATGTAACTGTGAGGGACACTTAAGTGATAATTTAGAATCTCTGCTTTTCAAGAACATTTTTTTAAAATTATTACCCATTTTACTACTTGTTACTTATGCCGAAGACATTTTTTAAAGTGTTTATTCAGTGTATTAGCTTAAATGATGGAATACCTTTCCTCCTCACAGCCTTGTTCAGTCTTGTTTTTTATTAAAACATTCCATGAATTGTCATGCCTATGTTTCAATATATTTGTGGAACATTTTATGCTAGGTATTAACTGATTAATCCTTGAAGATTATGAAGTCCTCAAATCTGTGTATAATTCAACAAATCCAGATTAAAAAGCTTTTAGGTGTTGAAAATAATAGATCTCTTGGGGACCTGAACAGTTACTCGTTTTTTTGCCAAGGAAACCAACCCATTAAAAACCATCATGTGCTTTAAGTTCTCTGAAGCCAGAGGGTTGAGTGACACTATTGCGTGTTTTTCATTTGCTTGATCACTTATTTCTTTCCAGCTGGCTCCTTAGAAGCTGATTTTGAAGAGCTCTTCCCACACCAAACATACTCATTCATACGAGAAGTATATGGCCAGTTTGCACAGATACCGAAACTTCATGAACAACAGAATAATTGCTTTCATTTGATTACAACCCTTCCCTTCTCGTATTTTTTTAAAAAACATCTGTTAGAATTAATAATGTAGTTAACAAACTTAGCCAATTAATTGGAGCTTAGCAGATGAAAAATGAATTATAAAAATTACGTTTGGACTAACCTAGAGATAACCATTTTCTGTTTTGAGATATGAATTCTGAATTATGGTCATTCTGATTAGGAAAACCTCTAAAAGGTGTGAAGTTTCTAAAATACAACTGATACTAATTTATTTAATTTGGTATATGAGTTTTGTGCAAGTCAGATTCTTGTTACCCAAATACTGACTGGTCCTTATTAAACAATTTTCTTAAACCATGTGTACAGTTCTATCTGAAAATTGATTATGTCTCTCAACCAATGCCTCTTTGTTTTAGAGCAGGCTTTTGGGTTTGATGTTTTGTTTTGTCTTGTCTTGTTTTTTTCTTCTTGAAAGAATGGCATCAAAAGAATTGGCATTTGAAAGAATCTTCAAAATGGCATACAGTAAGAGTTGTGTTTAATACCAGTGGGCCTGGACCATGGTTTAGTAATGACTTGGAATGACAAGCTGCTGTCTTTTACAAGCGACATGCATGCCTTCCAAAGGAAGGAAGAGGACAGTTTCATTAATCATTTCACTGATCATTAATCAGTGGTTTATCCTAGGTGTTATATCATATGTATATATGATCTCTGAAAATACTTGTAATTATACTAAGGTACTAAAGTGTTTTTTTCTTCTAAGGCAGACACATTTTCATTGGCTGTTAGTTGCCATAGCAGAGTTTCTTGCAAAATGCAAAATTGTTAAAGTTCTATTTATTGTCCCTGGAGACATGGAATGATATATGGTTCCCCAGGTTTAGGCTGAACAGATCTGAATATTCAATCCTCTGTTCTTCTCACTGAGCTCCTCACATTTAGTTGAGGTAGGTAAATCACCTGTCAGGAACTCAAGTAAATTTGGAAATCTACAATCAAGAACTGTAGACAGATACCTCTAAAGTACGACATCCCAGATCCCATAGAGGGGTGGGTCACAGTTCTGAGATGCTCCTCTGCATGTATTGCATAGGAAATCCCAGGCAGAAGTCAAGGATGCAGAAGATACGACTGGGTGATCATGAAATCCTAGATGAAATATTGTTAATGAGACTGTGAGACAAAAAGTAAATATAATAGAGGAAGAAAAACTATTATTCAAAGCTTCTGCTTTTAGAACTTCATGCTGCTCTAACTCACACAGGAATGTGATACTTGGCTGAGTGCTTCCTTACTTCTCTTCTGCATGTTTCTTGTTACAGTAATAATTAAAGATTGTTCATTCCCCACATTAGCAGGAATTCTAATGGTTGTACCAAGGAGAAAATTTGCCAAGAACAATACCCTTTGAATCCCTTAAAGATAATTGGGGTTTTTTTTCCATTCTCTTCTTGAGACTTTCTTTTCACACTGTAGGCATCTAAAGGAATAAAGGATTTTTGGCATTAAAGGACTAAAGGGCTTTTTAAGATAAATTCAGTAGTGAGCTAAGATAGTATTTCTTGTGAAATTTTGTACTTAAATCAGTATTGAAGTGTAAAGTACAGTATATGTCCTGTCTGCAGGATTTCAAACTAAAAATAAATTTTATCACCACCACCACAACAACAACAATAATAATAATAATAATAATAATTTTGTCATTTTTCCACTCAGGTATGATGCCTGACCCCAAGCATATCACTGTTTACTTATTAATCACCAAAGTATTTCAGTAGCAGAAAGGAACAGAAATGGCAGAAATACTAATTGCTCACTTAGAAGACAGAAAACATGTTGGAAATTTTTTTCAAACCATTGCGAACATTTTCTTGGACCACATATACTGACTATATTTTCTGTATTATCACTTCATAAATTCTTTCATCTTGTCCCAGTTGATTTGTTCTTACATTTCTCCAAGACTCCAGAAGATTTATTAAATGGAATTGAAATATGCTTTTAAAAAAGCTAAAATTCTCCTGAGATTTTAGGTTTACACTAGCTCTATTTTTCGTGTGGTAATTGTATAAAGAATTTAGAGACTGACTCAGTCCGGGATTGCTGCTTTGCTTACACAACATACTCTGTGCTAGAACACTCATGAGGATGACAGTACAGGCATGTGAGCAGGTTTAAGTCAGTAGGTTAAGTACTAACAGAGGGATGCTCTCATTACAAGTATTAACTGGTTCCAGGAAGGAGTGTAGTAATTTATATCATAGAAACAAGGCAGCAAATAAAAATACTCATTTTTCTTAAACAATTTTCTTAAACAAATTGAATTCAGTTTAACTGAATTCATAATGAATGGCCATTGTTGATGGCCATTCCAATTCAGAATGCAAACTCAGGATGTGAAGAAACTTGATTCAGGAAGATTTAGTGTCTCTTTTTCCTCTAGCATTTCTCTTGGAAAGGAGCTGTGAAAGCTTCTTAGCCTGTATTAGATACCAATCAAACTACTGGTACAATCAAGATGGTGTCGATTTTCTGATGTCTGTAGTGTCTTCTGCTTTTTCTCATTTTAGTTACTGCTCTCCATGATTTCTGTGCTCTCAAGGCAACAGCATAATATGAGAAGGTTAGAAATGTAAGCTAAACATCTTACAAGCCATTGCTGGAAGTTTATTCATCATTCTTTACCTTTTCCAAAGCGTGATCTAACCCATGGGCAGCCTGGAGAACTCTCTGAGCCCAGCAGAACATGCAGCTGCTTTGCCTTCAGAGGTGTTCTAAATCCTTCGGTTTGAAGGGAACCTTTGATGAGACTACTTACCCCATCACAGTTTTTTTTTTCTGAGTTTGACTTCTGCCTGCTTCAAAAGGAGATGGTTGTTCTTTTTGCAAATTTCTGGCACCATCTCCACTTACTCTACAAATGCTCTGGATTAGTGAATGAAGGGAGGAAAAAACCCGACAATTGGCTCAGTCATTCTCAACCATGTGTCAGACTTAGTCCTGAGGATGAAGTTCGTTGCTGTGAGGTTTTGAGGTGCAGCATGCTTCAGAAAACTGCAGCTTTTCTCGCTGTGTCTGAATAGTCTCCTTGTGAATTTTCTTTGTCCGGGGCCATTCCCATCCCCAGGTACTTTCATGTATATTCCTTCTTTGGTGGCTTCGCTGGTTTTGCATTGCTGTTTATGATTTGTCTTGGTTCATGGGTTACTAGAAATCTATAGGAATTTTGAACAAGAATACTGATTTGGCTTTCTCTTTACTGTGACTAGCCTATTAATAGCAAGTCTGCTGATTTCAAACACACAACTGTAGAAACAGTCACTAAAATTTGACCATATAAGGTAAAGTTTTCTAGATTATTAATTTTATTTCTTTAAGGAAAGTGGGATGCCTTTGTTAAGTACTTTAAATACATCTAGCTTTTTCTTTTAAGGGCCTGCATTTTCACAAGGGAACCACTCAGTGCTGTGATTGGATTAATGCAAATTGGATGGGAAGATTGGGCTGGGGTAGGAGCAATTGAATTTGGAAAGTTTATGAGAGCTGCTAGTTCAGGGTGAATAATAAAATAAAGACAGCAGTTTTGCAATTTTGAAAAGCTCTGTGCTATGTAATAGACTATAATTTAATTCTGAGAGACTTTTTTATTAGATTTTTTCCCAAGTAAAATCACAATTCCTATTGTTCCTTATCATATGTCTCATTACTGCTGCAAGTATTATCCTCTTTATAGAATTAGAATGATTCATACTTAGCTCTCTTTGTTGTTTTGTGCACAATTGCAGGTAAATAATGGAAGCAATTTGATGCTTCTGAATAGACCAATAGGTACTTTGGGGTTCTTCTAAAAAGGGATGTATATTTTAGCAGAGGAGTGATGATAAGCCTTACATTGCGATCATCAGCAGATGCATAACTCTGATACAATGTCGCAGCATTGGTCAGAGTAATAAGCCTGTGCCAAGCAGTGGTTCCTAGTTTCACAATAAACATGTATGAAATTGTTGTCATTTACACTCATTATGCTTTGTAGATACTTCTGGAAAATATGTTATTATCATTTGTATATTTGAACATAAAACTGTCATAACAATGTACCTAACAAACAAAATAATCACTCTTTGAGGGAAGTTGGCTCTGTGAGAGAAGGAACACTTTTCATGCTCTGCTGAGTACTTCCAAATCCAGACAAAGCCAAAGAGAATTGGAACAGTGAGGGTTCAGTCCGCTACATTGTGGAATTGAAAGGGCTTCATTGGTTGGGCGGAAAAAAGCACTCGGTTCCAGTTCCTGAACAAGCAATGGTTTAAGAAATCTAAAACCAGGGGAGTGATGACTTAAAGAAATGTGTTACTGGTGAAAGTGTTTGATGAATTGAGACTTCGTTCTTACTGTTGCTCAGAGTTGTGTGTAGCTATAAATTCAACAGGGTGTCAGTGTCTGAAGTTATCTTAGTGTTGATTGCCTGGTTATTTTTTACTTTGAAAATTTTAATTAATGCTTACCTGGGGTAAGAGATCCTGCATTTTGGCTTCTGGATTTTACTTGTGGATCAGAGCACAGGTTTAAATTCTGCTCAAAAAGTATAGTTAAACTTTCACAAAGCGGATCAAAGGATATTGGGTATTACGTTTTGCCTGCCTTAGGGCACCTCGAGAAATTTGGTTTAGTTACTGCATACCCACATTAATTATTGTGTGGTGGTGCAAGAACATTTTTTATTTATTAGCTTTTCTACCTCTTGAATTTTCAATTTTAAACTGATGATTAAAACTTTACTAAAGCTGCTAACTCATATTTTTACATTTCACTCCCTATTCACCTTCCCCTTTTCCCGTTTGGATTCAGATAGTAATTAACATAGTAGGTGTCATTCAAACTAAGTGCAGAGGAAAATCAATTGAAAGTATTAACACTAGGAAATTTTCTAGACTCAGTTATAAACAATATAATTAAAATATTGACAAATAACTGAGAAACTGAGTTGTAAAATAAAAGGCAAATCCTACCTATATTTTTCTATGAAAATACTAATTTTGATTTTTGGGTAATGCTTGTCTTTGGTGATCTCTCTGTCTTTTCGAAGAAAACTAAGACTTGTAAGTCAGTAAAGCTGAAACTCCATTGATACAGTGGTAACAGTAATATATTGAAAGTTGTGTATACCAGTGTTAATTATAAATTATACAGAAACATTTCCTAAAGGAAGATTTTAAGCTTGCAAAGACTACTGCACAAGATGGCCAGAACTCTTTGGGTTCGTAACTATACACAGTTATGCAGATACTTTTAAGTGATTCATTGATCTCAGTATATTGAGAAACCAAGTCTTAGGTTTGTGCTGTAGAAATCAGTGTCACCTCCTCCTTCATCGTGAAATGGTCCAAATGACTGAATCCACCAGGCAGGTTTCCACTGTTAGATCTATTCACTAGGTGCTGAAATAAGCCCACCAATTCAGTATCAGTAATTTGTGGAAGTGTAGAGCTCTGTTAAAGAACTAATGCTCCTTCACCTTGGATTGTTAATTTTTCTTATGCTGCTATAAGACATGTGGTCAACCAACAACGTCTGAAAATACACAAGCGTGTATACGTATCATACTTGTTTTGAAAAACTGAGATGCTGTTTGTATATTTAAAATCTGAACTACTTTCCAAGGTAGAGGTAGAACAAGGGTTTGGTTTTTTTTATGCTTTATGAAGCATAAGACTGGGGCACTGTTGTTCTTTGAGACATTTTTTCTCCATATCTGCAAACATACGCTTTAAAATTCAAAACACAAACTGTGGTAAAATTTAAGAAGTGGAAATAAAAGGAGACAATAGCAAAGGGAAGATGATAGTTACAGTGAGAGAAGCAATGGTTTACGAATCTATATATATAGATTCAAGGTGCTCTTCTTGGGGATGCAAATAATAATGCATGAAAAATACATTACTCTCTCACTATTATTTTAATTTATTGTATTATGTTAATTCAACTTCATTTCTTATGAAGAGCCTTCCAGGGACATTTTTCAGAATATATTATCATAATTTTTAGGTTTTGGTATTGATATTAAAATAAATATTAAAATAATTATTAATTATTTTTATTAACATGGGAAATAAATGTTAATAGCAATAAGAGGCTCTAATAATGGATATTATACCTGTCAGAAACTTAGGGATCATCCTTTAACATTTATGTAACGTCGGTTGAATGAATGTGAAAACCACAGATTGGTAAGCATGGAGTGGCATTTCTCCAAGTGGAAGTAATCTTTAAGATCTTGTCCAAAAATAGTTACAGATGTTTTAAGTGGCATTTAATTATTTTAGCAGGTTTTATTGATGTTTCTGTTAGGTTTTATTAGCATTTCCACTTCTGGACTGTGGCATTTATTCAAACCCAAGATGTCATGATTTCATGATGTCTATACTTATGATACTGCCACACGTTGCTGTGGGAATTATTAGAAAGTCATAAATAAAAGGCCTACTTCTGTATGAGGCTTTGCTGTCTTTGCTTTTCCTTATTTACAAATTAATTTAACTATGCAGCTACTACAAATATCCAGTATTATTCAGGAAACAATTATGGAAGTATGAGAGCCAAAAGTGCCAGTAATCTCCAGATGTTTTAAGAGGAGACTGGAATAATCAGTAGGAATTTGGTATACCTTTTCTACATGAATCCTGACATTAAAAACAGTTGGTTTAATATCTTCATCCCAAATGTCTTTTGATTTGTAGCAGTTATATTACTTTTACTTGTAAGTGCTTTCCATCTGACTGTTTCTAAGCTGTATTTCCCCAGAATGTTAATTAAATTAATGTTCTGATGTACAGTAGGTTAATACAATTTTCATTTTACAGATGAAGAAACTATATCTAAAAAGGTCACATCTCATGTCAGTGACAGATGGAGGTACACAGTACTCTTCCGTGTTAGCCACTGAGACAAAATAAATCTTTCTTCAATCTGTGCATTTNAGGAGACAATAGCAAAGGGAAGATGATAGTTACAGTGAGAGAAGCAATGGTTTACGAATCTATATATATAGATTCAAGGTGCTCTTCTTGGGGATGCAAATAATAATGCATGAAAAATACATTACTCTCTCACTATTATTTTAATTTATTGTATTATGTTAATTCAACTTCATTTCTTATGAAGAGCCTTCCAGGGACATTTTTCAGAATATATTATCATAATTTTTAGGTTTTGGTATTGATATTAAAATAAATATTAAAATAATTATTAATTATTTTTATTAACATGGGAAATAAATGTTAATAGCAATAAGAGGCTCTAATAATGGATATTATACCTGTCAGAAACTTAGGGATCATCCTTTAACATTTATGTAACGTCAGTTGAATGAATGTGAAAACCACAGATTGGTAAGCATGGAGTGGCATTTCTCCAAGTGGAAGTAATCTTTAAGATCTTGTCCAAAAATAGTTACAGATGTTTTAAGTGGCATTTAATTATTTTAGCAGGTTTTATTGATGTTTCTGTTAGGTTTTATTAGCATTTCCACTTCTGGACTGTGGCATTTATTCAAACCCAAGATGTCATGATTTCATGATGTCTATACTTATGATACTGCCACACGTTGCTGTGGGAATTATTAGAAAGTCATAAATAAAAGGCCTACTTCTGTATGAGGCTTTGCTGTCTTTGCTTTTCCTTATTTACAAATTAATTTAACTATGCAGCTACTACAAATATCCAGTATTATTCAGGAAACAATTATGGAAGTATGAGAGCCAAAAGTGCCAGTAATCTCCAGATGTTTTAAGAGGAGACTGGAATAATCAGTAGGAATTTGGTATACCTTTTCTACATGAATCCTGACATTAAAAACAGTTGGTTTAATATCTTCATCCCAAATGTCTTTTGATTTGTAGCAGTTATATTACTTTTACTTGTAAGTGCTTTCCATCTGACTGTTTCTAAGCTGTATTTCCCCAGAATGTTAATTAAATTAATGTTCTGATGTACAGTAGGTTAATACAATTTTCATTTTACAGATGAAGAAACTATATCTAAAAAGGTCACATCTCATGTCAGTGACAGATGGAGGTACACAGTACTCTTCCGTGTTAGCCACTGAGACAAAATAAATCTTTCTTCAATCTGTGCATTTGCAATTGTTACCATAACCAAACATAAATGCCCAGAAATTGAACTTTTCACTCTAAGACCACGTATTTCCATCAGATGAAGGAGGGGAGGAGGGAATGAAAGCTTTAGGAGATAGCCAAAGCAGAGGAATAGCATAATTCAAGTGGACCAGTCACTAGACATTGGACAAAAATGTTTACATATAGTATGTGTTTATGTGAATAGATACAAGTGTATATGTTTATGAATTTACATAGAATTAATGTATTTTCCAGCTAATTTTCAAAGAGCTGTGGAAAATATTACAGGAGATTTGTGGTCTTATTTTATCTTCAGGGCTGTATCAGAAAGGATTATACTTTCCTGGGTTATCTATTTCCCCAGAGTTTGAAAGGAAAGTGCTGCTCAGTACTCCAAACCAAAAACTAATAGGAAAAAAAATCTGTAGTGGAAGGAGCAGCTGGCATTTTCTGCAGAATTGAAATTTTAGAAGTTTATTTATAGAAAAAATGTTTCATTTCAAACTTTTAAGTAGGCTTTTGAGACACTCTCTCTTCCTGAAAATCCTACACATCCTTAAATCCAAGCTCCTGGGAATTTTATCTAAAGAGCATCTTGATCAGATTGAAGACCTGGTATCTGGGTTTCCCAGGATTTCTAGGTTGTTCCTGAGGTTTTGAGATGTCTGAATGTATTTCTCGGTTGAATTTGAAAGCTGCGAGATCTAGATCTCCTTACCAGGCTAGTTCTAGACCAAAAGGACTGAAAAACCTGTTAACTTTGGCTTCAGAATGGTTTTACATGCAGGAAGGATGTTTCTAGGTGACTTGGAACAGTTTTCTAAAAGAAAAATTATGATTTTTTATGAAAACTGAAATTTTCCCTTGAAAGTCGTGGCACTTGTGGAATACACATTTTCTGCCCAAGTCATTGATGAAAGAATATGTTCCAGATGAGAATGTCAGCCAGTTTCCAATAGGGTTATTAATAATTACTGAAGACACTAGAGATGTAAGCAAAGAAAACTAGCTTTTGTAATTGAATATAGCAGGGTATTTTCATATCGGGAGTAATTTGGTTACCTAGAAATGCAGTTACATATTTATCCAAATTTAATTTTTAGCAAGACCCTGAGATAACTACCATTGCTTGTAATTTGTCTCTCTATCCTGAGTAAATGGCACCACAGTATAACATCTGAATAGCTTCACCCTCGTGAACACATACTGGTGTGTTGCAACACTCTGCTTTGGTCGCTCTTAACATTCCCTCGTTCACCTGCATAGGTGATCTTCTGTTCCAATCCTATTTTCATTTGTGTTGTCGGGGAAGCCGGTTGTTGGGGGGCAGCTGTTGAGCAACACATGCACTGCTCCTTACAAATCTCTCCTCTCCTGTACCTGTCTCAGACTCCCTGCCTATGCAGTGGATGACCCCTAGAACTTCCATCTCCCCACTTGCAGCTCTTTGACCTATGAGCCCCTGATACTCACTTGAGTTGCTGGCACTCAGACTTCATCCTGTGCTTGCAGGCCAGTCCAGCTCGAAGTTCACTGGCTCCCATCTGTGCATGCTCAGAGCTGAGAGGGTACCCGCACAGAAGATAGGCTTTAGTCAGGAGATAGGGTGGGCCACGGTGTAGCACAGGGCTCGGGCGGGCAGGCATGCTGAGCAACATTTTTACATGCAGCCAACTTCTGTCCTTTTATATTTTCCCACTTTTATCCCTCTCAGATCATCTTGATCCCTCTTTTTCCATATCTTTGGTCCTTTCCCTAAACATCTCTTTTTAAATGTTGCAGAGTTTCCAAACATTTCCTCTGCTTTATTCCCAAATCCTCTCATAAGAAGTTCTATACCCTGATGACCCTATTTAATGAGCATGGCTTCTTTGAGAGAGTTTCCTTGTTTACCTGCTTCAGTGGGTGTCTTCAACGGGGACAATCATCTCATTGTTTTCCATTGATGGCCTTTGGAGTGGCCAATGGTGTGCTCCATTTTTCCTTCTTAGGTTACTGGGGGTCCTATACCTATCACGGCTCCTGTGTTTATAGCTGTCAGCTGTTTTTCAGAAAAAACTAGCATTTGCCATCAGAAAAGATCACTTTTAATTATGTCAGTCTGCAAGCCACATAAAAAGTTACCTGAGGTACTTAAAGCTGGGGCTGTATAGGACTAAGGGTCCTTATCCAAAACTGTGATTTGTGCTACCTCTTTTCACAGCTGCTTTGTGTGAATTCTTGTGCTCTCTTATGTCCAGTAGAACCTTAGTCCTAAGGTTTCAGAAATTAAAATTGCTTCCATTTTTACCTTGGAAAAGCTAGATTTATGAGACATGCTAAGGTCACTTTTATTAGATTGAAGCAGAAGTTGCCAATTTCTTTTTGTAGCATAGCCACTGCACTATATATATCCTGCCCCAAAGCAGTACTTCAGGAAATTAGTGCAGTTCAAATCTAGGTGCAAACTGGCCTCCCCTGAAAGTTGCCTAACACACAGAGGAAGTGGATTTAAAGAAAAGTTCAGCTCTTTTGTCTTTCTGCAAGATATAATCTGCAAGATATTTCTGCAAATATGATCAGGTAGCTTCTTGCATAATAATAACTTGATTTAGGTTTCTTCCGTACAGAATACATATTTATAAGATTGTAACCTTCTCCCTAATTTTCTAGATAAATAGATCTTTTAGTTCAGACAGTTATTTTTTGTGGGATCAAATGTCTAAAAAATAGAAAATGACTTATAGTTAGAACATCCACAGAGTTTATTTCTTTATGGAAATAAAGGTAAAAAGGCATAATCTAAGTTATGGTTTTAAATAAACTTAATGAATGACAATTATTACTGTCATCTGAGAAAGAATATGGGTAATCACAGGAAAACTGATATTTTCAATAACTACAGCTTTAAAGGCATTAATATATATATTTAATATATGTGTGTCCTTTTATAGCTAGAGTTTCATTTGGAGAGTGGTGAATAGTTGCTTTTCCCCAGAAATTATTTTATTCACAAAAGCAGTGGTATTGTTTGGGGAATTTGCTTGATGAAACTTTATTAGAATAAAAGCAGTCATCTGTAATATTCAATTGGTTAAGCTGAACTACATTTCAAGACAAGTAGTTGAAGCTCCTTCAGGAAAACTAAATTGAAATCTACAGCGCCTCCCCCACCTTCCCTTCAAAGTGACTTTTGTATTTTCTTACTTTAAAAAAAATACAGAAAAGTAACAGTAGAGAGATTTTTACTGTTAGATGAACAGTTGTTAATGACAGAGATATAAGGGGACATGTGCCTCAGACATAGCTCAATTACTGAGAGCTTTGTTTTAGTTTAAATATTGAAGTTTACTGATTTTCTAGAGTTGGAACTATGTCATGCCTGACTGTTTTTTGTGATGTTTCTTCCCTTTGGAGATTCTGAATGCATTTTTCATTTTCTTTTGAATTTTTCTTAGCCAGTTACTATTGATGTTCTTATTAATGTGTTTCATTTTATGTTGTTTTCCTGTGTTGCACTTTTCTTCAGAAGCATTTTATTCATCAGGGTAAAATGTAACCTGGTGTACTAGGTTCAGTCTTGCAGAGCTCTAATGTCTTGCCTGTTTCCAAATGATGCAGGCATTCCAAATATATGATAATGAAACCTCTGTGTCTTACGATACTGAAATTTTGTCTGTGTTCTCTGAATTCACATACAAGAATAATTGCAGTGTAAGATGAGATGGTAGGGTAGAAAAAACCCCACACAATAAACAAACACAAAAGACCAGCAGATAATCATCTGGTTACTGTAAACTTCAATTTTGTGACACTTATTGAACAACTAATGCCATTCACTGATGTGGTGTTTAAAGATGTGTTGTTTATCTTGTCCATATAATGTGTTATTGAGAGAAAGGGCTGAGATGCTTTAATGGTATCAGTGAGGGAAGGAGAGGTGACAGAGTTCTTAAGCAATGATTTTGCAGTCAAGTTACTAATATCCTCGGATATGAAAAGCACAGTGCTGTTGTTTGCATGGAAATTTGTATTGTACAACTGTTACATGATTTTCAGCTCTGCTCCACGAACAGAATATGGTAAGAGCTATGTAATGTAGCAGAGCATGTCACTGTGGACTCTGCGGAGTAGCGTAAGCTTCTCTGAAAAGAGTTCTGATGTTTTACACTAAATATAGAAATACTATTTGAACTGAAAGCTACATTTACATTGTGTTATGAGTTGACCCTAATCAACAGGCAGGTACCCCACACAGCCACTCACTCACTCTCCCCACCCAACAGGTTAGGGGAAAGAATAAGAAAAATGAAACTGAAAAATACCTTACTGGGATAAAGACAAATTAGTAATGAAGGAAAGAAGGAGGAAACTGATTCAAAGACATCACCTCCTACAAGCAGACTGTTGTCCAGCTGTTCGGCAAGCATCAGCCACATTTGGAGGCAATCCTTCAGCTCCCTTCTTCTTCCTCTATACCAGTTCTTATTGCTGAACACTATGTTACATGGTGTGGCTAATTTGGGTCAGCTGTTCCAGGCTTTTTTCCCTCCCAGCTTCTTGCCATCCCATGCTGGGGGCAGGGTCAAAGTAGTAAGAAGAGAAAACCTTGATTCTGTGCAACCACTGTTCCAACAATGGCCAAAACATTGCTGTGTTATTAATATGTTTGGCTGCAAATCCGGAACACAGCACCATGCAGGCTGCAGTGAAGAAAATTAACTTCATCCCAGACCGACAAAGTAGACCTTGTTAGCAGAGCTAATAAATGGAATATCATGTACCATTCTTAGAATCGTATCTGAAATGAAGAGAATTTATAGAAGCAGGTAGTAAGTAACACGATTGGATGGTGTGAACAGAGATGTACATTATGCAGAAGTGATGGTGGTTAGAGGCATGTGAAAAAGTTGCAACGCTGCTTTATTTCTAAGGATATCTTTGTTCATTCTGCACTGTTTTCCATTATTTCTGTTTGAAGTATTTGCTATCGTTTGTTCATGGCAGCTTAAAATGAATGGTTTCATTTGTTTCTCAGTAGAGTCAGGCATTAGATCTTGCTGACCTTCACCAATGGCATGTTAGTCAGCAGAGTCATGTTTTTAAGTCTGGATTGAGTAAGGCCAAAAGTAACTGGCTTTATATGTTCTTTTTTTTTTCTAATTCATGCTTAATCTCTTTGAAAATGTATAATACACTGTATTAGAACTGTTCATTCTTTAGCTTACAAAGGCAGATAAAAATGCAAAGATAAAGGAAAGGAAAAATGAAAGTACATAGCGAATATGAGATAATTGTGTTGTGCAACAGAGAGGGAAGAAATTAATTTTGTTGTAAAGATTTGAGCTCTGTGTTTTATTTTATTCCAGTCTGCTTTGTGATAATAATTTTACTTTTTTGCCCAGCACATTGCTGAAGCAGTATTTAGGCAGTAATTATTTTGTACATAAGCATACTTGAGATTTGAAAAAGTCCATTGTATTCTTGATATAGTGAGTTTTATAAGTCATTACAAATGGATTTTTTTTTTTATAAATCACCTCCCAAAACCTTCAAGAATACAAAAAATGGGATCTAACACCTAAATTCCCAAATTTGCCACAATAAAAAAGACAACTGCCAATAAATACTCATGTCTAAGAATATGAAGTAATTGAGGACATACGTTGTGTATTTTCAGTATGACTAGTAAATTGGAAAGAGATTAAGGTAAACTAAATCCTGAGGAATTGGCAAGGTATACTGCCAGTCTGTATAGATCTTCCTGTATGTTTGCAAAATGAGCTTCACCAAAGTATTTGCTTGGTGGTATCTTCAATTACAGATACTTTATTAATCCTTAAAATGTAGCCTGAAAAATTCCAGTCCTCCTTATGGATTTTTCTTTTACCTTCCTGTTGCGTATTTTCTCTAAATGCAGCCTGTTTTTTTCTACCAAAAGTCTTACATAAATACACATTTTTAAGAAGATATTCAAATGTCCATCTGTTCTCTGAAACTAATTCTATAAAAAGCTGACAGTAGACATGTTTTTAAACAAATTTCAGATTCAATTCAGAATTTATATTTAAAACTGATTTAATGGGAAGGTTAGAAAAGTCCACTTGAGACTTCATAGCATTATCCATACTATTCTTTTTTTCTTCAGATAAAAGCCTACATTTATCTGTTTGTTAATAAGAGAAATGTAGTATTTTCTAGTTTCTTTCTTCTATGGGGGATTCAGCTCTGTGAAAAATAACTAGTTTTACCGGTGGACAAAAGACTTGGAAGTTACCAACTTGTAATGTAAAACCTGAGTAAAAATATATTGACTTCTTTGTGAGATGTCTAGTGGACTTAAACCCAATTTCTGACTCGTATGTGTAGTTAATTATTTATAATAACATAAATGGAGAGAGTCTGAATCAGAATGTAAATTCTAACTTTACAGTGAGGCTTAGCTTTATTTCAGTTATTAGTTTTTTGTCTGGTTATATATGCATAAATATCAAATGGTACTGTTGCTGTATTAGAAATGTACACTGTGTTGCACTTGATGCATTCTTAGCACGTAATAACACATACTATCAAGGTCAGGACTAGAAAAACTGAAAAAATGTAATTGTTTGAGTAGCACGGTAAAGAAACTGTGGTTTTCTAAGTAACCAATCTTGTCGAAAACTACTGTCTCTTCTTAAAAATGTCTTGGACATATGGACTAAATAGTTGATAGCAATGAAAGAATATTTGTGTATGAGTGTGTAGGAGTTTGGGAGAAGGAAGGAGAAGTAGGTGTTAAACATGACAGTAAGGTGGGAACAAGTGACAATGGGAGAATGAGAAATTTAATGCAGAAACGTATCTTGTGCAAGTAATCCTTGACACTTACATAATTTTGTGTATGACTGTATCTATAAGCTATATCTGATTCAATACCTCTGTGCTCTTATTGTGCTGCAACTGTGAGGCAGCTTATTCCTCTTTATTTTAAGGCAATTTTTATACATAATCATATTCTTCCAAAGAAAATAATCTTGAGTACTGTCTTATGTGTCTTACCAGGGTGCTGGTAGCCACTGGAAAAAGTTGCTTTTCATACAAGACACGTAAGACTCTTCAATTGTGGTTTGGAAGTCCTTGACTATTTATAATAAAAATTTGATGTTATAAAGTGTATCTTTACTTGACAGAATTCATAGATATTGAAAAGGTGACAGATTCTGTACTTTTAAGGAAAAAATTACATGTATCGTTTACCTGATACTTTATCTTTTCAGGTTACATTCCAATCAAGTGTTCATACAGTAATTGACAAGAATAGTTTTTTATATATTGAAATAAAATCAATTTATTTGTAATGTATAAGGAATGTGGAATATAAAAAAGAAATTATGTACTATGCTTAGGTTTAGGGAAAAGTTTTCTAACCTTTAACAGCTAATTAATTTAGCTGCTGAGTGATTAAAAGAGCAGTGGATTATATTAAGAAGTTAACAACTCTCAATAATGACCTGTTCCCCATTGGTATGCCTCGAACTTTATTACCTCTTGTGATAATTAAATAAAAACAGACCTGTGTAAGCTCCCAGGAAACACAACAAATGCTAAATTATGATCTATTGTGTTTGTGTCATGCTGATTTTTGTTGCATATTTTATGGTTTTCTTTTTCCTCTGATTGATCACAACAGGTTTTCTTCATTACAAGTGTGTGTTCTAGCATGTGGTACGGATTTGCATATGGAAGAACTAAAGATGAAAGGTTAGAAAGACTGTGTCAGAAGCTCCTTGTCATAAAACAAACTTGACAAGAGATTCTTATTTTTATCAATAACATAAGATTTTTAAAAATAAATGTTGTGTCTTATTGACAGTTTACATTGTTTAGATCAATGGTTTGGTCCCCATCGTATTAACAAAAAAGGGCAAGTAAAATGATCAAGCTCAAACTTACCTGTAGATTAAAAAGGATTTCAGTGTTTCATATGAAATGCAAGTTGTCTTAATCTAAAACCATGTCTGTTCTTTAAAACTCTCATTTCTTCAGGCCAGTCTTTAAAATGTGGCATTTTCAGTTGCACTGGTACATTCCTTGTGTTGATAATCATGTACAACAGCACAGTGAGGGGCTCCACCGTCTGGCTCATAAAGAGTGACCTCATAAAGTGAGCTGATAAACCTGAAAGAGCTGGGAGAACCTCTCACCAAGAGCACCAAAGCATCCTGTGTAGGTTCTTAGGACTTTTTTTCAGGGTATGTGCATCCTACATAATCAATTCAATTATCTGACAACCATGCAAAAAAAAAAAATTAGACTTTTTAATATATTTTAATGTTTTTTTCAGTTGTTTTTAGATTCCATAAGAATCATGAATAAAGAATTACAGACAATGTTTTGAAGAGAAAATGGTGACAAGTTCATTCCTTTTTGTATCCCAAAGTTAAGTGCAGACTTGTATCGTACTTGTTCTGATGAACCCCTTCTTTCAGCAATTTATATACCTACATAGCGTTTCCATTATGTGTGAGAAATAAAACTTTTGACTTTGGTCCTTTGTCCTACTGCTTTATATATTCCCTTGGTGTCCAAGACCTAAGCATCTGTGATCTTGTAGATGAGAAAAAAGACTTTGTGTCCTGTAAGCAGCCAGTATGGGGATGTGGCATGTTTTCAGTTTCTTGTATTTCTGAGTATGCTCCTTGCTGTCTTGTGAAAGTGTTACATATATTTCTGAGGGAAGGTGGCTTCATGCCCAGGTGTGTTGCATTTCTGGAGCTAGGAGGCAGGAAAGTATATATTATATTTGCTCAGTCTGTAATCTGCTAGGATGAAAGTCACTGTCTCGGCCAGCTATAGATAATAGAACACCTTCTTTACATAAAGTATAAGCTATCATAGTTCAATATCCTAGATTCAGGAGCAGTTGTACATTGTAGTCTATGTCAAACAGTTTATAAATCCAAGGTTTTAAACAAAGGAGATACATTATAGATAAAATTCTCAGCATATTTTCCTTTGCCAAATACAAGTATATGAACCTTATCCCAAGCTATTATCAGCCAAATATTATTCATCCAGCCAAAATATTTAAGTGTAGTGGAGGTTGTTTTGGGTCAGTTTGTTTATGCAAAGAGGTTCTACAATCAGGATATACATATCTTGAATATGTAAAGCAATATTTTCTTACCTGATACACAAGAGAGAGGTAGGACCTAATGAGCTCTTAGTTTAAGCACTAGCGAGCTCATTGCTCCTATGTCTTTGTTGACCAGCCAGGCAGCATTTTGGAGAGGAATGGTTGATACCTGCAACTCCCTGGAGAGGGTCTCTATGGTTCCTGTATGTGGTTCCTCTACCATCAGCACTGATGTGGATGACATAAGGTGGTATAAAACCTTCCTATGTTGGCATTTACTTCTTTAAGCCCTTGACCTGCAATTAATAATAACTCTACTTCAGTCCATAATTGCAGCTAAATTTAGTAAGCTGTTTCATATCTTGCATCTTTGGTACAGAACCAGGGGTTTGGAGTGAAGGTTGGCTAGGGTGAGGGAGGGCTGTAGCTGGATTTGGAGAAAGAAAAGGTGACAAGTTATAGATTGTGGTTAGTTATCCTTTATATTTGTGTATATTTTTTGTACATCATGCAGATGTAATTTTTCAGACCTTACAGCTCACTTCACACCTTCCTCTGTATGTGAAATAGAATAAGGGTGGTTGCTTTAGGATTCTGAAGCTGAAGAAATTTTAGCCTAGGTGATGATCCCTAGCAGAACATTTCTGGCTTTTTGCTCAGAGCATTCATACACATTCAGGAAATTGTTCTGCCACCATCACCAGTCGGAGTGAAAGTGTCACAGAGCAGTACAGGACAATTAAAATTAATGGATTCCCACCAACCAATGACAGCAAAGGACCACTAAAAGTCATCCAGTTCTGAAGACTGCCCTGAACCTGCATTATGCCCATCTAAAACTGTGAGCAGGTCCTGACGAGCAGGACTTGGTAGATGAGAAGCTGGACATGGCCTGGTGATGTGCGCTCCCAGCCCAGAAAGCCAGCTGCATCCTGGGCTTCCTCAACAGGAGCGTGACCAGCAGGATGAGGGAGGGGATTCTGCCCCTCTGCGCTGCTCCTGGGAGACCCACCTGGAGCACTGCATCCAGCTCTGGGGCCCCAAACACAAGAAGGGCATGGACCTGCTGCTGGAGTAGGTCCAGAGGAGAGCCAGAAGGATGGCTGGGGGCTTGTAGCACCTGTCCTGTAAAAACAGCCTGAGGGAGTTGGGGTTGTTCAGTCTGGAGAAGAGAAGCTTCAGGAAGATCTTATAAGTGCCTTTGAGCACTTAAAAGGAGCTTGCAAGAGGGATTCATGCAGGATGATGTTTATTTTAGGTCATGTGTCTCTATGTGTATTAGTTCTTAACAAGGCCTAGCAAAGAAAGCGTCAGTCTGTGCCTCCTAGGACTCAGCTGGCCAAAGTGTGTCATAGAAAAATAATTACTGCTGAGAAAATGGTTTAATGTTTAGGGTGAACTTCATCTATTTTTGTTTTGTGGAATCTGACCCTAAATATTTGTGAAGAATTTGAAAGTCTGTGAAGAACTGCAGTGTACCTCCAGCAATAAATATGAAATAGCAGTATCTCAATAGTAAATCTGAAAATACATATTTTTATATGTCTAAGAAAAATATAGCAGATTTTAGAGGCAATGAAAAAGTAAGATAAAATAGCATAGTGGCCTCTGGGGATACAGTTTCCTCTGTTATAAGCATATTAAAATAAACTGGTATGTGCTATTCATCTTTTCTGACTTCAACAGAAAAGGTAAAACTATCATGTTTCTACAAGTCTAGTGCCTTTTCATTGTTTTAAACTTTTATTTCTCAATGATTATTTATGTTGTAAATTTTCTAGTTTGTTAGTTATATAAAAATCAACTTGCAGTAGTAACCTGGTCTTTTCTACTTTTACAGTCATTACACTGTAGCACTGATTGATTTACATTACCAATGGCAATGAAGTGGTGTTGCAGCAAACAAGGCTTGAGTTCAATTAGAAAGTGTAATTTTAGCTAAGTCCATATCCCAAAGTCAAATGAAAAAATAAAAGTTCTCCTGTGGATGGACAGGATATTTTGCTACCCAGAAGAAATGTATCATCTACTTAATAAGAGCTACTTAAGTAGTCTTTAAGAAATGTATTAGAATATTGGTTTACCTCAGATATTGCTACAGGAGCACAAATAAACAGTATGTATTATTCAGCTTGAGTTTAAAACAAGCCTCTGCTCCTTTGTAAAAGGAAAATATTTCTGGAAATTGTACAGTTTATGGTCTATGGAAGGTCAAAAGAAATTACATCCTTTTCAAACGCTAAACATTTAAAAAACTGAGTTTCAAGGACAATGCCTAAGACATTGAACAGAGTTTCTGCTTTTGCATGGTTATGTTTATACAGTAAGATAGTATCTTTTACTTCAAAAGAATCAGTTCCTTTCAACCTAACTTTTTCTTTTTTATTTTTTTCTTTTTTGTTAGAATTTCAGTACCTATAAATAGAAGCTCTTGACATTTTGCATCATTCTCTACCCTTGCTCTTTATATAGAACTCTCATTGATTTCAATTCTGTATATTGAATTAGACTAGGGTGGATAGCTTTTCATTTATAAAAGATGGTGACAGTATTAACCTCTGTGCTCATAGAAAGTTTGTTAAATCTCCTTTAATTATGAAATGCTTCAAATAACATCTCAGAATTAAATTTTATAATTTCTAGGCCATCAAAAATTGAGATGCCGTGAATTTACAAAGGAGAGTACAATGAGTTCTAAACATCTTTCTTTAAAATTCACTGTTCCAAAAGTTGTTAAAAATTCTGGTTGCTTCTGCAGTGGGCATTTGGAGTCATGGTGACATCCGGCATCCATGTAGAGTATTTCAAATTACAAAAGTATTACAGTAATCACCTTCTATAGGTTCACAAGGAGATATTTGCATTGACTTCCCTCAGAAGCTTTCCCACATTATTACCGTGGAGAGGAAAAAAATTGTCCATGCTGTTTTGTCTGTCACAGAAAGGGTCAATGAATTTTTGTCAGTCCAAAATCTCTGCTACTTATCTCTGTTATAGACTGATTTAAGCATGAGTTGAACTATGAAGTCTTCCTGGGCATTGATGTTCCCTGAGATTTGTATTAACAGGAAGGTGACAGTGAAGGAAAAAAAGGACATGGAAATATTTAATGTTTTGAACTGTAATATTGTTGCTTTTTTTGTTTTCTTCTCTTTAAACAGCTTTTTCATAGTTTAAGTAAAACTGGCTATGATACTGTTGGTTTGATACAAACGTGATTCTTGAATATCTGAAAGTTCAAGAGGATGAAATTTTTGACTTGGAAAATGAAGGATGAGTGTGGACTGGGAAAAACCCGATGAAATTCCAATAAAATGAGTTAATTGTTGAGAAATAAAGGGGATTAATTTCTCTAATACTTGTTACTTCTGAATGTACTGAATCTCAGAAGATATCAAGGCAATATGTTTTATGCCCAAGCTATTTTATATATCCAAGTTGAAAATACAATAATTTACTTCCCCTAACATAAATAAGCAAGTCCTTACAATGCCTCAGTGGACAAGTACCATGTTTATAAATATACAGACACTATAGAAGGTAGATTTTATTACATATAGAACTTCTGATAACAAAGGTATTAAATTGCTCTTCTATTGATTGAGTGGATACTGGATGTGCCACACGGACTCTACAAGCAGTAAAGAGAATACATGAGTCAAAATGACTTATACACAGACCACAGAAATTGGCATTTCCATTAGGTTTGAGTCTCCAAGTTGTGCAAAGGCAAAGTGACTTGAATACAGCCCTTCTCTAGTATGGAAAAAAAATCACTCAGCTTTAAAACGAAGCATAATATCCTTTTTACTATTTCGCTACTCATTTTCCTATTTTGTATTTAGCCAGTGGAAAGATATAGCTAGCATCTCTGAAAGCATTGTCTTGAAAGGAGTGCGTGTGGTTTTAAATGAAACATTTTTCTCTAGTAAAAAAAAGGGCTGTTGTGAATACGTTTGAGGGATAATGCACAGTACTCCCTCTGAATAGTCTTAGTGTCTCAAGGCTTGATTTTAAGGCTTTGAGTTGCTAAAAAAATGCTGAAGACCTCTGCTGCTTAGAAACCTGTTCTTTAGGAACAGCTGAGTTTCTAGAAACTCTGTTCTTTAGCTACAAACCACTACTGTGTTTTCCAGAATTTTAAAGGGAGCAAGTCGAAAATACTGTGAACCAGATATCCAGAAAACGAGGACCTGTATATGATGTATCTGTGTTTCCTTTTGAAAGGTTGGTGTTTTTTAAACCAGAAAACTTTTATAAGTTTCTGTACTAGTTCTTTGCTTGAATAGTTTTTTTTTTCTAACATTACCTTGAGAGCTTAGCATCTTCTAAAATTCCTTTCTTCAGATATTTCTGTAAAGCAAAAGATTTATTCCTTGTTACAAGAAAACCAAAGTAATAGAATTTTGCATCAAAATACTAATTGTGATTAGTATTACAAGAAGGAAATCCAACAAGTATATAGTTTAGAAGAGAGATGTCTTTATTAATTGCACATGCTGTTCAGTTTTGCTTTGATATATTTTTGAAAGAGTTTTGCAATTAAAAGTGTGGTGATAAAAGGTCTTGTAAAAAGAGTGCTTTAGGTAGGTGGATTTTTTTTCTGTTATTCCTATGAACAGAAATTATGCAAAAAAGAACAAACAAGAAAATTAATAAAGGTCCATATTAAAATAGTTTAACCTTATAGTCAAAGTGATTTAAAAATTCGTGGAAGATAATTAGTCTCTAATTCCTTGTGTTTACAGTTTAAGAGGTCAGGAACTTTGGCTATGCCATTATTTCCTCTGCATTATGGTTAAACATACATAGAGTCAGAATAAACTTGGGGTTTGTGCTGGTGGAAAAGGAAGGATGTGCTATATCTTTCCGTGCAGGGAGACAGGATGTCAAGATATCATTTAATTTAAAAAAGTGGGAAATACTGATCTCTAGTACATAACGCTTGAATTCATGAACTTTCATGTTTCATTATTTTATCCAAGTGTTTGCTTCAGGCTTAGGCTGTATTTGCTCCATTTTGTCAAGAGAGGATAGACTGACACCTGACTACTATCGGATGTGTGAGTATATGTTTTTAGGAAACAGTTGAGCCTGTCTTGAGCACACAGCCATATGAAACATTGGCCAAACAAAGCAAAACAATCCAGGATTTTAGGATCCATCTGTTCAAAATGTATTACAAAGCTGTTTTCTCCACTGCTGAAGGAAAGTGATCTAGCCCAGTATGTAGTTTATATATTTATACTTATTTGGATTTATTATAATGTCTTGAATGCTTGCTTTTGCCTTGGGAAAGAAACATAAGTTGTTTCGTTTAATCAAAGATTTATCGAGAAATTCAGAAGAGATTGCATGTGATTGGAATTATATCTGTGTTGTTAAAGGGCAGATAGAAATAATAATTCAATTTTATTTTTAATTTAGCTAGGCTGGTAGTAAGAATTTTCTTTAAAGAGAAATAAACCTTTCAAACCCCGACAAATGCAAATATGCAGACAAGTGATTATGGAATTATGAACAGCAAAGCACTTGCTATGCTGGCTGTGACTGAGTGAAACAACACCATTTACCCAACTTTTTTAGCAGAATCAAAAATTGGGGGCAAATCCTGAGATTTTTTTCTCAAGCGAAGCTTTCCTCGCAGTCAGTGATGGAATACTTTGAAAAGGAACAATTAGGTCCAAGTAGCTGGAAAGAGGACATTGAAAAGTAAATAAAGTGTGGGAATCAATGAATTAAGGCAATTAGCACCTGCAAAGAAGTATCAGAACATTGTATTACATACACAATTTTTCATCAATTTTAGCTTACCTTATTAGCACTTCCTAGATTTTCTGACATTTCTCAGTACAAAAATTGGTTTTAAATATTTATAGCTTATAGTATTTTTTTCATATATTTTTGTAATATTGGTCAGTCTAGAATTTAACCCTTATTTTGAATTACTTTTTTCAATATTTGCAGTGCAGCCTTTTGGAAAGCATTGTTGAAGAAAAAACTTGTTCAGCTCCATTAAAACAAAGAAACTGTCATAGATTACTGAGTGTAGGGAGATGTGTCCAAGGCTAATAATATGAGAAACTCTTTTGGCTTCATATTTTTAGGTGTTGATTAGGTACTGGAAGCATTTCTGACAGAAGTGCAGAGAGGTCACAGGTAGACAACCTGAAGTTTGTAGAAGACCTTGAAACAACGAGATGAACTGATGAAGCAGGAGGATGAAGAATGTGAGCAAGAGGGGTTCTGGGAAGAAGAAAAACAAACAGAAAGAAATTGCAGAAAAGAAGGAAGAGACTGGGATGCTTTCCCAGTTGAGAGATTAGCACTGGTGCATAGAGAGGCTTGTTTTGTACTTTGAAGTCTTTAGGAATAGGTTAGATAGACAAGAGGAATGGTAGTGAGACCAAAACCAGCAAGGCTGTAAGTTCAGAGTAGAACACCAAGCAGTGTAAACCTTTTTTATGGTATGTGTGCACAAGGACAGTAGTTTAAGATTGCACATGCAGTTTTAATTCTATATAGTTTCCTCTTTTTTGTTTTTTGAGGGTGGGGGAGTATGCCTAAAAGAAATATAGGAACTTAAAGCAAACTGGAAAAATAAAATTGTTTTCCACTGCATGGTGTCATACAGATGCCCACTTTGTCAATCAGCTAGATTTAAAATTATGGGTTCATGTCATGGAATGCTGCTATTTTAGAATAATTTCATTAATGACAATAGTTAATTGCCATTTACTCATGATAGAATCACTTTTCTGCCAGAATGTAGAAAGCAAGTGTGGATTTAAGAAGTAATAAGTTATCTTCTGTATTTTCAAGGCAATGTTTCTCTGAGATTTTGTGTCTGAAAAGATCATGTGGTATTTATTTGGTGGTTTTCTTTCTCTATTTCTCTTTTATTTCCTTTCTTGAGGTTGGAAAACTTATAGTAGCACAAACGTTCTATCTAGCCTTTTTTTACTGAGATAACTATTGCTATGAATACAGGTGTGAAAAGAAGAAGCAATCTAAAAACGTATGGAAGACCTAATATTGCAGTCCTCCTAACTGGCATACATCGACTTGTTAGATAATTTTATCTCAGTAAGTGACAGTCCTGTGGATATGGCATTTTATGAGAAAAGAAAGAAATTCAAGAACCATTTAGAAATGTATGACAGGCTTCAGGAAAATCATGAGGGAAAAAGTATAATATGATTTGAATATTTTTAGAAGATTACCCAGATTTTCTGTGCGTGGTTATTTTTTAAAGTTTACATAGTTTCAAGAGTATAAGTGAATTCTAATCTCCATAAAACTTGTCAATCTTAACTGGCATTTGTGGAAAAGTAATCATAATACTTATTGCTTCTACCATTCAGTCTGTAGAGCTGAGGGACCCTTGGCATAGTTTGAGCTGAGTACCCTTTCATTGCTGTGTGAATATTCTTTCAAATACTTTCAAATATATTAAATACAATAGCTCTGTTTTATCTGGAATGTTTGAGCTCTCTTGCATAAAAAAGTCTATTTTTGTTACAACTCCTGTTATAATCATCTTTGAAAACTGAATCACATTTGAATGATACCTCACAGCCCAGAACTTTCTCTGAATAATAGTTGAAAAATATGTGTAATAGTGATACTCATCTGAACATACTTTTTTCTTCTTCATTGTAATATGCTATACTTTGATTATGAAGGGCTGAGGTTATGAGACAAACATTGTTTTATTGGCTCTGCTTTTATCTTTTCGAAGCTAAGGTAAACTTGCTATCAGGCTTTAGGTTGATACGGTGTACTATTCTCACTAGCTACTCTGTCAGGATTAATAAAGTATGAGTAAAATAAAATGTGTTTCAAAATGAAATTGGAATTGCCAAAAATGCAACAAGAGAACTGCTGACATGGAAGAAATGCTTAGCTAATTCATTTTATTATATAAATAAGTTATACTTTCTGAGGGAAATTTAGCAATGTTTGCTGCTGTAGTTGCATGATACTGCAAATCATTAGCATATTTTAAGAAGCAGCATTCTCTCCCTTCACCACTATAAATATTTATGAATTATTTTCTGATTTGTTTTAGAATAGATTTTTATGAAACATTTGGGTATAGCTAAGAGTATTGCATCCAAGTTACAACCAAGGTTGGGGTACCAGACCAAAACAAGCAGATACATGCAGATATATATAATGAAAATAAGTAAAACTTACTGTGTATTGATTCAGGATATTTGAGTGATCAGTTCTCTATAACTGATTCTTATGTAAGGTTCCTTTATAACTAGATGGGGGTTTTTTAGCTTTGTGCAATCTAGAGACATTTCTGTTTAGGCTGTTGATCA
Organism: Platysteira castanea; assembly: GCA_013397175.1. Lineage (NCBI taxonomy): Eukaryota > Metazoa > Chordata > Aves > Passeriformes > Platysteira > Platysteira castanea. The sequence continues at coordinate 158,756 of VYXC01006978.1, forward strand.
CGAGCAGCTGCACTAGTTTGCTACACAGTTCTGTACACACTTTAGTTATACCTTAAGTGACCTTCTCAGTAACTCATCTTTTATAATTTGCATTGATGCCATTAGAAATTATGCTTTCAAGGTTTCTCTTACCTTGCATTACTCTTTTGTGTACTTTGATACAGTGTCTTTTTTTTTTCTTCAGAAGCCTGTGAGATGTGGCTTCCTGACAGCATTACTTTTATTATTACTGTGCCATTACGGTATTTCCTTATTATTCTATGGTTAATTTAGGGTCATTCAGTCTAAAAATATAATAGGGTCATGAAGAGATTTCTCATAGGTGGAGAGACAGTACATTCATAACTATGTGTTACTAATATCTATTTGTTATCACATTATCTCCTTTATCAAAATTGTGTTGTTACAGTGATAGAGTGATACAGTTCTGATATTGGTGGGTGCTGCTACTGTACAAGAACTAGCTGATATCTTGAATAGACTTTCATAATGGTTTTGATCCTTTCTGAGGTGAGGAGAACTTACAGAATACTACAATCATAAAATGCCAAATCCACCTTTAAAACACATCCCTGAGTACCACACCTAGTTGTCTTTTAAATACCTTCAGGGATGGTGACACAGCTGCTTCCCAGGGCAGCTCGTTCCAGTGCTTCACAACCCTTTTGGTGAAGATTTTGTTCCCAATATCCAATTTAAACCTTGTGTGATGTAACTTGGGGCCATCTCCTCTTCTCCTGTTGCTTATTACTTGGGAAAAGAGACCAATCACTACCTTGCTTTCAGGCAGTTGTAGAGAGCAATAAGGTCTCCCCTGAGCCTCCTTTTCTCCAGGCGAAGTAACCCCGCTTTCCCCTGCTGTTCTGCATGGTACTTGTGCTACAGGCCCAAGTTTCTGAGAAACAGAGCCCAGCTCTGTTTCCCTCCTCTGGACACACCTCAGCATCTCCGTGTCTTTCGTGTAGGAAGGAGCCCAAAACTGAACACAGTATTCAAGCTGCAAATGGAGGCAAAATAGTTCAGGGAACTAAATTATTAACGCAGTATTTCAGGGAATATGTAACAAATGAAAAGTCCTTGGAATTGTTATGGATCCAAACTCCCAAAGAAGTTCACTGGTGACCTAAATGAAGTAGAAAACATGCATATCAGACTTGCAATGCATTGTGCTACTGCAAATACCTTGAAATATATGATTAGAATTTGGTAAAATTTTGTTAAACTGAAGACGTATTTTAAACAAATATGAAGAACTGTAATAGGATCGTGTATACAGAAAAAAATCAGGTGTGCAAATTTACTTTGGAAGAATTGAAGAAAGCAAATATGATTTGATGGCCCTTAACAAAGGTTTGTAAGGTAGTCTTTTTAAATTACTGTGAAAGGTCTGATATAGTGTGAATGTACATTCTGGCATGAACGTGAATGGGAACTTCCTCACTGACCTGGGTTGCTAAACCATGGTGATGACTGAAAAACTTTACAGCAGTAAATTTTACTGTCAACTCATAGTATCTTAGGGATTTTGAGAGTAAACCACAGATTTTATCAAGAAATAGTTTTTTTTACATATTTTATACTATAAAGATTTGATAAAATTTTGAAATTGCAGTAACAGAGCTGAAACCAGCGCTTTGGAGTGGGACAGCACAAAAAACCTTTAGGTCATTTGGAAAATGTGTATTGAGGAATGATGCATCTTTACTTAATTTAACAAAACCTTATTTAAATAGATACGTGTGAAAGCTAAATTCTAGTTAGCTAGGATTAGAATAGTGATCTTGTGAAATTGCCCATGTGCAGGGAGACAGCAGTGGTCTTCAAACAGATAGCTTTTTTGAAGAGAGTGGTGACACTTCATGTAATTAGATGTTTAGCTGTTTGCCCCTAGGTCTAGGAACGTGGATGCTCAGCAAAAATATATGGCAATATACAAGACCTGGAAAACCACTTAAAAACAAAGGGAGGAGGGGATTTGTCACTAAATGGATCTATCTCTCTCTACGTTCCAGTGACCTAATTTGTACCTCAGAAGACATTCAACCAGTGGGCTGAAGTGGTGTGGCTCCGAAGTATTAGATGAATATTGGCTCTAGCCAACTTGGAAATGTCCTAGAATACTTTGGGTCTGGCCTACTGTTCTGGCTTCAAGAGTGTTTTATTTGCATAGTTTTGGTGCACAGTACAAAGACAACAACAGTCCAACTTTTCTGTATCATAGAAAACTGTGTACATAGATTACTTGTCAGTAGAGTCCAAATTTGGACTGCATTTTTATCATTTCTAAACAATGTAATTCTTCCTTTTTAGCACAAAAATTACTGAATTGACGAAAAGAATTTAAGACAGAGACTGATATAGTGCATACTGCCAGCACATCTGGAAGACAGTTATTCTCTAATTACCCAGGAGACAGAAGAGAAAACTGGCAGCTTTGCTGCTATTATAAATCCCATCACTTCTAAAGGAGTTAATGGCTGCCCCGCTAATCAGTCTTTGTTATCTTGTAACATTCAGAGAGAAAATAAAGGCCATAAAAATAAAAAGCAAAGAAAACTCACTGGTCTGTTACATTAAAATGTGTGGGTTTGCCTTTCCAATGCAATCCCAACATATCTGTCTTACAGTGTTTAATTTGGTTTTAAAGTGTGCCAGCATTCAGTTGTTTGGATGAGAATTTGTTCTGAAGATGGCATGGCTGTTGTAGTTACTAACTTACCATCTTTCATCTCATCTTTTGAGCTGTGTGCCTGACCTATTCTTAAAATGGCTCTATCAATTTTGCCACCAGCTGCAGAGCAGGTTTGCCTGTAACAAGCTTGTTTCTTTCATTCTAAATTTGACTGTAAAAGAAAAGAGAACATCACATGTGAAACCCCAGAGTATTCATCTCCCTTTTCTTTGAAGGCAAGAGCCACAAATTACTTACCTGTCAGTAGAACTAAATGAAAAATAATCAAATTCTGTTAGTGTACACTACTCTCACTGGAACAGGTAAGCTAAAAGATAAATTTCCTTAATGACATAAATAACAGCCCAATTTGGAAAGGGTCCTGAATATCATTGGGGACATTTTAACATTGCTAAAATGTTGCCAAAATTCACTAACAGAATAAGGAGAGAACTTCATATCCCACAAGAAAATTCTACTTACATCACTTTCTCAGTCATAGAGCGCCTAGGAAATAAAAAATGTATGGTACTTACTCCACGTTCCTCTCTTACTGACAGATGGAGGGAAAAATAATGTTAGATGGAGATGATCAGTGGGATTCCCTTCTGAAGGTGATAAAACTGAATTGTGTCTCACCAGGTCTGAGACACATTATATTATCCCATACTTCATAAAAAAAGCCACTAGTTCTTCTCTTCAGTGTCCATGGAAGAGCTTTCTTCAGGGGTCCCTATGTCCAGAGCAGTAGTGGGTCACAGTAAAGTTCTAATTATCTATCTGAATTTTTTTTTATTAATGAAAAAGGTCTGATGTAAGTAGATGTAGTCACATATCCAGAGTTTAAGAAGAATCAGCTGGTTATCTGTTGGTAAATTTCAGTGCCATACCATTAGCTGCAAGCTCATTTTCCTTGGAGTTTAGGATTTTGAACACCCAGCTCCAAACACATGCATTTCAAGTTGTACGGCAATATTGTAATGTTTTATTATATAGAGAATCTCCTGCTCTGGATTTCACACTCTCGGAGTTCATGGGTGAGTGCAGACCTGTGCTGAAGCATTCCCAGTCATTTGCTGTAGTTCCTATATTGGGATTTTGGGTTCTTTCCCAAACATATTTTAGCTGTCATATAGGAGTCACCTGATTTAAGATGGCAGCTGTACCTGGCTCTGGCTAAGAATCCCCACCCTACAGCAAGATACTTCTCAGTATTGTCTCAGCAGATTGTCTCTGCTCAGATGTAGCAGTGACTGCTTTCTTCTGAGTGGCCTTGCTGCTCAGTTCTGGTGTGTTCGTGGGGAGGTGGGACTGTCAGAGCACAGTGGAACAAAGCAGCATGGCTGGGACCACAGCAGATCTGCAGGTGCATCTGAGGTTTGTCTCCCCTGTTCGCTCCTCGCAGGAGTGGGATATGAGTAATAGCCTCACGCTGCTCTGAGTCATAGCAGGAAGCTTCATCAAAACAGAGAACTGCCAGGGTGTTTTCTACTGCGTACCTTGTCATCCCACCTTGTTACTGTCTCGTGGGAAGGCTGGTCTGGGAATAGAGGCTTTTTGCTTGTACCCTAAGTGGTAGGAAACAGCTCCAGAAGACTCTTTTCAAATAGCTGACTGATTTTCAGATGATCATAAACATAAAATCAGTTGATACTACCCATCCCCACTCAAAAATAGCTAAACAAAATAGTCCAATTGTATTTCTCTCTGCTTTGCTGTCATGGGATATTTTTTTGTTGAATTGTTTCGGGGAACCACATGGGGAGATTTGTCAAACTGCCATTTAGTGAGTGTGGCTAGACTGACTTTGAATGTTCTGCTTTCTATTTTGTAGCATTCTTGAAGTCTCCAAATCTGATTTTTTTAACAAGTATTATTTATGGCCAACACATGACAAAGAGAAAGGCTTATGCTATTTGAGTTTGTAGTAGAAAGAAACTTGAGGAGAAAACAAGTTTTTTTTGCCTCATGCTTAGATCAAAGACTGACTAGGTAATTACTTGAAGTCTTAATTCATGGTAAACATTCTCAATGCCAAAAAGAATTAGAGATTTGTCTTTGGGTTGCACTAACTGCCTTAGCTCAAGAATGATTTTTCCAGGTCTGTCTGTCTTAAAAATTCAGAAGTCTCGTCTCACATCCTGGTTTACTAATCTGGGATACGATAGCCACTGAATTCCTAATAGTTTATTTTAAATGCCTTTGGGAAGGAGAAACGAAAAGAGTTGCAATTATTTTTTTCTTTTCCTTAACCCACACGGTGTTCCTGTAAAGGTTTCACATGGCATACGGTACAAAGAAAAAATAGTGCAAAAAATTCGATAATTTTTACATATAATCTGGAATATCGTAGAGAATTTCAGTTTCTCTCTGTCCTATTTCTACTGCCATGGTCATTAAAATCAACATCATGACACTGTCCCTGTTTTCCTCAATTATATGCTGGTCACAAAATCAGAGGCCAGACTGAGCACAGTGGAAGAGATATCCACGAACTTTACAAAGTTCCTGCTTGGTGCATCTGGATCATGTCCTTTCTGCATTTGCTACAGATTTCTAAAAGAACCATTTCTTTACAGTGTCTTGCTTTTGAGCTTTTTGTTTTGTGGCTTAGTGTTATGCAAATACACTCTGAACTATTTTCACTCATTTCTTCAGAAAAAAACCTAATAGTTCATTCTAGCAGTAGTAAGTAGTTTCTTTTAGATGGTCATTCCCATATATCTTTTTGAATTCTAATACAGCAGATCAGACAGATTTGTTAGTAAGACCCCTGTATTGTCTGCCACTATAAAATAGCCTCCAGTACTATGCAAAAGGAAGGGAGATGACTGGGAGGGAACTGATAGGGTTAGTAATTAAATGGCTGTGCAGAATTCTGTGGCTGTGGGTTGGTGATAGAAATGGGTCAGTGACTTGTTGATTTTGGTCAGAAAGCCTCCCCGATTTTATCCCTTCCCTGTGGTTTCCTCCTCAGAAAGCAGTAGAACAGCCATTTAGTTGTGCCACCTGAGAGATGGCTGAGGGAACTGATCCTGCCTTAGCAATACATAAATAATAAATAAGTACAGTAGCTCTCCACTTCCTCTTACCAGCCAAAATAATTTATTATAAGACTTTAAATCTGGTTCCACAAACAAATATTCTTGTATTCTGGCACCAGCTGTGCACTGAGGTAGAGGGCACAAATAAATGGTTGGAGCCAGGAGCACCTAAAACTAGTTTTGTTGCCAAGGGCATCTTAAGATGAAAACACAGCCCTAGAATAATATTAGGAACAGAAATATTTATATTCTCTGCAGGGAGCTGGATCTGTTTTCTCTTGTGTTTGATTAATGTAAATTTAAAAATAGAAAAATGTATGAAACCATCAATGATTGTATCCATTTGAAACTAATGAGAGAGAAAAGAAAACACAATTTCATTAAAATTCTTGCAGATTGGAGGCTTGAATCCTGAATTTGTTTTTTTTCTCAGGCTTAATGTTTATTAGGGCTTTTCATTTGAATATTCAAGATTTTAACAACTGAAGTAGCTATTTGCTTTGTTAAGACTTTTGTGCTTTACACCCATTCCAAAGTGACCACTGGTCATATAAGAACTGTGGAGCAAGAGCAAGTGAACATAAATTCTTGAAAGTAAATTTCCTTTCTGTAAGAAGGTCACAGCATCCAGTATTTGTGCCACTAAGTATTACATCTTTTTGGCACCTGCTGTTAGAGTAGAGTAAAACCTTTTATCAGGTATAATCTCTAGGAATGACAATATTATCAAATCCAACCTGATTCTCAAAAAAAAAAAAATAAAAAAGAAAAGTAGTGATGCGGTTTTTGCAGATAGTTTTCTTAGAGAAGATTTACTTCTTGCCAGCATGGATGCTTTAAGGATCCAATATATTTTCCTCAGAGATATCATTTTTAATCCAGATGTTTATACTCAGGCTACATAAAAAGAGCATTATTGACCAGTCAAAGGAATCAAATTTAGACTCCTTTCTTCATATATTCCATGAGGAAAGGAAAGAGCTTCCAGTGGAATGCTGGATCATGCTTTGTAGAAATGCTGCTCTGTCTTGCTGTCTTTCACCTCATGAAGGCTTCAAAAGGGACAGAGAGTGAATCACACTCAGTACTTGAAATGAAGCTGAAATTTCTCATCCACATTGTGAGACTGAGTCCTCATTCAGAATTCATCAGTTCTGGCCATGTTTCTGGATTCGTAAGCCCTGAGTATTAGCTCTGGTTTCCAGTATGACACTTGTGAAGGCTAACTATGATCTCTTTTATTTATATGATCCAACAGTTGCTGGTAGGAAAATGTTGGTGGCATTTCAGTGTAGATAGTAGAGTACAATATTAATAAAAGAAACTTCAATGGCTTCTTTTTACTCAGATGTTCCGCTCAAAACTTCATACGAGAGCGCAGTTAGATTCCAGACTGAAAATCCTTGAAGAGTCAATGAAGACATTTAAAATTAATATAATATATTAATGTATTAGAAATGGCTAAATAAAGACCAGAAGTGGCAAAGGAAATAGATACTGGGGGTGTTTTTTCCTGAAATGTGCTTTCTGTAATGGCCATAATGTCTTTCCAACTCAAGTGTCCAGTGAAATTGGTGGAGTACAGCTATATTATTAGCAGTAAAACATTGGAGCAAATTCAGAGTAATACTTCTTTCCTCAGTTTCTGATATTCAATGTTTTCTTACCTAAGGGATTAATTAGTAGTGTCATGAATGCTACTTCCTTGTAAGCATTTCCCCCCTTGAGTTTGTCTACATTTATGTGTGATACTTATTACTAGAGCAGTAAGTTCCACAGAACTGTTTTTAAGGATATGGAGAGTGCTTCCTTTATTATTTCATTTACTGAAAAAATTTTCCTTTCATGCCGCTAATTTTTTGCATTAATCATGAAAGAGTGAGGACTTATTCCATGTCCATCTTTGCTGTGGCAGTCATGATTTTATGTGCTTGCACAATCTCCACAGGCATGCCTTTTCCAGACTGAGGCATTTCCATTGTTTTAGTCTATCCCATTACAGAATCTGTTATACACTTTTGGTATCTATTCTTTCCCTTCTCCATACATTTTTACTGCACCATGTCTGTTCTGAGTAGCAATAACCCTGATTCCAAAAGCTACGTTGGCATTTCACAATTTTGCAATACTTATTCCTTTCCTATTCACTCTGGTTTTTCTTTTCTTTTCTACTCATTTGGGTGGTATTGCAGCCAGGCTTACTGCTCTGTATTTCCACAGTCCATATCCAGTCTCTTGAGAGAACATTTTTTTGTCACATTTCCTACTTATTGCACTAGTAATGGGGCCAGTTTAAAGGCTAATTCATTCACTTTACTTAATCTTTGGAATTTGCATTTGAGTTGTTCAGCTCTTGTATAACTGCTGTTGTGTTGTAGTAATCTTTTTTTATTCATTTTATTGATTGTTTTCCAGAGCCTCTTTTACTAATGCTTTCACTGAGACAGCTACTTATTTGATGCCAGGGAAAACCCAACCAAAACCAAAACAGTGGTTTGGATGTCACTCAAGCTCCTTGGTAGATTGATGCAAAGAATTAATTTAATTGCTTGTTTTATTTTTTCCCTTACAGCCTTGTGTTCTTTAGACATTTCTTTTACATGATGATAATCTTTTGGCCCTGCAGGCCCCCCTGGAACTGGATATTCTTATTTTTCAAGATTTTTAGGTCTCAAAATATTCTTTGGCCTGACTTAAAATTTTACATTTAACATGCTAAAATTTATGCTCATCTCTGTTTTCTTTAGCTGGATACAGCTTTCACTTTTTAAAGAGTGCATTGTAAAAATTATTTCTGCCAGTTTCTGATTGTTAAAAAGCCAGCTTTCTTTTGGTCTTTCACGTGTCATATATATTCAAACTTACATTTTATGATAGTGTTTATAAAAATTTAAATCATGCTTTAAAAGACTTTAAACAGGTCCATTTAATTTCAGTTTACTAATTTAAATACTTACATATATAGCTGATCTCTTTGAAGTGAATGCTACTGCATTAATGTTTTAATTTATTAACCTCAATTATCTTGTTTCTTCATTAAAACACCATAGTATCACCTCCTATGTAGTTTTTTTCATTTCTATACTAGAATGTATTCAACTAATTATTTTAAATACAATTTCCAAGTTGCCTAACATGCCAGTGTCCTCATTTGTAATGGCTTAATTAATTTGAATTATTTTCTGATGCCTGTCTGCTGTCTCTACTATGTATCTTTTCTTACTGCCTATCACTTCAGCAGTGTCATGTTGAAAGTCTGTGTTTCTTTAAAAAAAAGTCAGTATTTTTTTTTAGAGATAGATTGCCTGTGATAGGTAAATGTGCATCTTTTCCTCTTTTCACTGAGACATTGAAAACCCATCAGAGATCATTGCTCAAATACCTCCTTTTCAGATAACTTGTGATACTGTTTGGTCACAGAAGGAGTTCCTTAAAATCCAAACAGATTCACTACCCTTTTCCATCTCTTTTTTTTTTTTGCATTTTACTGGAGACCTAAATCCCACATCTGCGTTTCTGCTTTTACTTCTCTTACCTTTGATGCATCCTTAAAAGAAATACAAATTCCTGCTTATAGGAAATGCAGATTGAATACATGGAGATTTCCTGACCTGGGCAGACCAAGATCTAAGGGAGAAACCTAGTTCCTGATTTTATTGTGGCTTTTATATATCATCCAGTTAATTATCTCAATATCATTAAGCTAAAACTACAGCAAACAGGAGTTTTGGGAAGATGTGAGACTAATTTGGAGCAAGGTATAACTCCACAGGCATGACTTCCTCCCTTCAGATGTGGACACAGGTAGAGTAAGGAATCTTTGAAAAATAAAGGTATATAAACACTAATGAAACAATTTAGCACTAAATAAGCATGCAAATACATGCTTAGTTTCTGAACTATTTCAAAGAATGCCAAAGGAAGCTCTGACCTGTTTTTGGCATTTACTCTTCCTCCTTTGTATCCTGTGAAAATTGGTAAGATTTGCTGGCCAAGCCAAGGCAAGTCTTCTCCCCCGTTGTTGCTGTACTTTCTGTGTCTCATAAACAGCCAAAACTCTCAACATTTGGTTAACAAGCCTGTTATGTAGACAGGAACAGGTTACCTGTACAGAATCTTGACTTGTTTGCTAAAAATAGTCCTAATTGCAGTGAATTTTGTTATATGAATATATATTCATTTATCTTACTGGATGACTTCAGCGAACCCATCAAAAAGGCAACATTTTGCCTTCATTAGTTGAAACTATATATAGCATCTCTTCTATTTTGGAACAGTTGTGATACTTTTTCCTCTTTTTTTTTTTTTTTTTTTTTTTTTTTTTTTTTTTTTTTTTTTTTCTCATGTTTAGTTTTTTTTT
>VYXC01006978.1:168858-366029 GCA_013397175.1 Platysteira castanea
GTTTTTTTTTCAGTTGGTTTGGGTTTTTTTTGTTTTAGATGGTCACTATTTTGTTTATGCTCTCAGTGGTAACATTCTGAACCTAGAAGAACCAAATAGCAAAATGTCAGCTTCCTTGCATGAGCATTCCCTCATAACATATGTGTTGCATATAAAATCTCCTTTTTCAAGTCTTGACATTTCAAATTTGCATGAATCAACACAATGTTTTGCTTTCCAGATGACAAAAAACACATTATAAAAGATTGAAAGTGTAATTTATGCTGGGGTTTGTTTTCACTGTGGGTATTTTCTAAGATTAATTGTTGGCAATTTGTATTTTAAGAAGATGCACAATTTTTTTTTTCTCTAATTTCTCCAGAACTTTAAAGTAGTCATATTTCTAGTCACAACCTTTAAGTATTAGCACTATCGTTGTTCAAATAATCTACATCAGTTATAGTGTTATCTGTATCTTTATCTATCTGCACTATCTGCATTTTGGATGTTAAATTAGGAAAATATCCATGAAAATTAGTAAGATGATTCCATCAAAAAAAGAAATACAAACCAGCTTTTTATCTTACTGTTTTCCAATCTGTTTTTTATCACCTTCATTTTACTGGAAAGGGATTTAAACCATCTGTAGGATTCTCTTTCAGGTTATTTTGTATATAACCAGTGTATGGATACCAACTTTCTCCATTAAATACAGTAACAGTGACGAGGTACTGTTTTACTGTTTTCTCATGAGCTGTCAGCTCACAACTGTTTTATTTTGTGTGTTATTACTGATATTTTTCAGGTTGGTATTGTTAATGGAAATTTGTGACTGGTCACTCATGCTTGTCCTTAACTTTAGCTGTTGGTAATGAAAACTTTCTCAATCAATTCACAAACTGCAGTTTTGCTGACGCTGCTAATTTCGTTGTATGAATTTCTGCCAACACTAAGCTTGTGAAGCCCTAAGCTAATTGACTTTCCAATTTCACAATTGAAGTAATATTGTGCCAAATTTCTTGGAACATTATTTTATAGAAGTTCGTGCACGAAATTGACCCACATGAGTTATTTGCCATCTGTTAATAAAACCAGAGCAAACAAACCACAAACCAGAAGTAAAAGAACTTTACAATATCCTTCATGCAGAAGTTGACAAGTTGGTGTGCAAGAACACCATAGAAGCTTACATTCAGAATCACAGTTTTAATGGCACTGTTTTCTAACAAAGAAAGAAAAATCTGTAGCAATGGTTATAGAATAAAATATGCTAGGGTATTCTTCCTGCTGCACACCTTTTCTTGACTCCTCACCAAATCAAATAAGTCCTAGGGTTTTTTTCATGGAAGACATTCTACACATCCACAAGGGTTACAGTGGGTGTAGCAAAGTTTTACAGTGTTTGCAGCTGGAATAAAAATAGAGAATGCAGAGATATAATATTTTATCTGTCAGAAACATAAATGCAAATTTTGGTGTTTTTAAAAATTTAAGTGGTGTAGTCTGCTGAAGAAGAGTTTGCCACTTAGGCAGGTTTCCAATTTTTAATGTGCATGTAACATCTACAATACAGTGATAATTAATAGCAAAAATGAGAATCAGATTATTTGCTTTGTTTTCCTGTAAAAAAATACCCTGTCTATTCATTTTTACTTTGTCCTTTTTCCTCTGACAATTCCAGTAAGCACTTAACACTGTTTTTCTTCTTCTGATTTACAAGAAGATTTTCAAATGCATCAGATTGTAGCAATTCAGCACATTTGTATACATTCGAGTTTGTGAATTAAGATAAAAACTAGTACTGTAGCATGTTTTCAAAGGCTAGGTCAGGAATTTTTCTAAACAACGGAAAAATAGCATTTCAGCTCTGGCCTCTGCAGTGAAATGCCAAATTTTAGAGTTAGTTTTATTGTCTTTCCCTTGAGGGACTTAGATTGCTCAGACTGGGTTCCAAAATACGCTGACTGAGGAGTGGCCTTAAGGGCTCAGAATAGAAAATTGTAGCATAAGAATAATCCTTCTTTGTCAATTGAAGGGTTATTCAGAAACATAGCCTACCAATTTCTAGTTGGAAAAAACATTTAAAATCCTTCAAAACAAAAAATCAGTCTTTTCTCTTTAAAAAAAGTCTACAGCTAAGTTTACTGTTACAGAATCCTGAAGAAAACATTTCTTTGAGGATCAGTCATGGATCTCCTGTATCATAGTTGTGCCGACATCTACTCAATCAAATATAAGGATAGCAAAGTACAGTTCCTATATTTTCCTCTTACTTAATTACGAGCAAGAAAAAGATGTAGTTCTGTCCATAGTGTTGTTACTTTGTGGAAACTGGAATGGGCCTTGGGAGTTTGTCTTGCCTGTGTCCAGTGACTCTGTAGGATCAGGCATTCCAAGGAATTCCCTAATGTTTCTCTAACTTGTTTAGAAACAGACTTTTAGTCACTGTGTATTTTAGAACTTTATGATCAGTTTATTTCTTTTAGGACTGGGAGGCTTACAGGGTTTTTTAGGTCACAGGTGTGGTTATATGCATTCATTGTATTCAAGTTTTTCTGTTGGAAACGAAGTACTTACTTGGATCTGCTTTTAATAATATTTCTTTAAAAAGATAATATGTTTTTGTTCACTTATTTTGTTGTTGCTGGTGGCGTTTTCTTTTCTTTGTTATGGCATGATGTTACCTTTTATTTACTATGCCTTCCAGCTTGTTTTTAAAAGATACATGAATAGATTTGTAAGATGAGGCAGTGTCAGGAATGATATTTTGTTTCTTGATGTCAGAAGAATTTGTAAACAAAGCCATTTACCTACAGGAAAATGATAAAGGGTTGTCATGGACTTTCAGTTGAGAATGCACAGTATGCACAGTGGTATTCCTCAGCAACTTTAAAAGGACAGGCTAGTCAGTGGAGAAATATACTTCTGCGTGTTTACATTCTCTCCTTTCGATGTCATTGCCTTCAGTCTCGTCAAATTCTGCAAAAGGTAACATTTAGCACAAGAAGGCATTTAAAGAAAAGATAAATGACTGCAGAAAATGGGATGTTGTTTCTTTTGAATTGTCATGGACACAAAATTCAGCCACTGTTTTTGTCAGAAGGTGTGCTACAAATCTTGACTAAATACAATGCCTGAAGTTTTCATTTTGTTTTAATGTCCCTTCAAGACTTTCACCAAGAGCAGAGAAGCAGCTGCTTGGGACTGACCCATTTTATAAACAGAAGGTGTGTTACGGGTCATAAGAATAAAAAGTGCATCTAGTTCAGTCATTTTTCTCCATCAGTGCCCATAAGCTGATATGCAGTGATCAAGAAAAGCAAAACAAATTCTAACGTTTTTCACAACTGGTGTCCAAACTTCCAGTGGTTTCTCACCCGTGAACTTTCCATGCTTTCTCTGCATGGTGATTCGTAACAGATCCCTCCTCCAGCCTTTCCAGCCTGTCCAGCCTTTCCTTGAATCCACTGCTATATTTGCATCTGCAATACTCTTTGCCAAAAATACATCCGAGGCTTCCTATCCACTGCCAAACAAACCACCTCCTTTGACTGGTTTGAATCTGACTTTTGCTGTCTTCTCCTACCTTCAATTCCTCTATTGGAAGAGTTGGTTAATAATTTATCTCCAGCTCTCTCACACTACACTGGTTTTTGACCTCAGAGACCTGTACTTCATTTACCTTCTCTGCTGGCCTCTAAACGCCTTCTCCAGGCTGAAGAGGCCTTGTTGCTCTTCTGACAAGGTGTTTCATACTTTCGTGATAGCTCCTGTTTCCTCTCTGACCCCTCCTATTCTCTGTTTGAGAGGAATGAAGGATGACGTGAGCTCAAGTGTGGGTAAATCATGGTCATAGTGGCACAAAAATGCTCTCCATTTTTCTCTGTTGCTTTTGTGATCAACCTTAGCACTTGATTTACCCTTCTGACGGCTACTGAGGACTGAGCAGGTGTTTTTAGAGAACTGTCTATACTGTGCTGAGACTTAAAGCCCCTCTTTTCCTAAAATAGATGGTCCTGGAACTGATGTGTTTCTGTGCTGCAATTTCCTTCTGTTTCCTTAATAACCAGTATCAAAGTATTTTGGAAACCAAAATATGTATTAAAAATAATTTAATATGGACAATTATACTTAGGTAAATTGCCCTTGTATTTTAGTGTGTATGTTATCTTCTCCCTGTGGCATAATGTGAAGTAACAGTATATGCTGTTTAGTCATGCACTTCATCTCTTCTGAAATGCAGCTTCATTACAGGGACATTAAAATGCATTAATGACATGAGCTATATACCTATATCAAAGTTCAAACTTCTTATCTCAATTAGAACTGGAAAAAATTGGCAGAAAACTTTACAATTCAGATAAATCTTTCTATTCTTTTTAAAGAGAATGAGTTGCTACTTTCATCCTCTGAGATCAATGAATTAAATATGGGTTCAGTATAAATTCTGTGCCCTCCTAATTGAAAGATCTTCATCTGTTGCATAAGAAATTAATGCAAATTCGGTGTCTCAGGTAAAGATAGTAACCATAAATCTACGGTTTAGATAGGTAGAATATTCTTATTTTCTCTAAATGAGGATATAATGAATTAATACTCAACTGTAACAAATGTTACAGTTGTGTGTTGAGAGTTTGTTTTGTTAAACAATAGCAATACTGCTAAAAAATATTTTTAAAACTTCAGTAATGATATATGTTTTTAGTTTCTGATGAAATATTAACTTTCTTTCATTAAGCTGTTCTTTCAAAACTCAGTGTTTGAATTTAGCCTCCCTGCTTTTGGAGCATCCGGATTGACTAATGAGGGTCTTGCTTGGTCCATAGTAAAGTACAGCTATAGGGAGCTAAATTAGATAAGGAGTTTTTTAATGTAGGTCCTCTGAAATACATGATGCAGAACTTTTTTTATTCTGTTTTATATCTGCAAAGGATTTGTGATTATGTTAAAAAATGACACCTTTTTAGTAACTTCTTTGGGGTTTTCGTTTGGATTTTTTGAGTAAACACTTAAACAAGGGAACAATTTAAAAATAAGAAAGTCCTAGATGTCACTGCTGAAAATAGGAGTACATAGGACATTGTAGAGGACTTAAGATGCAGAATGGATAACCTCACCTGAAGAAAATATGGAGGAATGAGTCACTTGGCTTGTCTCTCTTGGAATTCAGGATGTTTCTTCCTTGTCAGCTCAGAAATTAGCTCAGCAAATATTGCATCAGTTTTCTTAAATCAAATCTGCAAGAAAAAAGGATTTTTCTTATGGAAGTGTTTACATGGTCAGGGTCTGGAATAAAAAATAGAAGACAGAAAGCCATTCTACATATAAAGGAAACAACTACAGACTAAGATACTGGGGGATGGCAGAGTAGCTAAAAAAGTTATGTTTGTAGATTGGTCTATTGTGTACTCTTTTCTTCAGATAAAAAAAGGAAAGACTTTTTCCCTCCAAACAGAAGAGGTTTTGATAAGAGAAGTGGTATACAGGAATGTACATATTCAGGCAGCTAATAATTGTTATATGACATATCTATGTAATTCCATTAAAATTTCCCTGCACTCCCATTCGCTATTGCAGTTCAAAATTCAAATTCAGTTGCTGATGCCTACGCATGAGAATATGTATTTTATGTACAAATAAAGGAATTCTGTCCCTATTTCTATTGTTCAGTGAAGCATAAGCAGCAGTAATCATGCTCTCAAGAAAGATAAAGAGTAAAATCCTATGTACCTTTAAAATAATTGGCTTTGTGTTTGTGCATGCACAGCAGCCAAGGACTTAATGAAAACTTTTAAATCTTTCATTCATACAGCCACATAGAGTGTAAACAACCAGGTAGAAGACTTTGATAGACTGCCTCATTATAGTGGTGCCTGTGCCATTTAATCACAAAGCAGACGGCAAGCCAGTGACCTCCTACAATGTAGAATGTAATTTTTCTATTTGAAAACTCTTTTGCACAAGCCAAACTCAATTGCTTTAAAAATAAGAGCTGAGACACCTATTCCAACCTACTTATATTGACTTGCACATATTTTCCTTACAACGCAGGATGGATATGCCTGTTTGATACTCAGAGCTGTCAAAATATTAGCATATGATACTAAGTTTATTTATTAAAAAAATTACCTTTGACTGTGGAAGTTCTTCATAATTTCTCACTCTTTCCTTTTCTTTTTCATTTTATCATAATGAGCATTAACAAAACCTGCATCTTTGGTGCAGCTGTTGGGATTTCTTTGTAATTTTACTAGAACTCTGTATTTTTTCAAAATACAGGCCAAAATTCAGGTAAAAATGTGTTAGAATCAGATGCAATTTAAAATTCTATATTAAAAGTATTTGGGGTTTAATTCCTTACAAACTGTTTTATCGTCTGCATTTTAAGAATGAAGTCTATCTGAAGATGTTAGTCAAATCCATTGTGTAATGCTGCCTTATCATAGGCTTAAGTTTTTTCTTTTCAATCTTCATTTAAAAGTAAAACACAGTTTATAAAAACACAGTTTATAGCAATATTTGAATATTTGCTAACTGCTAAATAATTTGTGTTTTCTTATTCATGAATGTGCTCTATCTTAATTATAATACTTCATCTTACCAATATAATTAAACTATATGAAAATATGTAATTAAACCTTCCCTGATGGAGTACAATTTGTAATTGTCCTGGTTTAGCACCAGCCAGCAGCTAAGCCACACACAACCACGCACACACTTCCCCAGTGGGACAGGGGAGGGAATCATGAGGGTAAAAGTGCAGAAACATGTGGATTGAGATAAAAACACTCTAATAGGCAAAGCAAAAGCTGCGAGGGCAAGGAAACCAAAGCAAGGAATTAATTCACAGCTTCCCCTGGGCAAGCAGGTGTTCAGCCATCCCCAGGAAACCAGGGCCCCATAGCACATAATGGTTACTGGGGAAGGCAGGCACTCCAAACATCTCCCTGTTCCTCCTTCTTTGCCCAGCTCTATATGCTGAGCATGCCGTCATATGGTCTGGAATGTCCCTTGGGTCAGTCGAGGTCACCTGTCCTGGCTGTGTTTTCTCCCAACTCCTTGTGCACCCCAGCTGCCTCACTGGTGGGGTGGGGTGAGGAACGGAAGAGGCCATGGCTCTGTGTAAGTGATACTCAGCAGTAGTGAAAACATGCCTGGGTTATCAACTGTTTGAGGCACAGATCCAAAACACAGCCCCATACCAGTGACTGTGAGGAAAATTAGCTCTGTCCCAGTCAAATCCAGCACACTAATATAATACTCAGTAGACAGAACCTCTCATTAAGTTATGCACAAGTTTGTTAGTAGTATAAGTGAGTGTCTTTTATATATTTTGTTATATTTTGCTTTTTTTATTAAGAAGGATGTAAATACTGGGCTACAAAGACTACAAAGCCTGTTAAGCATAAATAATTTTATACAAATGTGTACAGTTCTTCAGACCAAGAGTGGGAATTCTGTTCCATGAAGAACTGTAATGAAAGTCTGTGCAAGAACTTACATTCCAAACAGCTTGCCAAAGTGAGACCAAAGAGTCTTGAACTGTCAGCTTTCTGCATAGAGCTGGATTCTGCCCTACAATTACAGCAGGTTGAAGGATGAATTACTTCTGCCATGACATTTTCCTGCATTTTAGGTGAAAGTTTGAATCAGCAGATATTTGCACAGCTCTAGCTGCTTTTTGCAGTCAATCTCACTGAAGCTAAATGGAGCCTGCTTCTGTCTGTCAAGAGATTCTGTATGCAAATGTATGTATCTGAGAAGAATGAGGTAGCTAGATAGACTGAGTGATGATGTCGACAGGGACCTTCTCTATGGTTACCTGAGTTCCACTGTCTGAGGTGAAATAGGAAATACAGATACTTTTTCAGGTATTGAAACTGTTCAACATTATTAACTTGATATTTAATATATTACTAACCATGTGTCAAAGGGAAGCAGAAAAATACACGACAGAAGCCCTTTATGCAGTTACAAGCAAGAGAGAGCGTGTCTGTGAACATCAGTGCTGTTGGTGAGATAAACCTTCTGCTGTAAAGGTGATGTGTAAAATATGCAGAAGCTACTCCAGGTCAGAGTAAATCAAATTGCTAAAGTAATCAGGTTGCCATCTCTACTTTTCATTTTGACTAATTAGATGCCTAACTAAAAGCCACTACAATTTGCATAGTCATTTTTCCTCGATGTTGTCTTTGTTTTGCTGATTCTTTAAAAAAGATGCCTAGTGAACTACAAATCTATGTATTCTTCCATAAGGCTTGTCTGTTGTGAATAGATACTCAATGTTTTTGTTTCATCTGGACCTAAGCTTCATAGGACAGAGTAAGTCGTTTCAAATTCAGGAAGTCAACAGCTCCTTTGCTGTATTTTACTTTCTACATATATACGTAATTGTTTTTATTATGTGCATTTTGTATTATTTTTAGTATTATATTTTAAAAATGTGTAGGAAACTTGGTGCCAGTTTCTGGACTGGACTTTCACAGAACTTGGCACAGTCATTCTTTGCCCTGCCCTGAAAAATCTGCATTTTTCAGTTTTCAGTGAGGAGATTTGTGGTTTGTGTCATGATAAACCAGAGTCCTAATAGTTGTCATTTATCATCCAAAGAGGGACGTGGATCTGAAGTACAAGATGATTCACATTAATGCTTCAGAAAGATGAAGCTTGGCCTTTCCTTCCTTTCCTTTAAAAAGCAAACTCATAAGCTCTTTGGACTAAAACTCTTAGAAGGTCAACCTTTCTTAGAGGCTTTCAGTGTATCTCTGCCTACGAACAATAAGGTCTTGATTGTGTTCTTCTGGAATAAATGGAAGGTTTCCCATTGATTTAAATGCAGATCATGCAGAAGTAAAAAGGACATCCTTATGCAATTGACCAAAGGAAAACTACTGAATAGTTTGAATGTTTAAAAACTATATGAAAACCCAAGAAGAGCTTCAAATTTAGTACTTGGAAAAAAATCAAGTTTCAGATCTGGCTGGTTTTGTTTGCTTGTTTATCTTTTAAAAGACTACTGAAATTAAATGTTTATATTGGGACATTTATGGAGGTGACAGATACAACAATTAGAGGTCAGCTGGAAAGTTTCTCCTAGTATTGGTTTTAAAGAAATACAATTCTTATAGGAATTATGATCATAGAAGAAATTAAAGAATGGCTGTAAAATAATGTTTCTAATGAACAATTTGAATAAAAAAAATAAACTAAACAAATATTTTATGTTGTTTTTGTTAGACGTGGAGAAATACTTAATTTATGTTTTTTCCCTCTCCTGTACTTTCTTTCCAAAATTCCCATAGTACAAATTTAGTTTCACGTGTAGATACATGTTTGTGTAATGTGCAATGGACAGTGTAAGATTCTGGCCTGTGGAGAAAATGGTAGCAGCCTGAAATACAACTTAAATGAGACAGAAGCAGCTCATCATCGCTGGGAATTAATTCTAAATCTCTGTGTTTGGAAAGTGAGAGATTTACAGTTGTTTACTTCAAAACTACCTTTATGTAACTTCAAAAAACTCCAGTTTTTATCTATTTTGAAACTAAAACACTTTACTAGTTTGTTCTTTGCATGAATTAGTGCTTATTTCACAAAACAAAGTTATATCTGTAATAAGTGAGATGACCAAAGGAAGCAGGCCTGTTCACCCAAAGGTTAATAACAAGAGATCTGGATAATTTAATTTGTAACTCTCCTTGTTATTGTCTTCCTTCTTATAGTGGTTGCCTGCGCAGCTGCCCAAGGCGCTGTAGAAACTGCAGTAATTTTTTGTACACACCAAAACACTTCTCTCAGATTCTGAGTACAGCCATGCTAATTATAGTAACTTTATTTTAACTGTTAAAATCCCCCTTTAAGATAAGAATGTAAGATAATAAAATGTAAGCATTCAGAGTTAAAAAATGGCATTGCCATTTTAATGCCTTGGGATTTTTAGCTCAAGTGAAATCAGAGATTTAAAGTTTTGTGCAGGCATGTAATTATCCATATTCAGTGATTTGGCAGAAGCACAGTGAAAAGTAGAGGTAATTCCACCATCCTGTCTCTTCTCAAAGCATGGCTTGGGTAGACTGCTTATACCAAATTACATAAGCATCTTTGTTGTATTTTTTAAATCTTCTGCATCTTTGCTGACATTGCTTAAAGGTGTGCTGATTACTGTCAGTTGCTGTAATACTGGACACCTGTGAGCTTGGAATTAGGCAAAGACAACCAATCCATTTTATGTAGGACAGTGAACAGGGAGCAGATGGTAATAAGCTTCAGTCAACATCAAGCTGGGGAGGATTCACACCACCAAGCTAGATGTGGAAAACTCAAAATCCTTTGGCTAATCCCATGAGCCAGCCATTCTCCCTAATTGTGTCTTTCCATAACAAGATGTACTTTACGTGTTCCAGTCTCAGCTGAATGAACAAACATGATTTAATGTACTGACTGTAGGATTTTGCTAATCTATTTATTAGTTCCCCTTTCAAGGGAAGTTATAATGATGTGTTTTCACTTAAAGCAATTAGAATGTATTTTTAACAGGGGAAATGACTTAGATTATAATTACAGAGCATTATGCTATACTTTTAATGATTTTGCTCTTTAGAAAAATGAACAGTGAAAACCATTTTGCATAAAGTTATTACCTTGCTCTAACAACCTAATACTAACTTCCTTCTCAGGCTGTTGAGTGACCACAGCTGTTGGCCTACATCTTAGACTGAAATAAAAAGGAGAAGATGAATGAACATTTACAATTGTGTCTGTAGCAACTGAAATGTTTGAGTCTTTGTGTAGTTTTGAAGCAAAACCAAAGCTAATTTTGTGAAGGTTTTACTGCTGGTTTTTATGTTTATAGTTCCCAGTGTTGCGTGTTTTAAAATGGAAAATTAAATCTAGTGCTATAGCAGCAACAAATCTATGAGACAGTAAAAGCAAGCATGCCTTGTCCTATATGTTCTACAGACAGCAAAGATGAAAGGTAGGACAAATGCAATTCTGCCCCTTTTCCAGGAAGAAATTATGTGACACGTGGGCTTGGCGAAGAGTTGGTTTAGTCTCATAAGAAAAGTGGGCAATGACAAAATAGTAGATACGAAGCATGGCAGGTAGGTCTTCAGCCTCGTGCATCCACTGGTTTGCATGCATTGTGTGATGGGGGAAGTGGCTGGTGCTGTGGAGTCTGGACCACTACCACAAGACAATGTCATCCCTTTTCTGCTCAGCTGCAGTGTAGACTCTTCTCTAAGAAGGCTATTTGGCTGAGCAGTTTTTGCAATGTTTTTTCTCAAAGTACATTAAGGAAGCTAGATACATTTTCCTAGCCCTGAGTATTTCAGCCAGCATAGAAATTACTGAAATAATTGATAGTCGATAAAAGAGAAGTCTCACATTAGTGAGGTTATCTCAATCAATCCCCTGTACAGAGATCTAACTGAAAAATGAACTATTATTCTTCTCTTTAATTCTCCTAAATTACCTCACATCAACAAACCTTGCTAGATCCCCTCCTGTGAAAGGTAATTTTCTAAAAGCATGCAAATAAAAAGCAGAAATGGCACTGTGTTGTAAAAGTGAGGCAGAATACGAAAAGGTTAAAGATTATGGATTTACAAACAAGTGGTTGGAAACATTAATCCTTTGACAGTACTGCTGTAATCTCTTAGGTAAATACTTACACTTTTTAGATGTTTCACTGCACAGTATATATTAATAAAGGGTGCTTTGGTGAGTTGGGCAGTCTGAAAGGAGGGAGGTTCTGAGCTCTAGGTATTTCAGTTAAGAAAGTGGAGACAGCTGCTCATTGTTTTCCTAGACAGGAAATGCATTGGAAATGAGTGGGGGTGAGCTGGTGAAATTTGGACTTTGAATGCATGTCTGAAATATGGGCCTGAGTGCAATGAGAACAAAAGTAATGGGGTTGAACAAGTTCATAGTACTGCACTGAAACTGGAAGAAATAGGAGACTGAGATGGTAGGAAGAAGGTAGGGCTCGGCAGATAAGGGGATTGGAAGGGTGCAGTAAACAAGTGGATTCATAACACAGATCAGATCTCTTGCAGGCATGTTTCTGATAAGTTAAAATAAAGCTTAGCTTCACATATGTTTTTTATTGAGGTTCCATCACTATCAGATAAAACATGGGTTGTAAATTATGACCTACCTGCATCTCAAAATACTTTCAGCCATCATACCAGTTCTCTTTTTCTCCATGCACATAGATATTTGTCTTTTAAGATACCAGACACTGTGAACCAAAGCAACTAAGCAGGAGTTTGAGTGATGCATAATACTGGAAGATGACCCATGGTGTTCTTAACCCTCTTCTGACTGACAGAAATATCTTGATTTGGTTATAGACCCATCTTGTAATGTAGGGCTTTCCTTTAGTCACAGCAGTTTATTAAATCCTTTAGGTGTGGGATGGCTGTCTAAGATGAGCTGGCTGGGTGCCACTGGAAGCATTTGGTTCTTGCAAAAGTCTGTCAAGACTCAACGTTTTTGTTGTGAATCCCTGAAAGGGTTACAGGATTTGAGAAAAAAACTGATGCTGGCTCTTGTGGTATGTGGGTGAGCTGGAATTTTAAAGATGTGAGTGAAGAACAAGGAAAGCATGGAGGTGTGATTCAGAGCAGTTCTGTCAAAGATAGGGAGACTCTTTGGAAGACAGAACATGTGTTCAATGTGTTATTAATTTTTCCTTCTTTGCTTTTTACTTTATCACAAGGCTGCTATTGTGTAGGCAGCTTGTCAATGTACAATATATTTGAAATGCTCTGATAGGAGCAGAGTGACTAATTGGCTTGGCTGTATTGAAGGCATAACAGTTTGTAGTCAAATTATTTCTTTTGTTAGCTTTAAGATCTGTTCTGAGAAATATACTCTGTGGGGCACTCTTGGAAAAAACGTATTAAAATTTCATCAGAGTTACAATTTCTTTCTAAAAAAGACTCTATTAAGTGCTTTTTTGTTTGTTTTCTCTTCATGAATTAGGATCTACATTAATGTGGTAGCTTTTTTCCAGAGTTTTTTTGTTTATTAACTAATAGTGAAACCTATGCTGTTGTGAATATCAATTTACTATTAGTGTTGTTTAGTAAATAATGAATGTTAGCAGTAGGCAAAACATTTTAAATCAATTTCTTGCCTAAAACATAGTGTACATTGTATTCTTCTATCCTCCAAGGGCTTTATATTGAGTACTGCTGTGGTGAGGCATGTGAAGAGCTCATCCTTTATTTAGATAATTTGTGTTTTGATACAAAGGATATAAGGAATGGGAATGGACATTAAAATCAAGCGTCTATTTTGAAGTATTCATCCATTCACTGTTTGAGATTTACTGGAAGCAACTAAAGAACTTTGATGTTAAGATTGATTTAAAAAAAAACACAAAAAACCAAAAAAAACCCAAAAAACCCAAACCACAACAAAAAACCCAAGGACTTGTTGGTTTGTTTGTAAGTATTTCTGCTAGTATTCTAGCTGAAGACAGTCTGATCCCCTTTAAGAGGACACTTGAAACTAGCTCCATATTTGAATGCTTGGCAAACATTTCCTCAGCCTTGTTTTTCTCTCAGCTTTCAGTAAGAGTAGAAGCCATGACAGTACTTGGGAAATTGGTGTGTTGCTATGGAAATAGATGTGATACCACCAGTTTATGCTTCACTGCCAGATCCAATGCAAAGGTATAAATGAGGGAGAAAACTCTAGGATACTGTTTATATACAAGGAAAAAATTAAAATACACCAAATACTGATTATGAGTTAATTGAGGTGTTTTTAATATGTCATGACATTCAGATTAATTTTTTTTCTATAGCTGATCCATAAAGCACTTGTCTAAATTTTGAGAGCTTCAGGTTCTGTGCCTGATTCAAACTGGTCGGACACAAACCTATTTCAACCCAGAAATTAGGGCGCTCAACAGAGATGTCAAATTACAGCAGGGCTTACATAAATGCTCTGTTGTCCTACTGTCCTGGTTTCATCTGTGATAGAGTTAATTTTCTTCCTAGTAGCTGGTACAGTGCTGTGTTTTAGATTTAGAATGAGAGCAATATTGATAACACACTGATGTTTTGGTTCTTGCTAAGTAGTGTTTGCAGAACATTAAGGCCTTTGCTCCTCACCCCACCCCGCCAGCAAGGAGGGTAGGCATGCACAAGAATTTGTGAGGGCCACAACCAGGACAGCTGACCCCAACTGACCAGAGGGCTATTCCATATTTTATGGCATCATGCTCAGTATATAAACCAGGGATAAAGCTGGCTGGGGACCACTGCTCGGGAACTGGCTGGGCATCGGCCAGTGGGTGGTGGGTGAGCAATTGCATCCTGCATCACTTATTTAGTGTATTCTAACTAATTTCTCAAATTGTTGTTCCTCTTGTTGTTTTCTCTTCCATTTCTATCCTATTAAAATGTTATCTCAAACCACACGTTCTATTTTTTTGCCCCAATTTTCTCCCCCATCCCACTGGCAGGGGACAGTGAGTGAGCGAGCAGCTGTGTGGTGTTTAGCTGCCTGTTGGGTTAAACTGTGACACCTACGTTTTCAGTTCTCATGAAACAGGATGATTGTTCTCTAGTAAGCTGTAAGCAAATTCTCTTTACTAATTTTAAGAAATTAACGAGGTAATTGATAATTGATGAAAGAACTGCCAGCAATCGTGTTCGAGTTTCTGATTGGGTATCTATGTGTACATGCAGGGGAAAAGGTTCTGTCAGACATTTATTTTTCTTGGTTTGGAAGGATTAAGTAAAGAAACTGGTGGGCGGTGGAGGGAGTACAGAAGGGGAGAGAAATGGTCATTTCTGAGATTTTCACACTGTGCTTGTTTTACTGCAATACAGGAAATATCTGTCTGGTGGGTCTGAACAGGATCATTCATGTATGAGATGAGTGATTTTTAGACGTTGTCCTCTATAGCCACAAAACCTCCTTCTAATACAAAATGTGTGTCTGGGTCATAACTCTCGTCTGAATTTCCTAATGATGATCATGTCACTACTGGGGCAGCTCATTTTTTTGTGGACAACCATCCTGCCCTTCAACCATGAGGCCAGATGCCGCTGCCTCCAAACAGGGTCGTTAGCTGACCATCTCACAAGATGACAGGTGTGCTTGGACCTCTCTTTCACTTCCATGTTTTAGTCATTGCTGCTTGAATAGGTGCAAATTTTCAGGTCCAGAGGTGAAATTCTTGGTCATAAATGAGACAGCTGTAGTGCCAGTTTTCAAGTTACAGCTGCCATTTTCACTGATAAAATTCCCTTGTTTTCAGTCTTGGACTATGCTGGAGTCTTCTCTGGAGAGTAAATGCTAATTACTTCATTCTATCTGAAAAATGGTTCTTCAGTGACACAAGATAGAAATTTAGTTCTCATTTCCTACTGATTCTCAGAAATCAAATTATTTTTTCCAGTTTGTATTTATTTGTGAATAGTTGCTTCCCTGGGGTGTGGTGAATACCACAGCAAAAGAAGCAGGGTAACATGAAAAGAAGGATAGTAACTTTATTTATATGTTTACCACTATCATATTTTCTTCAAAGAATCTACCATTGGGAGTGGAAAATGGAATTTTTTTTTAAAACTTTTTTATTGCTTCTGGTGTATCTGACTACATGTCAATAGGTTGAAGCAACGTGTTCTGCCAGCCTTCAGCAAAACTTGTAGTTCTTAAGATAAGAAGTGAAAGACATAAAATCTAGTTATTCGTCCTAGGTGTTGTCACAAAGAAGTTTTTTGCCCTGTTCATTCAGCCAGCATTAATTGCAGACTATGTGCAGAAAATCAGTTTTTTTGGAGTGCTTAGAAGTAAATTCTTTTCTATTTGAGCATTAATTTACATCTGTGGAATTACACCAGTCTCAGACACTTAGGACTCCTGGATTGGTAATGAAAAAGTCTAAAATACAACAGAAGAACATTTTTAGATCGATGACATTTCAACAATGTCCTTGTAGTTTGCAAGGTGTTAAATATGCTTTTGAAATTATCAGAAAGCAGTTGATTTGAGCCTGTGGTCCCTCTAGCCTAGGCTGTGATATAATTTCATGATGGTTGCATCAAAACCACTGCTACAACAGTGGCAGGACTTAAAACCTGATGTGGAAAAGAGGAGACAGATGCCATTACAGAAAAAAACCCCGCCTTAATTTAAAATCCCATATGTTGGTCATATACTATTTCTTCTCTAAAATTTAACAAAGTGGTCATACTTAATCTGTGCAGGATACTGGTTATCTTAGACGGGTAGTAAAAGGTGCAAATTCTGAACTTTCCCAGAAACGTCTTTGTACAAATGTCTTGATGATGTGATCAAAACTTCGAAAACTTGTGAACAAAGAGTACATTGTGTAGTGGAAAGTAAAAGCACGTGTTTTTATAATAGCGTGATCCCAGATACAGAGTTATTTCTGTCCCTTCATAATTTCAGAAGAATGGAAACCACCATTCCAGTGTTT
This sequence comes from Platysteira castanea, assembly GCA_013397175.1. NCBI lineage: Eukaryota > Metazoa > Chordata > Aves > Passeriformes > Platysteira > Platysteira castanea. The sequence continues at coordinate 185,303 of VYXC01006978.1, forward strand.
GCAGTCTAATTTCTATTCAGCTTTTGTTCGGAGCCTGACATCTGCATGCATGTTTTGAACTGTGCTATGTTCTGACTGAAGAGAAGGGCAGAGAATTATGCAACTCGGAGGCATAAAGCCTGGTAGATTGAAAGAAAATGCATATTCTTACTCTAGAGAAAGCAACACTGAACTTTTCTCTAGAAATTGGTGAACCTTAATCCTAAGACATTGTAGTAATTTTCTACCTCTGTATAGTGGGCTGAACCCACTGTTAAAAGATCCTTGCTTTCACTAAAGTTAATAATACATAAGCTTTTTAGGAAATCCTTTATTTGGAAGGGAAAAAGTTGAGTTTCACCTCAGAAGGGGAAAGAGCTGCCATCCTAAATTACTTTTTCAAAAATGTTATAAAAAGTTTTTTTGCTGAGAAGAAGGTAGCAATATAAAAATGGGGCGGGGGGGAGGAGGAAGTGGGAAGAGAAGACTAAGGAAGTGGAAAGAGAATTCCACTTCTTTAGTCTTCTCTTAGTCTTCTACAGAAAACACTGTATTGATGCTTTCTAGAGTTTCAGAAGTAGTCCTTGATAGACAATTGCCTTTACTTGAGAGTCCTGCTTTCAGGGTGTACAAGTGGAAAAACCTCTTTTAGGCTCTGTGGATCAATTTTGCTTCAGCTCATTGAATTCCAGTTTTAAAGAGACTAGAGGGCAGAACTGAGAATAAAAAGGCTGTATGTTAAGAGAGGGAGATCTCCAGGTTGTTTTCTCTCAGAAATTCCTCGCAGAGAAAATTGTAACTCTAAAAGAAAATTTGAGCATTTAAGGTTGAATTTAGTCACTAATTCACTTATTCATAGGATCATGGAGGTCAGCTAGTCCAACACCCCAGAATGGGACTGTTAACTACTTATATGTGATTTTAAAATAATCTCAGCCATCATATCAAGCTCTTGCTGTTCACAGTTTGCAGGAATTCTCTGCAGCAGTAATGAAAAGGATATGAAAATAGATTTCTTAATGTAAGCACTCTCTTAAAACATGTGCACCATCTCTTATGACAGTTCTGTAGCAAAATCGGAGAGTACTGCTCTAGAAATTAGAATTTCAGCCAGCAATGCTTGCAAGTGCTTATATTTTTTAATAACAGAGACTTTGTTTAAATTCTGTGTGCTAATTAATTTTCCTCTTGGAGTGCTTATAAATGAGTTAAATGAGTTAAATTTTGACATCTTCTGTACTTTCATTTTGAGGGTATACATTCCCCCCCAAAGTAAAGCTTCTGAGTAAAGGTTTACACACACACACTGAGACATTTCATCGTGGGTGTATTTTTAGAACAAACACCCACTTATATAATTAACTTGGGTCTCTGGAGAAGTGGTGTTGTGCTGTTAAAAAGATCGGTGACAAGTAGAATGACACAACGTGCACGACCTTAAAGGAGTTAAGTATGTGTTGTATTGTGTTACTGAATTAGCTTATGGTCACTGAGGGATTTTTTTTTTTATGGTTTGCCTTGCTTTTCCTGAAAAAACATCAAAGACTTATACTTCAATAAATTAAACTATTATTTTCTATTTATAGGCATGGGGTAAAGAGAGAGAACTTTTAACTTCTCTTTTAAAATAATCCCAGTGTAAATAATGTAAGACTCCTAAAACAAATCAGAGAACATGGTCTAATCCAAAGTTTGTGCTGGACAAAAAATTATTATCCCAACCAATTAAAAAAATTTTAGTTAGTCCTAGGCAAAATTATTTAGTTACTCCTAAGCAGAATTATATGGCTTCAATTTTAATTGGACGTGATTTAGAGACTTCTAAACCTAAAGATCAGAATAAAAAATATATGGCCTTCTCAGTTTCTGGATGCTGAAGACCACAGAAAGACAAACTGAATATAAGCAGACTACTCGGTGTAAATTCTGTCATGACAATTCTAATGCTTCTAAAATATTAATAATACTGTGGCTGTAGAAAGAATTTCTACCAAAGATCAGCTCTAGTATTGATCTGTGTAGGTATATCTTGTAAAAACATTTTTTTCCTAATTTATTACTATGTTTTGATTGTGCATTTTTTGTTAGCAAAGATCAGAAAAGGAAATTCTAAAAAGAAACCAGGAAAAAATTTACATGGACCTGTTAAGAGTAATTCTGATCACCCATCTTAAAGACGGTATTTTGAAGCCAAGCTTGGCTCAATTTTGTGAGATAGACTGTTGCTCTCTTCTCTTCTGGTTTCTGCCTGTGATCAGCAGGAATATTGCTTTCACTCCCTCTTGAGCAAGCCCTTCATCTGTAAAAGATGTCTGGAAAAGTTTAATACAAATAAGACATGAAAATCACATAGTGAACTCTGCTATTACTTTGCACAAAGACCAAGTTTTTAAAAAATGAAAGCCCCCATAGGCCTCCTATCTTCCAATGCTTTTACGATTGAAAACTGCATTTTGATGATGTTTCTACAGCCTTCAGAAACAAGGATAGGAGCATCAAAAAGATCTACAAAATACTTTAAAGCATATTAAACTAAAGCAAGGATTGTAGGATGATGTTTGCTAGCGATTAAGAGTAGGAAATTTCATCTCTGTATGTAGAAGGAAACAGACAGACTCCTCTATGGCATTGCACGATGTATCTGGTGGAACATATCCTGTGAGACAATTACTAAAGCTAATAATATTCTTCAGTTTCTGTGCTGCTAATAATAAAAGAATGGGGACAGTTAATAGAAGAAAGGAATTCCTGTTGCATGCAACAATAGAAGTAGCAGCAGAAATGTAGCAGAGAGAGGTAGAAGTCTGTGAAAAAGTAAAAAAAGAATCACTGTAAATAGGGCTGATTTTCCATTATAAGCCTTCTCCATTTATGTAATATTTTATTAATTTATGAGGTCTTCTAGCTTAAATCTATCATAAACCAAGACTGAACTAATTTAAAGTCATTATTGAAAGATATTTAAAAGTCCAGCAGGGCAGACTTAAGGAGACCACAGGGAAAACAGTAGGAACCAGGGACTTGTTAATTTGAAAGGTAGATGAGCCGAAGGAGGAATTACATACTGTGTGCTGAGAAGAATAGAGTTGGATCCTTCTAAAGAAAAATAGAACAAAAGCCTCTGCCATCAAAAAGCAAGGTGGTACAGGATCCTCGAGTGCTGAGTGTCATGGTGGCTGTCTTGCTGTGACCTGATGCTCTGAGTTCACTGGTGAATAATGCTGCACTGAACTAACATGTCTTCACCTGAATGGCTCTGTGCTGATAGATTCCTTATAATATATGTTAAAAGTACAAAAGCTAGTAGTGGAATGTACTAAAACAAGTGATTTCGAGTAAAAGGCAAAAATCCTTTCATGCAGATGTTAGCTGCAAGAATTAGGTTTTGTGATGGGACAGGACTCATAAATTAAATCTCAATAAAAACTGTCTCCCCAAAGCACAGTGGCTATGTATTAGCCAGTGAGCACCTATGAAAAAAAGAATTATGAATGTGAAATATCCAGTATTTTCTCTTCTTTTTTCCTCAGAAAGGAAATTATTTCAATCTTAGTAAGCCAGTACCATATGGACAAGAAGAAAAACTGTCACACTTCAAATATCTTCTTAGATATAAATTGTGTGATGAGTACAAAAGGAGTAACAGGCACCTATTGCATGGCTGTCCGCAGCTGAAGGAGGCAGGGCTCAGTGACTTGCGCATTTTCTCTCATTCATCTATGCCCAACTCTTACCTAACTGTATTTTGGTTCATATGCAGGCTGGGTCATTTAAGTGCATGCTTTAAAGCAAAAAGGAATGTGTAGCAACTGCTGCTCTGCAGTGCTGGACTAGACCTGTCTGTATCGAGGCAAGAGTTTTAATGACCACATGCAAAGAGTTGCTTGGATTAATTCCTGAGTGACTGGAAATATAACTGTGATTTTAGAAACCTATTTATGATATACATCTACTGGAGAATGGTCATAATATGTGTTGATTAACATGCAGAGACAGAATTTATCTGCTGCTGTCAGCATGTATTATCTGATACATAGATAATGTAAATATATACCTAATATAAAACACCTCTCAAACACTGAATTGCTCAGTGAGGACGGCTGAGATTTCCAGTGTTCTTTTATTCAATTTTACACTAAAAACTTCCTTGTCTCTCCTCCCTACCCCACCTCCAAATCAGAAACTTTAATTCTACAGTATTGAAAATCATTTGGGCATTCTCACCATGATTTGTTGTAAATAAAATCAGTCAAGAAGATGCACTTTCTGTGGACTCTTGATGTGTAAGACAGCAACTGTGGTGAATTGGTCAAAAGCCACCAAGAATTAATAGACTTTAATTCTTAAAGATGCTAAGAGTTGGCCATAACATTTTACTTACTTAACTATTCTAATACTAAAAAATATAATAAAGTCATTAGTCCATTTTCTTACAGTATCTGAATTTACAGAATACAGAACTTGGCAAATTGTTTTGTAGTTCATGATTCATAGCATGTTCTTACTCAGAGTGGTTATTAATAAAGGTAATCATTCTATTAAACGTACTGGATATTTTCCATAAAATCTGCATATTTTGTATTGTAATCGTAGTTTTCTGCTGACTTTTTACATGGAAAGGTTGCTTAACAAGAAAGCTGACTTGCTATTGTTTGGGAGTTTGCTCATTGCTGTTGCTGTATAATAAAGCTGTATCTGCAAGAAGCTACCTACATTTTCAGTCTTAAACTCTTACTAAGACCTCACAACTAAGATAGAAGTTAATGCTGCAAAGCCAGATGCTGCTTAGGGTAGAATGTGTGAGCACACAGCATTCCCACCCCAATTCTCTTTTATGTTGGACTACACATTACAGCTTCATATCTTGAATCTGAGACCATCTCAGGAGTGGCAGGAAGGGAGAAGGGAGCAACACAACTTTCTGCTCTTGTCCTATATGCACTTTTAATACAGCAAATAAGAAAAGGTACTTGTGTTAGCTACTCTTGAACCAACATGCTAGATGTTTGTACTCTGTTATTTGACCAGAAAGACTACAACTTTTTTTTCTCTTCTTCCACCCACTCATACCCTCATGTGGTCCCCAGAGCACAGAAAATCAATGTGCTTTCTATATCTAAGCAGCTGATGAGACTAAAAATAAATAGCGTCAGTCGGGTAGACTAATAATTTTCTTCTGCCCATAGGAAACAGTTGTAGAAGGACAATCTTCACTCCTACAAGCTCTGGAATGCTGGTGATAATCAGTGAAAGTAGGGGGAGGGGTGAGAAAGTTGTTTTGAGAGGGTTTTTTCCTCGTGGGATGACCATACTTCCTTTAATGAAGAAATTTGTGTTTGATATATGAGGCCTTGAGTGTTACCAGTTTGGGTCTGAGCCGAAGCACACTAAAGCATGGCTTCTGTGGATTTACCTGAATACATTTTGGGTGAATGTCTCAAACAATTCAGGGCAGAGTTTTTGGAGACCTATCACAGGTACAGAGCAGGGAATTCAAAATAGTCTTTTGGACTTAGGAAGTTTGAGTTTGGAAACCATCTGCTTTTCCTCTGCTTTATTTCCCTGGGGTCATAATAATGTGATTCCTAATCCCCTAAAGTAGCTATTTCCCCACAGGATATCCTGTCTGGGAATGTAACATACCAGCTGCATTTGTGTTCTGAGGGAAGCTATTTCATGCTATTTTTCTTTGAGTAAAAGCTGTCTTTATCTGTTAAAAATTTGTTGTTGCAACAAAAGCGGAACAGAACTGGTGTTGGTAGTTACAAGAGCTAAGGGCTATAGCTTTTTCTTCCAAATCCTCTTAGTTGTGTGTAAAAGCATTTGTTTTCTCTTGCTTTTCTTGCTTTGGATTATGTCTTTATTTGTTACCATATTGATGCATTGTAATAGCAGACTGGTAACATCTTTAACCAGAGATTTTCAGGAAATATAGTAAAATAAGTATCACAAGAGTCGTAGAAAGCAAATCACTTATACAAATGAAGCAGCGTTTGAAATATGTACTTTTCTCTCTGCATTTATCTGAATTTATTTGAATACAACACCCACAGCAAGTGATGGTTGGTTTTTTTGGGTGTTTGGTTTGATTTTTGTTTGTTTGTTTTTTACTTCAAGGTAATTCTGTGCGTAAATGTTGCAGAAAATTTCAATGAATTTCTCCATTTTAGTATCCATTTAATTTCTGTGGCACAGGATTCTTGCTAACTCTGACCTTTTAACAATTTCCACTTACCACTGATGCCATGATGATTTTTGTCTTTTTATTTATACCCCTTTTATATACCCTTTTATATAGCTTTTATGTATCCTTAGTGCTTTTAGCCCACATACTTGTAATTCCCTAAGTCTGGTAATTTAGCTGAGATCCCATATTCCATTAAGCCAGGTGACCAAACATCCTGGAAGCCTCCAGTTAGAGGTCAGAAAGCCCTATGCTATCCTTAGAAACCAAGGTCTTCCCTAGAACATATCCTGTAAACTAAGATAGGCCCATCCAGGGGGGAATTCTTCAGAATGAGGGGTTCATTCAAACCTCTTATTGGGGAATCTTTGATAGATATGCTAATTTGCAAAGCCTATAAATTGTATACATCACCTGTCGGGGGGGATGTGCATTCTGGGGTGCATTTCCATGTGCATCTTGGCACATTCCACCTGGATGTGGTGCACGTAAGGATCCTTAAATAAAAACCGAGGTAAAACCCTTTTTTCCCCTCTAACCATGTTTCGGTCTTAAGACCAGGGAAAGGCAACACCGCAAGATGTGAATTCATCTTCCTCCCCTTCAGTTCCTTTAAAAGTAAGAAGTAATGAAGGTCTTTGGGGCATGCTAGCATCTCTTATAACTATGATTCTTTGTCAGGAGGAGATTTAACCTATAGGTTGCAGTAATGCAGGTGCTCAAATGCCAGAAAAACAGCACTGAAATTAGACATCCTCTGAACATCACTATCTTTATGGTCCTGCTTGAACCCTGCTGCAGACTTTGTTTTGCAGAACACCTATTTTCTATGTAAGATTAATTTCTCCATAAAATCTAGTGGCCATGTCATCATACTTAAAGGGGATCCAAAGCAGAATATCTAACTACATAAAGAAAAAAAGGATGAATTTGATTTGTAGGAAACCAACATGATTGAGTCATGCAACCTGATATTTCAGAGGTTTATTGAATATGCCATAGATAAATGCCATTTTTAAAATCTGCTCCTGTTCTGTGGTACAGTGTATCAAAATATGTTGGAAGAGCTTTTCTTCTACAGTGGCATTTGTATGTTGTTTAGTCTCACTGTATAAACATGATGCACCCACTTCATGCATGCCTGTGTGCCAGGGGGAGTGACCAGGCATTTAACAGTCACTTATAGGTTACAGTGGTGTACTAGGTTGAAAGCAAACCAGTGGGAGATCCCAAGTCAGAATTACAATTTAATAGGAAAATTAGGATAAAGGCAGCAATACAGATACAGCGGCTTAAACTGACAGAGTCAGAATACAACCTGACACCTGTCAGTCAGGGTGGTGGTAGCAGTCTGATTAAATGTTGGCTGCAATCCTCTTGGAGTGACAGATGTGGTTCTGTTGAAGCTGTGATCCTGTAGAAGGCTCTGGTCTTCCTCTGAAAGTCCAGTGGTGGTTGTGTAGCTCTTGTTCTCTGGGAACTCAGCAGGTAAGGGCTGAGTGTGGTGTTCCAAACCTCAGATTATATCCAGGTGGGAATGCTTGGTTCCTCTCCCTGGGCGGAGCACCTTACAATGGAGGATGTAATTTTATGAGTCATACAGTGAGGCTGGATGGCCTATTAACAGGAGATATCTCCCGGAGGGATCTATCGGGGATGTGTCATGGAAGAGACAAAGAACACTGCCCCACCTGGTTTTAACAGCTTATGAAGAAGGTGATGGAATACATACTTTTGGTTACATCTTATACTGTAACCTAAGACAAGTTGGCTGTCACCCATTTACATCAGTGTGGCTGGGTTTGCAAGGTTTTCTAAATATATGCTGAAATGCCGAAATGTGTCAAAGAATAAAACGCTCTAACTCTCCTGTTCTACTCTGAGGATCGATTGCTGTTAGAAATTATACACCTACGTAAATATACAGTGGCATTTACAGTCAGCTCTCATTGTTTTTTCTTTAAAAAAAATGCTTTTGACTTAGTGCTGTGCTCAGTTGTGTTAAATCCCATGCAAAGCAAAATTTCCACTTATTTTGTCAGTCAAAACAACAGCATCCTGAGGATTCTGATGCCTTTGTTAAGATGAGTTTGTCTGCAATAATGTAGATAAAAAATAGATGATCAGAGGGCTGGAGCACCCTCCTATCACGGGTTGGACTCGATGATCTTGAAGGTCTCTTCCAACTCAGACATTCTGTGAATTCTGTGAATTCTATGAAGACAGGCTGAGAGAGTTAATGTTATTCAACCTGAAGGAGAGAAGGCTCTGGGGAAACCCTAGAGAACCTTCCAGTACCTAAAGAGGGCAAGAGGGCCTTCAGGAGAGATGGAGCAGGACTTTTTACAAGGGCATGTAATGACAGGACAAGGGACAGTGTCTTTAAACTGAGAGTGGGTTTGGATTAGATATTAGGAAGAAATTCTTTACTGTGAGTATAGTGAGGCACAGGAACAGAAAAGCTGTGGGTGCCCCATCCCGGGAAGTGTTTAAGGCCAGGTTGGATGGTGCTTTGAGAAAGCTGGTCTAGTCGGAGGGGTCCCTGCCCCCCACAGGGTGGGTGTGGGGAGTGGGTTAGATTAGATGATCTTTAAGGCCCCTTCCAACCCAAACTGCTCTGTGATTCCATAATCTGTTAGAAAATCTAGCTGATGTAAACCTAAGGAATAATGGTGGATTCTAAATTTGAGCTTGTAACCCTCTAAACTGGAGCTGTAAAAATTTTTTGTGTTTTTGCCCCTTGGTAGTATAGAACAGATGTCTGTGATTACTGTTTTGTTCTGAAGCTCTGCTTCATTTTAAGGTATTCTGTTGCATGGGTTTGATTTTTAACACTTAATTTCACAAATCCCTTCCTTCCTAACATAAAGTACTAAGGATCTGATCTGATAGATACCATCTTTCAATGTGTTATTTCAGCTTGTGTATTACAGTCTGAATTTTGTTTTCTAGAGACATAAATAAGAATTCTATCTCAATAACTTGTTTGTTTCTCAGCATTAAGTTCCTTTGTAGGTACAATAAATGCCTTTAATTTTTCCAAGAAGTGATGACTGTCTGCAAAAAGTGCATAAAGATACCATATTTCAGCTTAATAAGATCATCTGTGGAAAAAATATAGTGATATTTCCATTATTTCTATGTTTATTTATAGTACTAAAAATAAAGTAATCCTAGTTTTCTTCTCTAAATACTGCTTTCTATTGCAGTATATCAAACCATCCCTTGTGGTTTTTCAATTTCAAGCAGACTATGTTTACTTGTAAATAACTAAAGTAAAACATTTTTTAAAAAGTGAGAAAAAACCTGGTATTTCCACTAAAAAAAAAAACTTGTATGAGTTAACTAACATAGCTATTCCTGTTCAGTTTGAGAACTTACACAAATTTAATATTCAAGTATTGCAAAACTGTAACTTTCTCTGTTGGTATTTTTTTCTGGTTACATTTAGAAAAGTATATGTGGGAGGAGATATCAATATACATGGGTATATAATTGTTCCTAAGTAAGTGCTGCACATTCAGCTTAAACTCAGTTAAATGCTTGAGATTTCTTGACCATAATAATTTCTTTTAAAAATATTTCAAGCTCTGGGATTTTTCCACTGAATGTGTGCTAAAACTGTTGAAACCAAGTTTTTCTTCTGGTTTCAAGGGGGTTTTTTGTCATTGGCTCTGAGGCCAGACATGAAGTGAGCAGTATTAGTTTTCCTCCAAAAGGATCACTGCAGTTAAGTCTTGCCAAAACTAAGTCAGAGATGCAGAAAGCCAAAAGAAATGGCTACTGGGACTGATTTTTTTAAATAACCGTGAGATCAATTCAGATGTAAATTATAAATTCTGCTGACCTGCAGACTGCTATGGAGTCGGAGTGCGTTATTTGGGTGGGCTGTCCTGCCCTTGAATTGCCCTGATGGTGCTTCAAAACAAAGCAATAGTGGTGAGGTTTTAAACTATGGGTGCTTAAGGATTGGTGAAGTTGTATAACACTTTTCACAGGAATACAAGGTGCAGATCTCTTCAGATATGTATCCTCCTCTCTCATTTAAACACATTAAAAAAAAACCCCAAACCTTCAGATTCCATGACTAAAGTGTTTGCATTATGAACAGAGTAGTTTAGCTGGTAGAGGAATAGTTGGAAAATTGCTATGGTGTACTTTGATTTCACATAAATCCCTAATAATAAAATAAATCCTTTTATGGATTACATGTATAGCCTGTGACTATAACACCATAAATTATAGTATATTATAAGCATCTATATGAATCTATAATGGCATGTTATGGCAGCAAAAAGATGACGTGTGTATACTATAACTGGGTGAATTGTCCCTAATCATCTCTCTCTAACCATCCTAATTGTCAGACTGCAATCAAGCCCACAAGGATTGATCTAATCTTAGATGAAACAGTTTGTAGCAGATGTTTCTTTATTTCTTCAATTCCTAACTTTAAATGCCAGCAGATTTGCAATGTGCAAAATATTACGAATAAAGATGCTATCAGAAATTTTAGGATTTGAACTATGACACTAAAATTATCTAACTATCTTGGAGCAGAAGGTCATGTTCCAAGCTCTGTAAAGTAGAAGTTTAACCTTGCTCCCTAATTAGGATGATGAAATGAAGCTCAAGGATACATGCAAGGTTATCATACATGAGGAATGTTTCCCTGCTGGATAGTATTCATACCATACCTTCAGACAATATTTCTTACTAAAGACACTACCAGTCATTTTTTGGTATATGTTAGTGGGAGTTCATTAATCCTGACTTTACAGTTTAAACAGCTTTGCTTTTATTGTGGTTGCTTTGTGGTAGACAGTTTGGTAACATCTTAAGAAAATATATAGAAATAGGCAAGAGCAGGTGGAGGGTTAGACTCAGTTGAAACAAGAATTGAAAACAACCAAGGCTTATTGTATCTTGTGGCAAAGTCTCGGCCCCACTGCTGACAGGAGCAGGCAACCTCTTGCTTCTGAGCAGGGCGGCAGATTCATTTCGCCTCTGATGTTTGGGTGGTGGATATCAGATGGCTGTGGAGTATCTCTGCCCTGGTGCTGGGAGATAGGTGAGTTCCCAGCAGTGTGGTAAAGGAGCAGGAACTGGCCTCAATTCCCTGCTACTCTGCACCCTCTGTGCTCATTTGGGAGCTCGGTGCTGTGCAGCAGTGATCTGCCTCTCTTGCTTCTTCATACGAATCCAAATTTGCCACCCAAAATGCACCCAGTTAGTGCAGTGGGAACTGTATTTCATTTCTGTTGTCAAAAAGGTAAAATCAGAGCTGTTCAATTGTTGGTAGCTCAGGTAAGTGGATTGCAATGATGAGGTGTTTCGGTTTGTAGTTTGGGCTTTTTTCTCTGTTGAATTGATTCAGCAGTAGCTTAGATCCTGTTAACTTGCTCTTTAGGCTGAGGTGTGAATTCCCATTTTCCTCCTGGGCCTTTTTACAGATAATAACTGCATTTCAATTTCTCTTAAATTTTACTTGAATGTGTGACAAGTGTAGCAGTGAGGTGTCACCCCTTGTCTCTTCTCCCCTAGCCAAATTATGCACAGAGTCAAAGAATGGTGGGTGTCAAAACAATGGTTAAATATGACTTTACTGTGACAACTATTTTTATTTTTCTCACTATGAAATCTATATTTTTAAGTTGTGACTCCATTTTTTTAATCTCACAACGAACTGCGTTTCTGTCGTGTACCCCATAAAAAATATCCACTTCTAATGGAGATAACTAGCGAGGTAAACTTGAACACATTCATATTTTAGTATTTTTAATGCATATACTGCAGATGTTGTCTTGTCAAACAGGAGAGCAATGCACAGGGCAAGTCAGGGATGAGAAATCAACTAGCCTTTCCTGCAGATAATGAGATGTAAATGCAGAACTGAATATTATTATGTCGTTGTCTTCCTGGGAGAAAATTTGATGGGTTATGCTAGCAAAAAGCCCCATGAGTGATGCTTCAGTGCCTGTCCTGGTCAGTGATGTTTTCTGTTAGTAATTAGGAGCTGACTCATTGCTGTTTCTCTCAAGAGACAAATGTTTCTACAGCTAGTGGCAGAAAATTAGATGCCTTTCCAGTAGACCCAAGAAAGCTGCCATTTGTACTGTCTTTTGGATGGGTGCAGGGAGATTTCAGAACATCTAAAGTGGTTTATGTAAAAAAGCTTATAGTGTTGTAACTTTATTTAAAAAAAAAAGAAAAAGGATGGGGGGTTTTCTTTTGTTTCTCATTTTGTATTGGGTTTTTTGAGCATAAAATTTCTGGAGTAATGTGCAGAAACTTGTCAATAAAAATCCCTTCTCTAAATATTAGTGATGACTGGGAAAGCTTTATTTGCTACAGCTGTGGATAAAAAGAAATGTAAATCTCAAGCATTTATTGTAAATGACTAGGAAAAGGCCTTGGAAATCTCTGGAAAATGGAAAATCATACATAAGATTTCCACTGTAAACCAATTATTTTAGAGAAAGGAAAATGATTTTTTTTTTCTTTCAGAAAAAAAACCCACCAAAAAACTAGCCAGTGGATTTCATGCAATATGTATTTTAATGGATTTGTTATGAACAGCCATGGCTACAGTAAAACAGAATTGTATGATGTGAGCATGAAAAGTAATGGCCCATTCAGAGGCCAAATTTTTGCATATATTAGTCAAGAATATTAAAAAATATGATCCTGCTGAAAATATGAGCTGAGCAGTGTACTGTATTAAGCAGAAGAAAAGGTATGGAAAGATGATTATGTGGAGACTTCATAATTAATTGGTCTGTTGCATTGTTTCAGATAAAATATAAAAGAAAGGATCTCTGAAGATTATTAGAAATGTATCAGCCCTGGAAGTCAAATTCCTGGCTGGAAGGATTTCAGAAATCATTGCGGGGGGCGGGGGGGAGTGGTGGTGATAAGGTTACATTGTTCCAGGTTCTGGAATCCTCTTCTCTCACTAACGAGATGAGGCTGCTCAGGGTCCATCTTTAGGAAAGAGGCTGCTCTCTCCCGCAAGCTTGTACATCGTAATCAAAATCATTCCCATATGATATCGCAAGGGACAACCTAATCAGTTCTCACCAGCCCACAAGTGTGCTGAGTTACTGCCGTGTCTTACTGATACATAATTGCACAACATCCTGGGTAATAGAATCTGGAGGAATATTTTTTTTGTGCTTTGTCCATCTCGTAATACTTGAGCTAGGAAGGATGTTGTTTGAAGAGGTTCTGCTATGCCTAAGGCTCTGCAGGTAGTTTCAATAGAATCCTTCTCAAGATTGTAATGAACAAGTTTTTGTCCTTCTAATTGGTACAGTAGTAAAAGAAAACCTAAACCCAGCATGTGCTTAATGCCATCTCCCTGAATTTCTCCAGTAAAAAAAGCAATGGCATGGGGTAGACTTTGTGTTGTTTGCCCTTGATAAAAAATTTCAAAATCATATTTGTTGAACAGTGAGTGCTCATCCAAGGATGTAACCCTGATTAAATGATCAAATATTTGGCATTTCTTCAACTAAGCCCATGTGGAAAACAGACACTAAAGTCTCACAGGAAATACTAGTTATTACGGAGACAACACCATGAGTGGTTCTAATTCTCTCAGTTCTGAAAGGGCTGATGCTGACTTCTCTCACAATGGCTTCCCCAATTATCTGAGGACTTTAGAAGTCTTTCAGAAGTTTTGATTACAGCCAATGGCATCCTAAAGTAGGCCAGGGATAAAAGAGTATCTCACAGTTCGTGAATAATTGAGTAGGCTTCTGTATAACAATGAGGTGCCTTATGAAAGGCAAATGTTTGTTTGCTGTGTGCTCACATCTGCACCTATTTTTTCATATTTATAGGTAAATTCATATGCTAATGCTTTTTCAAACACTAAGATACAAAGTGTCTGTTGGCATAATAAGGTAAAATGCTACTGAAATGCAATGGAACTGTATATGTTTATACCAGCATTAAAATTAGGTTGCAAAAAATAAAATCCAAATGCAAGGATGTTTCTTGGCATATGTAGATAGAATATCAAGAGTCCTCTTTGGGCCATTTCATTCTTCAGATCTCTCCTCTTCTTAAAGGTCTGGAAAAAACAGATGCCAATAAATTGAAGCACTTACAGTCTAAAGGACAAACTTATGTTCCCCTCCTCTTGCTATTCAGTGTTCTCTAAAAGCAAAGGCTGTTCATTCCTGCAGTCTGTATGCTGAAGCCTTTGAATTCATCTCAGTTCTGAAATTTGTGAAAAGGCCTGATGAGGACCATCCTTAAAGATAACTAGCATCTAGCCCTAGTATTTGATGGTAGTTCCCAATAATAAGGAGGTCAAACCCTTCCTCTAGAATTTCATCAGCTTATCTGCAAACCTCAAACTCACTTTCCCACTGTCCCAAATTGATATCCAGCGAAGAAAAGACTGAAGCTGTCATTTAGGAGAACCTGCTCATTCGTCACTAAAGGAAGTGCTGAGGAGTCTGCATTAGATGACCTTTGATCTAGAAAATGTTCTCATCCTCACAGGAAGAGATCTGAATCTTTGACTGTGGTGTCCTTTTTTGGGGGATATTTCAAACGTACTGGATCTAACCAATACTTCACATTGCAACAAAATATGTCTGTCCCATATGTACATATATACACATACAAAAAATATAATAAAAAACCCCAAACAAACAAGCAAAAAAACCCTCCATCAACCTTTGAAAAACTGTTAATTAACACAAAATATCTGTTTCATTATCACCAGCTGTCAAAAGTTCAGTTCATCTGTAAAATACAGATTCTATGGCTGTACGAAAACCCACCACCACAGATGATGACTTGGATTGGTCTGGCTTTTCTAAAGAGAATTTTTTGAGGACTGTAAGACATTAAAGGCACATAATGAAAATAAGGAAATCAAGAAAACATCTGAAATTAAGCTAGTGATTTTTACCTTGATAAAGAACTTCCTAGGAAAAGACTTTCCTCAGAGGAAGAGAAATGAACTGAAACTACACATAGACTAAAAAAACCACCCAAGTCCCAGAAGACCCAGGAGTATTATTAAAAGTGACACTTTTATTAAATGAATAAATATGTCCCTTTTGGACAGTTGGTGCTACTGTTTTTAGTAAGATCAAAATAGTGTGAATATTCTATATCTTTGTGTGTGGAGCTTTTCACACTACAAAATTGTGTATAGTTAATAAGTTTAATCAAGAAATAACTGTGGGAGCAGTGCTATAGTTTTGGTAAAGTCAAGTTCCAACACTGCCAAGATGTTATTTGAAGAAAGTACTATCTAATAAAGATGGTTTATGGTGTCCCAAAGTGTAATGTCATTCTTTTTCAGGAAATATGATATTGTCTTTGCTTTCCCTCAGGATAGGTGAAGTAATTTCTGAGATAGAAAGTATGGTTGTACAGTTGCCATTTTACAACCTTAGTAGAAAAAGCCTGAAAGTTTTATGCTTTGTAAAAAGTATACTTGCAAAAGATTTAATTTCATGCCATGTTTTCTTCTAAAACTCTTCATAACTAAACATATTGATAATGTAGCCCAATGGTAGGTCTTTAAAAGAAAACACTTATTTTGACTGATAACATTCATCTTAGATAGTGGCAACAGGATAGTGTCAGTAGTATTATATCATAATGTGGTTAATTAAGATTAATTGTTTTAACGACACTACATTTTCTGCTTGTCAGTTTAGACAGCAGGCTGAGGGGAAAATTCTGCCTGCTCATATTTCCTTGGTATTTTTAATTATCTGTTTTTTTGGTAATGGGGGATATGGTTGATCCAAATTTAATAGTACTGTATTTCTTATGCTATGTCATTAGATTTTGGAGAATTTGTACTGAATTAAGGTTCTTCATGTATGGCCAGTGGAATCATTAACTAGTATTGTATTTGGGACTTTTTTCAATGCATCCTTGAATTAATAACATAAAGTTTGATACGGAATTGTTTATAGAGCTGTCCAAGTACTGGAGAGAAGAATGAAGTAAACTGCTGTCATAGATTGTAAAACTAGATTGATATCTAATCTCTTACTTTCATAGTATAGTTTAGAGGATTATCATTAATCAGCTTCTCTTTGAACTGCAAATGTGTGATTATTTGATAATTCAATTCTTCTTTTAAAATTCTGGTTATGGCAATATGATCAGAATGCTTGGTAGGTAGTCTAATAAAGTACCCTTGTTGCCTTGTTGCCTAACAATGCTTTTTAAGCAAAATCTGACATTTTTCTCATTAAAATTTTCAGGAGGATTTTATTTTTCACTACATGTTCCCAAAATTTACTGATCTGCATAGTTTTTCCTTAGAAAGTTTGTCACTGAACTAAGTGAGAGAACTAGATGTTGTTATCCAGAAATGGTCACATTAGTTCTTATTTCAACCTTATGTTTTCTTTTCTGTGTACACGGTGATGCTAAAGGTGATTACTGTTTTCTGTTAAAAGCTGCAATGAATGTTTCTCAATGGTATCAGTCCTCTCATAGAAAAAAGAGGACAGACAAATGTGAAATCTAGAAATGTGTGGAGTGATATTTGAAAGAAATTTCTCTAATGATAGTCTTAGAATGCTTTTCATATCCAAAGTTCATGGATTTACTTGCATCTCAGGAATTGTCAATTTTGGCAGTGATGACAGAAATTGAAGCAAAAAACTTTACAAAGGATTGGCAATCAATATGTATAAATTGACAAATTGGTATACTTGTGTAGAAATAGTTAATGCTCTCAGGATTTCCCAGACTCTTAAACTAAAACACTGTCATTTTAAAATTTCTTCCTAAGCCAGTTCTGCAACTGTATGCATTTGTAATACTGTCCACCTTTAAAGAAAATCTAATAGAATCCATTGATTTTGTTCACAGATCTTTAGGCGTTGTTGGCTGGTTTTCAAGAAGGCTTCCAGTAAAGGACCCAGGAGGCTAGAAAAATTTCCAGATGAGAAGGCAGCGTATTTCAGGAACTTTCACAAGGTAAGTCATGCCTTTCTCCTGAACTGAAGCATTGCCTGTTTATCACTTTTACTTGGGAAGAGTCTTGGTATGTCTGGTTTGCAAGCAATACAGTGGAAGTCTTGTTGAAAACCTAATCCTGGCAATAAAAGCTCAATAAAACATCTGTAAGTCTCAGTGATGCAGGTGAGATATCACACTGCCCTTTCCTAGATGAGCACAAAACCCTCAACGTGTGTGAAGCAACAGAATATTTTTTTATTTAAACACTCGTGATTTGGAAATGTGTTAAATTGGCTGCCTATTCAAATGTTTAATCAGTAGTTGTTAGCTAAGTATCAAACAAATTCTGAAAATGCTACATGCCTCAGTTGTAATGGTGACACTCTTTGAATGTGTAAGGTTTTTCCCAGAACTCAGAATTTACAAGCTCTAGCAACAAAAAGGAATTTTAGCAGTAAAAAATCAGGATTCACTGAATGAGATACTCCCTGCTTTCTCTATCTCTCATACTTCTATGATAGGAAACAAAATATTTGAGCATGAGTTCTTCTTTCTGTCTTGTAACTTACTGTTGTCAACCCCCCCAAGGCTGTCAGTAGACTTCACGTTGGCTAATTCTAAAACAGGGCAGGATCTGTGCTTGTCCCATTGTCTTCTATCAAGTCACTGTTAGCTTTATGCCATATTAATGTTAGATATTCCATTAAACATGTTTAATGGAATAAATGTGTTTCATGTCAAGTTGAAACACAAAGATGACTTAACCAAGTGCCACACAGCAAGCAGTGAAAAAAGTGTTAATGTAAGCTTAGATCTCTTCAAGGCAGGTGTGATGTTTTTACCTTGAAACTACAAATTGGCCTTCAAGTTCCAGTAGCCAGACTGCTCTACCATGAGTCCCCTGTGGGGACACAAGTCCTGCCAGCAAACCATCTCCATCATGAGCTCTTCTCTCCATGGGTCCACAGGCCAGGAGCCTGCTCCAACATGGGCTTCTGATGCGGCCACAGCTTTTTTGCAAGGCTTTGGGGAAGTTTTTGTGAGTTTTTTTTTAATTCTTTTTTGAGCCTGTTACGCCTATAGCATACCTAATGTGTAAAAGGACTCAGAAAGACTTTATATGTTGCTTGTCAAAAGTCATCATTGTAGAAAAATAATATGAAATGCAGGAATTGTTTGAGAAACTAAGAAAGTAACACAGATCCAGATGCAGCTGCATGTTGTAGTATTGATGGAAGAGTCGCCCTTTGCAAATGAAAAGGAGGGGTGTTACTCTTTTCCATCTGTTTTTGCCCCTCTTATTCCATTCCATGAGGATAGGAAGAAAAGAGAAAGAAATGGGTACTCTTTCCTATTGAAAAGGATAATGTGTTTCTGGCTGTAGAGAAAGAGGAATTGTATCTGTTCATTTGGATTATACATTTTCAAGTAAATCCATGAAATCATTTCTGAAGGTGTATTATCACAGAATAGAAGCACAGAATCTTATTCTCTGGCTTGATTTTTTTTTCCAGGATATTTTATTATTTCACAGTGATTATTCTCAATTACCTCCATTCTGATAAATAAAACAGTCTTGAAGTAGATGTGCATGAGCTGTGAATAGACATCGAGTGTGACTATTGAAGGAACAGTGCAGGTTGTTATAGGATTAAACTTAGTTATTTGATTGCTGGTATTGGATGAAAATACCCTTATTTCCTTTCTTTCTTTTCTAGAGATGTTTATTGGTTTGTTATATTTTGAAGTTGTTCAAAATGCATATTTATCTCTAGTCAGTGCAAACTATTAGCCCTGTTTTGAAATTCTCCATTTTGTTTCTCAATCACAAAATATAAAGAGGGCATATGGTATGAAAAGTTGAAGATTAACTATGAACACTGAGAATCAATGAAAAAATACTAAATATTGAAGAACTGAGACTTCATGCTTTTTAAAGAAAGATTAAAATATAATTGGCAAGCCTGACTCCTTATGAAAGGACAAGCATAAAGGGACAAAAGGCTCTGCTCACTCACTAATATTCATATAAGACTATATATATCGACCCTGCGATCCTTTTCCCTGTACGTTTTCTTTGAAAGTAGTAGAAGGGACTTGTGTAGAGGGGTACTCAGAATGCACTGTGTTTCTCTAAGAACCTATGTCCTTCAGACTTTCAGATCAGTCTGGGTTACCTTGGGAGAAGGCCTAGCAGTAGCACAGAGCTAGACTGTATTGTGCAATTTTTTTTAGCTTTCTTATGCAGAGATACAGAAGAAAAATTTACATCTGAAGTGGAACTATAACAAAAATTAATATCTTTGATTTTTCTGTGCTCAAATCAATATTCAGGATCACAAACAGTACCCCAGTATAAGTAACTCACCCAGGTCTCCAGTTTTCCATGTTTGAGCTTGGAATGAGGCTTAAATGAAATTCCTCTTTAAAGTATTTTACCTAGATGACTATATATCTCCTATACTTATGTAATAAACTTGTGTACCGGGCAGCATGATTTATAGAAGGGGCTAAACAAAGGAAAAAACCCAGAACTGCTAACACAAAGCTAAGACAATTAAAAATAGAGATTTTCTTGTTTACATATGCTAAATAAGTAGTCATTAATGTGTAAAAAAGCTGTCCTCTTTAGAAAAATGATTCCCCTCCCCCCGCTCAGTATCCAGACCATGTATGGGTTTGTTTGCTATTCTGTAATTCTGTACATTGCTGCTGTGCATTGCTTTGGTGTTAGGTTTTTTTTTTACTAGCAATTTTCTTACTATAAATAACAGTAATGGCATTAGTCCTAGACAAGCGCCTCCTGACAGCAACAGTGCACATTACATTCATTAGCCAAAACATGACCTCATCTGTTCATTGCAGTTTCTGGTATCAAATTAAAACTTCTCATTACTGTAAATTTAGATCATTGCACTCTTATTCAGGTAAGTTTATAGCTTAGCTGTTCTGTTTCGCCTTGAACATTCCTTGCAGAGGTTGTGCAGAACAGCTGTGTTGACCCCCACTGCTCCCTCCAAAGAGGGGATAAAATAGCAATAGCTCAGCATCTATGCCAGGGGTGGGTATGTTCTTGGTAGCCACCCCTATACTGTCAGAAAAGACCAAAAAAAGACACCACAGCTTTACCAACTTAAAAGAGAGCATAAATAAAAAAGATTTCTTATTTCTGTAATAGAAGATATAAGGTATATAAAAAGTGAATTTTTCATGCTTTGGAGACATACTGATCAGGCAGTACCAGTGCCTGTAACCCATTAGGAGAGGCTTTCAGGAGCATTGCAGAAAGTCAACATGGTTATGTAGCAACGTAAAATTACTAGAAATGAGAGATCAAACGTACAAACCTGGAGTGTATCCAAATGAACTAGAAAAAGCATTACACAGTTGGCCAATTAGTTGTTAAAGCAGAATTAGAAAGAGCAAAGTAGAGCTTGAAGAGCAACTAACCAGAGTGGATTCTGACCCATCAGGATCAAAAACCTTGCCAAAGAACCCAGACTAAGAAGCGAATGTGCAGGAAAGAGACTAGAAATCAGCACTTTCACGTTGGGGTCTACTGTAGAGAAAAGTGACATGCTCTGGTGTGGGTGTGTGAGGGAGGGTTCTGTAGATATATCTTTGTGTTATAAACTTGATCATAGGTACTTCAGGCCCAGCTACACAGAAAAGAGAGTTACTCAAGAGCCCAAATGCCACTTAAGGATGATATAGTTGAATTACTAATGGTAGCCCATAAATACCAAAATAAGGATTCTTCCATTCCTTGTAAAATTTCCAGTTCCATTCATGCATGCTTCCTCTTCACTTATATGTTAAATAGCCTTCACATGAAGTGAAGGTGTTGTGGGTTGAGTCTGTCCCTGACAAGATATAGCTTCTTGGAGCCAGACAAGCTTGAATCTGTCAGTGCTAGTGTGCTTACCCTTCAAATAAATAAAGAGCTGACATCTGGCATAGAGATCAAGACTTACTGATTGAATCCCCCCAATATGAGAGATTGTTCTGTTAAGATTGTGTTGTGTAAACAACAGCTATCTCTAAGATTTTGAGTTTTAACTTAGCAAAATTAAAGTAGGATAAGATTTTTAGATTTATGTTGTTTTTCCTGTCATTATGTTCGGTTATGAAGTGCTTTATATAAAGCTGCAAATGCAAAAGGAAATAAATTGCAAAACATTTTAGCAATGACTTCTGATAGTCAAAAATGGGACTGATAGTCTGTATGGGACAGATGGTGTTAAGCACATTATATAATATGTGTCCACAAAAATAGATAATAATCAAGAAAAAGAACAGCAGTAGCCTTTTAACTGTAATTTACTGGATTAAATTTGTGGCCAGGGCCACGCAATAGGAAAGACCTTACAATTTTCTTTCATAGGTTGATTGTCCTGAAGAAACTTGTGGAATGCAATCCCAGTGATTTATGGCAAGCTCTTATATCTGCTACATCAGCTTCTTGAACACTTCTTGGCATTAAGATCTCCTGTGCACATGTGCTCCCAAGCACACAGCCAGATAGTCCTGTTTGGTAAGAGGAAGGAAGGGACAGGTTCTCTTTGTCCTTAAGAACAAGGTATTCAGGAACAGTAAGATACTTATTCTTCTGCAGCACAGTTCCTAGTCTCTAACTGAGACGACCTTAAACCATGAGGTGCTTATTCAGGATAAGTGAATTCCTGATAACTTTGAAAACCACTGAATTTTGCCATGATCATACATGTGCCAGCTCATACAATTCTCAAATGTAATTACAGCCCTGAAATGAAAAATAAAAATACTTCTATATGGTAGCATTGTCCTTATAATCTGTATAAGAACTTCTCTCTCCTTGATTCCACTTAGTTACCTTTGGGTTGTTCTGGTTTGTTCTTTTCCTTGGTGCTCTCTGCCATGGCCAGGTTGCCTAAATGAAGATTCTTATTGCTAAAGAAATGTGAACTAGCCTACTGCTTGTTCTAGTTTAGTCCAAGAGTCCTGCTTTACTGTGGAGTGTTTCAGACTCTGATGTTGCTCATGTTCACTACAAGTCAGAAGCTGTGCAAGTCTCTTTTTGGACTTCTATAATCTGGCATGTTATTTCTCATGATACTGCATGGTTTCTCAGCTGCAAACATGTTCTTAGAAAGAAAGGTGGACAAACAACCATCAAAATGTGTTAGGGTTAATTCTTGTGCTTTTTGTGATAAGATATATTAAAACACTTGATTTGCCTCTAAATTTAAATATTATTTAAATTCCCCTTCTGCAGTTTTTTTTCTTGGTATGATTGTTACACTGTCTGTTTTTAAAAATCTCAAATTCAAACTTGCCTGGTTTTGCTCTGTTGATCATTCTGCTTCTACTATTTGTTAGTTGATCTGTAGTTCCTCAATAAGTCTTTAGTTTCTCATCTGGTTAAATTCACTCAAAAATTCATATTTGATGAAAGCTAAATAGGAATACCTTATGAAGATCTGGTCACATTCACAGATATGTTTGCTTTGAAAACCATCCCAGATTTAGAACACTTTTTCCTTTCCCTCTTCTTCCCTTACCCTAGTTGCTTGAAAGTATGGTAATTTTTTTTCCCAAAACTTCTTTCAGAAAAATTCAAAATAGTGACCTCAATCTAGTATTTTCTTATGAACCCACTGAATGTGTGTGATTATGTTAGTTTTGAATAATATATTGCAAGTTTCTCTCTGCGAATAATTATGAATTTAACAATTACTTTTTGTAATTCTTCACTCTTTGAGGTTGAAAGAGGTGCCCAAATGTACTTTCTTTGGTTTTACATCCCTATTTTGCCAAGTCTTCCAAAGCAGAGATAACTAAATCTTCCTGAAAACTATATCCTTATTTTTCCTCATTTTGACATGTAATTATCTTCAAATATTTGTTTACAGCACTTTCAAGTAATATCTTCTAGCAAAATCATGTGGCTGCTATGGGAAGGTTATGAAGGACATTGCTTCCGTAGGTTGCTATTGCTCAGGCAGTGAGATTAAAATGAACCCTATTTAAATGAATAACTGTTAGCAAAATTACTACAGTTCTGTACACCAAACAAAAAAATCTGCAGTAATTATCAGATACCTCTTAAAATATAGAAGTATTTGAACAACATGGTTGTTCAAAGCAAGCATTCTGTGTACCAGAATGCAACTTGCAGGAATAATTGTAGCTGTGCTGGTAATAAAACTGTTACTAGAGTCTGAGCACATCAAAGGACAGCATACAAACTAATAAAAAAAGTCTTTCTCAACAAAGATTGTATTAAGGCAATAACATCTTCTTTCCTTAACAATGTAATGAAGAAATCTACAAGTTAAGCATGCTGACAGGACTTTGAAGTCCATCAAATATGAACCATAAAATGCAAAAGTGATCCTATGAGTCCCTTGCTGTACCCATTCATCCATGTAAACCTTTGAGTGACAATGTATTAATTTGAAGTGTAAATTCACAGGTTAAATAAAGAAGTAGTGTCAACATGTGGTGTTGAATTCCTCAAAAGTGGCATCTGTGGCTGAATCTAAGTATCAAGGAGGGAAATAACAGTAGGAAAAGTAAAGATAATCTCTACTTTTAACACAAAGCAACAACAAGACCTCTTAGTGGTGGTTCTTATATGACGATCCATGTACACTTTATTACAGTAAATTCGTAGTAGTAGTCGAGTGTGTGTGTGCAATTTGGCAGCAAAAGGGACACTCTGCTCTTATAAATCAGATGTTTAAATAGAAGCCTGTATTCCCATTATATTAAGTATTAAAAGACCAAACATTTTTCTTGGGAAAAATAATACTGGATAGGAGAGGAACATTTAAACATTTCAGCAGGAGAAAAAAAATACAACGTAAAACTTCCAAAAGGTCATTGAAGCATAGAACAATTCAGGGCCTCTGGAGCCATCTAGTTCAATCTTCTACTCAAAACAGCCTCAGTCAGATCACATTGCTCATGGCCATGTCCAGTTGATTTTTTAATATCTCCAGGACTGGAGGCTTCATGACCTCTAGAAAGCTAAACAAGAAGTCCTGCACCTGCAGCCTGACAACCAAAGCAGTAAGAGAGGCTGAGAACTGAATGTCTGGAGTGCAGCTCCGCTGGAAAGGCCCCGAGGATCCCGTTGGGCAGTGAGCTGAGCTGAGCCAGCTGTGCGGCAGCAACGAAGGCAAACCATGTCCTGGAAAGCCTCAGGAGAGGAGTGGGCAGCAGCATGAGGACGCTCAGCCTGGAAGGCTTCTCTGTACTGAGCCACACCTGTAATACTGTGCCTAATTCTGGTCCCCTCACTGCTCTATTCAAGACAGGAAAATATCCAGAGAGTGTCAGTGAGGAAGCTGGAGGTTGGAGAACCTGGGACATGACTGAAGGAACTAGATTTGCACTAGTGAGGAAAGAAGGCCTGGGGGCAACTAATCACAGCCTTCCAATTTTGATAAGGTGGCTGAGGTGTTCTCAAGGATGCTCAGGGGAAGGACAAGAGGCAATGAGCAGAGGTTGCTTCAGGAGAAATTAGCTTGATACAAGGAATAAAAAAAGGATAGCAAAATGATGTTTAGAACAGCTAAACATGAGAGCAGGCTAAGCAGAGAGGTCAGTATTTCCTCACTTGAAATCTTGAAGACCTAGCTCAGCAGGACCCTGTGTAACCTAACTGAGGACCCTGCTTTCGGGGTGGGACAGATGACCTCCAGGGGTTCCATCCAACACAGACTTCTCCGTGAACTATGTCACTAAAGTTGCTACTAGCCCTTGATATATCCCTGTCCTGCATGTATTGTGTCAAACTGGTCTTGCCCTTTCCTGAGTATATTTCAGTGATGGAAAAATTATACTTAATCTTCCTAGTGTCTCTTAAAACTGTCTCAGGAGAACTTTTCTTTGAACTGCTCTAGTGTTATTGCTTTGCAGTAGAGCATATGATGGTCTGTGTGTCAGTTATGTATATTCTGCTTTTGCCATGGAAATCTAGCTGTGTTTTGGTAAAGTTTAAAGTCCTGCAAACCTGTACTTTGTCCATATTTTTTAGAAACACTTCTGACTTTGGCAGCTAAAATGTTTCATGTCATTTATAAAGCTTTGAATGTGATGGAAATTCAGATAATTTTCTCTCCTGAGTACTGAAATGTGTTTCCCCCAGTTCTTTAAGGGCTAAACACTGGTAGTCACTGTAAGAACTACTTGTCATTTTTATGGACTGGTACAGGGACAGGTGTTTGAGGTGAGATCATGGAGCCATTCTCTCTATGTATATCCTCTGACACTTAGTCACATGGAAAGGAAAATTGTTGAATTAAAACTTAAGAAATAGCCGAAATGTTAGAGCATGAGAGAAAAGAAAAAAATATATGTTCTGGCACTGTATGAGAGCACTTTATCCTTTGGTTAGCTGTAAGAAACACCAAGGTTGATGGAAAGCTGGCTGCTCAAATAATTGATATGAGAAATGCCGAAGCAAAGAACAGGATGGGAAGAGTTTGAAGAAAATATATATTACTAAGGGTAATAAATCTATTTTAATTGACTGCACAAAGCCAGGGAGACTGGTAACAATTCCAACAATGAAAGGGAGGTGAACAAGGAAGCAAAGAGCAAGGACATGGTCTCTCACTTCAGCTCACCTATACCTGGTAAAGAAAGTCTGCAGCAGGACAGGTGCACATTAACAGAAAGCAAGGAGGGATTGTTCAGGTTTTTACACCCAAGTAAATTGCTCTCCAATAACCCTACCTAATTTGTTCCAGCAACTGGGAACTGTTCACTTCTCAGACATGGCCCAGGAGAGACTAGTTCCGAAATCAGAAGAGCATGTGTTTGGAAGGGAGGGTTTCAGTAGCAGGGACCCTGATGAGGCTGGGGCATAGGCACTTAGGAGGGGAGAGACTGGAATTAAGGTCTCTGAAGCACATCCTCATTGGTCCTTCGGGGGAAATCAAGAGGAAAGGATTGAGCTAGCATAGAAAAGAGAGTTGCACTAACCAAACTCTCCTTTTTAATGCAAGTGAAAAGAATCTGGATGTCTTAAATTCAAATCAAAAGTTTAAAGGAGATATTTTTGACTTTCATTTGTTTTCACCATGCAATTCTTTGTTTCTTCCTGCCAATATAATCCACATATCTCAGAAGCAAGGAAAATGTAGAAGAAAATTAATATTTGTGAAACCATCTGTGTGAAATACACTTGTGTGATGACCATTACAGAAGATCCCTGAGAGAAGTCAGGTTGTACCATTAAGTCAGAAAAACATTATGAATTTATGACAGTCAAAGAAATTTATACAGCCTCTGTTTAGCAGAATGGTATTCATCATTTATCCTGACTGTGGTGAAAAATAGTTATGGAAAATCAAATGCAATCATATATTTACAACAATGTGTATCATAATATGTGTAGAATAGGTGCCAGTAAGCATAAAAGTATTTATATGTTGCAAGATACAGAGTAGGAAGGCCATAAATCAGACCCAGTGGGGCCCACTGCCATGAACAGCAGGAGAAGGTTAAACTAGGCCTATGGAACTAGCAATCAAAATAATATTGAGGTCTTCCTTTCCTAGCCTTCAGCACCTGACTCTGTATTTGCATTTTTTTTCCAATATTTTGTGCACCTATTTTCACTATTCAAGTGTAGAAAGTAGGTATACTACATAAATAATAAAAGTTCATGATGGAAGTTAAAGACCTAATTATCTAGACTGCAGTTTATAACACTACTAAAAAAATGTTGTGTGAGAATTTTTTTTTTTCACCTAATGACAACATTTTCCCCTGAAGCTGCTATGAATTATGTGTCTGTGTTGCTAGGAAATGTTTACCATACTGCTGTGGCAATGGGAAGAGGCGTGGACCCTTGTGCAGTAGCTATGACAGGAAGCAGATAGGTACAAACAGCAGGTTATGGCGTATGAGGGAGGACCAACAGGTTTGCCTCTGTAATTTGCTTTCTCTTAATAAAGGGAGGTGAAATATAATAAGTCTTATGAGTACTAAGTTTCATTTAAGGTTTTGATTTACTTGGAGTAAGGGAGGCTTTGCAACGTAAATAAAGAGCAATTTATTATGAAAATTAGCACAAAACTATCTAATTTTTACTTCTTCGTAGAAGGAAATTTGAAATTCAAATCACTAGCTGATGAAGGTTATTAAAAATGCATTAGAGTTGAAAATGTAGCTGTATGTAATTGTCATAATAGATACTCAAAATTAATTTATCCCCAATGACAATTAAGCTAAAAGAATTTTCAAATTACCAGCTAACAAATTTCAGTTAATTTTAGAAACAAATAAAATGAAAACATTTCAAAAATTTTGTAAAAAATTAAAACTATTTTCAAATAATCCTAAAAAAAGGGTTACATTTCTGTTTAGAATCATTCCTTTTCTTCTCTTGCAAATTACTGCACTCTTGCAATTTTCTTTTACCTCAGGTTCTCTCTGTTGCATTTTTCTCTCTTTCACCTTTTTCTCCCAAAGAAGTCTAGACCACTTTGAGTGTATGTGTAGACACATATGTACAGGCGTGGGCTGAATTTAGATTAAACTATACTCATTTATCTTCCCTCTATACCTGGTAGTTTTTCATCTAGTTGATGCATTTTTCTGATGAACATCCAGGGATCTCATAGGTAATCTGCCGCTGTTAGTACTTCTTCAGAATATCTGAAATGCCATAATATATGTCTATATTTATGGACAGCAATGCAATGACAGTTTTGGCATTGTTGGATTCGCATGGGAGTTATTTTTAAAGACACTGAGGCATATTTACAGCCTTTAAAAATCAGTGGGGGGGAAAAGTTTTTCTAGATAATACTGCTTTAGTGGTGGGTGTGTATTTATTGTTTTAATATTTTCTAAGAACACAACAACCAAACACTGTAGACTAGTGGATGTGTCTGTGGCTGTGCTTGTAGGTGTACACACATGGGCTTTCACCACTTGCTGCTGTCCATGGCCAGCAGTGTGCCTGAGGTGTCTGAGCCCCCCAGCTGAGTCCTGCACTTATGTGTGTATTCCTCCCCTTTGGCATAAGGTGAGAAAGCCAAGAATAAGGAATGCAAAGACAAAGATGTCTCTTCTCTTCTCCTGGCTAATGCAATTTGTTTTTTCTGAATATACCTCTTGATAGTCCAGCAGATAATCAGCATCTGAGAGGTCCTTAAAATCTGCATCATGAGTTTGTTTTCAGCTGTGATTGTTTTTCCCCCTGTGAGTGTTACCTTAGAGGTATGCCAGCCTTTGTCACCTGATTCTGACCCCAGTCTTCCCCATGGTTTCAATACCTGGATAAAGGGAGCTACAGGTGAGGTTAGAGGCTTTCACGGATTGAAAGGGATAGGAAGGGGAATTACACCTGGGGCTCAGCCACTGGCATCATGTACAGCATGGATACAGCCCTAATAATTCATGAGCATTGAAAGCCTACGGTTACTTGGATCCTCTAACACTCCTGACCCAGTTGTCAGTGCAGGGAGAGATTTCGTGGTTAGGGTTTTAACTTGGAGTTTAGCAGGAAGAATTATATATACACATCACTTACTACATTCACTTACACTGCATGTAAGTGATTTGTTTTCAAATTTAGTCTGTATTAATAAACACTTATTTTTAATCAGCTGATCTAACAAGATAATTTTGGAAACTGTTGCAATTCAGCCGATTTAAGTAAACTGAGAGGAAAATTTAAAGGAAGTTTTGGAAAAATATGTTTCTCCTTTTCTTTCTACTCAAAGACCGGTAACATATTCCTTTTAATTAGCCAATAACTTTGAGTCAAAAATAGAACAGATCTGGACATAATCATGTAGCATTTGGAAATGTTAAAAGTGAAAACTCTGAAAGCTAGTTTCTAACTGTCCAGCATATTTTAGTCACCTCAGAAGGATATTAACACTCATCTAATGATCTAATGTTCATAGTGAAATATTGCATAAATATTGTTTGCATGCCTACTAACTCTAGCAGGAAGTTTGATATTGAAAGCTTTTTTTTTAATTGCAGCTGAAATTTGAAAGGATAATTGTGAAACCTCTTTTATTTCAGTTGTGAATCATCTTCCCCTCTGCCATCTCTCTAGCACAGTGTTACTTTTCAAGTGTGCACCTGGGTTGCAAATGAGAAAATTTATGTTGTTTTAGTATTAAGGCATTCGTTTAAATTTTGTTAACACTCACTTGTACAGAAGGCTGTATTTTTCTCCTTTTACTTTAATGCATACACAGTAGACTGGTATTCAAATTGCTCTTCAAAATGAAAAGTTAGATATGAAAACATATTTCAAAGGAACTTTAGGATAGCAAGGAAATGGGATTGAGGAAAACTGGGATTTTTGTTCTGCAAATGGCTCTCTGTACGAATACCCCGTGAAGTGTGAATGCATTTTTTTCAGTATGTATTTTAAAATCCTAATTAAAATGTTTCTTAAGGGAATAGGTCCATGTACACATGAACTGATCAGATTTTAACTATCACTTTCAAACACCAGGCTACCAGCCAGAACCAGAATAATCCCAGTAGGCTGGTTGATTTTATGGGTTAGGCAGCAGCTCAGTCCTGGCAGTATTACAGCAGCACGGCTTGAGACAAAGTAACTTGGCTTGGAAAAATCCCTTCATCTTTGCCTAGTAAAGGCAGCTGATATGTCTTTAATATGCTTACTCTGCCCTGCTAGGTTTGATTTACCAACACTGTCAACCAATTTAGCATTTAAAGTGGCATAACAAAAGCTAGTCGAGGAAGACTGTTTTCCATCCTTAATTTTTTTAGATTTCATTAAGACAAAATAAAGAGTTTGTAACTGCTTATGTGGTAAGTGGTCGGTTATAGTCCAGCATGTAACTGGGTACCCAGGCTGTAGCCCATATGAAAGTCAGATATACTAATACCTTGAAATAGTAAAGACTTAAAGAATGGAGAGAGTTGCAAATAGTAATAATTTCTCTTTCTCTTGCATTCATTTAAATTTTGAGAAATTAAAATAGTTATTTTATTTTGTATTCAGTCTAAATTTGCATAATGTCACCTACATTTTCTAAAAATGCTGAAAAATTCAAATTTATTCTTTTTTTTTAAATCTCAGTTTCATCTGGAGGGTAAGAAGGAATTATTCATTATCCTTCTACTATCAGATCTATGCATATTTCTTCCTATCAAAGTTTTCTTTTTTGCCCTGACATTACTGAGCCTGATTTATTTTTAATGTATTCATTAATTCTGCCCCTTTTTGCTTTTTTATTTTTATGATGTTCTTTTTCAGTTAACAGACAAGATTCTTACTGCTGTTATAGGCGTGGTTTCCATTTAGTACTTAGAGGAATGAACATTTACTTGGTAGAAGTTTCTTAAGCACTTACTCCTCTGAAATACCAGCCAGAGACCTGCCCTAGAGGCATAATGTGGAGGTTGATATGCCACTCCTTGGCAAAAATCCTGGAGTGTTGTTACCATAACAACTCATATTCCAAGGGTAAATCCACATGCAGAGCTAGGGAAAACTCTTCTGTTCTCTTTCTGAATTGTTTTCACTCTTTTATGATCCATTCTTTCACTTCTCTGATCTTGTGATTTCTCCCTTATTATGTTCCTCTTGTAATCTTGTGGTTTAAGATTTTCTATTCTTTCACGAAACAGTTTTTTTCCTTTTTTTTTTCTGCCTCTTAGTACATTTTTAGCTTAAGTCTTGTTTTCCTGTCTCTTGCATCCCCTCATGCTATTGTTGATTGCTGGTTTTGTGCAATATATGCTGATGTCACAGAAATGTGTTTCATTTTAAATACTCTGAATGGCCTAATCCCATGAGGGTTTGCACAAACTCACAAAGGTCCAAATATCCTTGCAGATCTGTTAACATCCGTTTTTTAGACTAAGAAGTTATTTCTTACGTGAATGGACCTGAAGAGTTCTCTTGTCCAGCTCCTGCTGGGGCAATGTCCAGTTGAGTTTCCAGGGATGGAGATTGCAGAGCCTCCCTGAGCTGCCTGTCCCATTTCTGGACTGTCTTCATGGTGAAAACGTTGCTTTTCATATGCAGCTTGAACATCTCTTGCCTCGGTTTATGCCCATTGTCCATCTTCCTCCCACCAGGCACAGCTGTGAAGAGCCTGGCTCCGTCTCCTCGATAACCTCCCTGCCGGCCCTGGAGGGATGCAGCTGGATGCCCCTGAAGCCATCCCTGCTGCAGGATGAAGCAGCTACTGCCCTCAGCCTCTCCACCCCACAGAGAGAGTGGTCCAGCTCTGGCTGTCCTGGGGACTCTCTGCTGAGCTGGCTTTGTCGTATCAATTTCACTGCAGTCCCAAAACTGGGCAGAGTGTTACAGATGTGATCTAATGAACACTGAGTAAAAAAAAAAAAGTCACTTCCCTTGATGTGTGGTCTGTGCTTCTGTTAACGCAGCCATTACCCCAGTCCCAAAGATCTTTATGCTTTTCAGGCAGCACACTGCCTTTTCTTAAGAGCCCAAATCACATCCAGCTCCATCCAAAGCTGTAACAAACTACTCTGTGGCAACTGGATTTAGCAACATCGAAGGGCCAGGGCTAGCTGCAGATAGTATGACCGAAAGCTGAGCTGGAGGCAGGTGTTTAGATGCTTTGAGATCCGGTCTGTGGTCCTTTGATCTGTAATGAGCCAGCATCTCCTGTTCTCCTTTTGCAGACTGGAAGCAGCATATTGGTACCTCCTTTGCCCTTTTCTTGCTGTGGTAGTTAACATGGCCCTTGCTTTTAATATCACTCTCTTATTGTTGCCATGCTGTTTCTGCTTTGGGGTGGTTCTTTCCTGTCTGGGCGTCACTCACTGGAGTCCCTGCTCCTTGCCCCTGTGTTGGCTTTTGCTCTGTCACATTACTGCTTGCGTGGTATTACACAACAGATGGTGCTATGTGGGCCATTATTAAGAAATAAGAGGATAAATGATTGCATTTTATAGCGCTCTCTTCTTCTATTTTTTCTAGTTAGAACTTAAATGACAGGAAGGTAGTGTGCAATGCAAAACAGAAACCCATTTATGTAAATTCAGACCTTTTCCTCTGCCCAGGCAATTTCCAGGACTCTGCACAGTGGAAATAACATTCAGTAGATGGAATTGCAGAATCATTTCCTTCCCAGTTTCATATGGGAGGCACATGTTTGGAAGAATTCAAATAGGATATAACCCAGAATGGGGCACTTAAGATTTTATTCATGATTTTTGTGGTTTTCTTCTCTTTTGGACCTCCTTTCTTATTTACTGTGGAATTGTAATTTTTGTAGGGACGCAAACATAATATGTAATTTGTAAGTAGTATTTCTGGAATTATGGAAGATTCATCTATTTAAATGTACAATTTGAGCACCAGACCCCACAATGTGTTATATATGTACAGTCTTTACATGTCCATGTAATACAGAAGGAAATCCTAGCTCTTCAGCTGCATGACTGGAACAGATTTTTAGTACAAGAAGCAAACAAGTAAATGTCCAGTGTAGGTCAATAATGAAGTTTGGTAGATTAAAGAGAAAGTGTATTGAATTGTTCCTAAAATCCTTCCTCTTTGAGATAAGTAAATGTAGTTCCAAAGAAAGTAATCAGAAAAGAGGAAAATTACATTTACTGTTAAGAAGCAATGCATCCCAGTTAATATGAGCCTTTGTTTAAATTAAGCATATTTTAAAATTAAATAGCCTTTCACATCCAAGAATATAATTAAGATACTGAAATGATAATGAAACACCCAAACATTTTAAAAGATAGGTGTTTTAAGATGCACTGACAGTAACTGTTTTATAATATATAATATTTTGCTAGTATAATGAAATAGTGAGCTTGTAATTATTTCCTGTTGTTTACCTAGGTAACAAATGCTCTTTCAAAAAGAAGACTTTAGGTTGATAGACATGGAAGGGCTAAAGTGTTTTTAGAGAGACCAGAAATTTCTTACTAGAAATCTGTTATCTGATTTCTTCTGGCTAGACAGAGATAACTGTCCACTTCAGCGCCTGGGTGTGCTGTTCAGAGATTTTATTTTCCATATAACAATCCTAAATAATTTCCTTGATCATCAGCCTATACCTGCGTATCCTGCTTGGATTTAGGCTATGGCTATCTGCCATTGAAGACTTTCTTATGTTAGTAGTTTTCCTGCACTTGAATTATTTACTAGAAATCTGCAGCATGACTTTACTGAAATTGAATTACAGTTGGTGTAGCTGGAGACAAGTGGAGTTAGACTTCTGAAATCTATCAGGATGGTTTTTTGGATGGTTTCCAAGCCTATTGGCATGGACATGCACTAAAACTAATACAGACCAGTCCTGTAGTGTTTCTTGTAACTCAGAACCCTGACATCTGACAATGTTTGGACATTCTGGCAGGAAGTAGGGAATTGAAGGAATTTGGTACTATTGTCAAACTTAGGATCTTCATGCAGAAAGGTGACTTCAAGTTTCTGTGAACCTCTCCGGTAATTTTTAATCATAAGACATCAGATAGGGAAAATCTTCAAGAAAATGGAAGATTTTTAATTTTTTTTTCCCAGTAAGGGCATAAGCTAAGTACTTCCGGTGATCCTCTTGCCTTTTTGACCATATTGCATGAGCTTTGTTAGCTGTTGGTCCCTTCAGGGGAGTCCTTCTCAGTTTCTTCTCTTGTTTTTAAGGTTGATGCACTGCTCTATATTTTATTGATTTATTTTTTGGTGGTTGATCAACCCAGATGTGGCTAGACAGTATTTGCAAGGTGTTGATAATTATGGGCTTTATTATTCCTATATAACATTTACTAAAGGAAGCAAATGGACGCTCTGAATGTGGTGTTCTTTCAGATGAAATGTTACACCAACACAAAACAAGTTAAAGTTTTGGGCTTTTCTCCAGATCAAGATAAACTATGATGATGAGAGGAAGTGCATTGCATTACCTGAAGCAAAATTTAGATGATTCATGAGTGATCAAGATATATGAGCAATAGTGTCAGAAAACTTACTGTAGGATCTTCTGCATTCTTGTTCAGTGCTGTAAAGAAGTTTTACATTTTGGTGAACAATCCAAACAACAAAAAAAATTATTTCCACGTCAAGTGCATTTCTTTTCATCTGTGCTTACAAGGAATCTTTGAGGTGCCCCAAATTTCTGACTGTGAGAGGAACCAAGTTACAGTAACCAACACTGATGTGTAGCCTTGAGACCCTGATGCAAGCCTAGCCAAGTATAATTTTGCAGGAGTGAGATGCTGCCTTTACCA
This sequence comes from Platysteira castanea, assembly GCA_013397175.1. Taxonomy (NCBI): domain Eukaryota; kingdom Metazoa; phylum Chordata; class Aves; order Passeriformes; genus Platysteira; species Platysteira castanea. The sequence continues at coordinate 219,633 of VYXC01006978.1, forward strand.
ATCCTAGAAGTTATCCTACCTAGCAGCCCTTCAAGGCTGTGTCCTTTATCAAATATTAATGAGAAGTAAAGGACTTGGATGTCTCTGATACAGCTATGTCAAGCCACATCCCCCCTCCACCAAGAAAGAAAAAAACCTGTTTAATGTGGAAAAAAAAATCTGAAAAAAAAAAAAAGAAACTTTGGCAAAGTTTGGTATCATGTAAGTTTAGTAGCTCTTCCACATCTTTTCATCAACCAGTGTTGTGTTTCTAGGGGAAAAGTAAAAGTGGTTTTAAAGACTGATACAAAAAAAAAGATCAAGGAACCAAATAGAAAAAAAAAACAAACTAGGAAATGTATGTGTGGGCTGCTGAGTGATGGACATATGAAGCCGGAATTATTGATGAGGAGTAGGAGAACTGAGAAATGGTTCAGGTGCTAGGAGTCCCTAGCACATACCACACTGAGCAACATATGGAGAACAGCACTAAATGATAGCACCAATGCCTGGTAGAGAAAAGAAAGTCTAAGTTAACATGCTAATAGTAGTGGAAAATTGTAAACTACATAATCATAGCTTAATAGAAAAGGATTTATTTCACCTACTGGAAGAAATCAAAGGATAACAGTCGGCAAGAAACCTATTTGCAAGGTCTCTAACTGAGCAGGCAATATTAGGGGTTTTATTCATTGTTGAAGTTAATATTTTTCTAGAGACTTACAAATAGGGGAAATAGAAAAACTGATTTTCAAAGTTTTTATTGGTTTGGGTTGTTTTTCATCATTAACAAAGTTTTAGGCAAAGTGTAATCCCTCAATAGGAAAATGCATTTCTCTCTCTTTTTTTTTTTTTTTNTTTTTTGGTGGAAAGTCTAGGTAAGACTCTTACATATGTAATGGCACAGCAAATTTTCCCTTTTTTAATGTTTTTATGACTGGTACAAGGTTATCGATGGTCTAGATAGTTTCAGAATGCTATTTTGTTGTTGCGAAGAACAGAAATATTTTCAATGTATTAGACTGAATTTTGTCAACAAGTCCATTATAATACCACAGGGAGCAAATTTTGGTATAATGTTCCTTGCTTTAAAAAGTGGATTTACTGAATGTACTACTCATAAAAAAGAGGAACTTTTTTCATATTTTTTTTCAATTCTATTAGTCTTTTAAAATGTTTCTAAAGTCTGCAAAGTGATGTTTTCAATTATTTCAAAGTAGTTATGATTTTTATAAGTTTTCCTTTTGCCTCTTCAGTAGCTTTGATACTTTTCCCCTCTTAAAAAAGTTTATTTAATGATGTTTTTTCAAAAATAATAGATAAAATTTAAGCCACAGGTTTAAAAATCCCTGAGATAAAGTAATCTGGTTGCCAAGGAAAAGTTCAATTTTTTTCCTTCATACAAGATAATATAAACTCTCAGGTGTTTATTTTTTAATTGCACATGTTCAGCAAGTAGAGACATGACTCATGCTTCATCGGCATTAAACCCAGAATTCAGAATTTCATTAACTTAATTCTCTCTCAATGGGAGGATAGGCTTTCACAGTCTTTCTGCTCTGATCGTGGAGGGAAGCAGAATGTACAATTTGAAAAGATGAGCATGGAAGCAAATATTCATCTCTAATATTGAAAATTACATAACCAATAGAATTAATGAGGGGCTTATTTGATATTATGGCCCCTCTAGTTGTTAGTGTCAACTTGGGTTCCTGAATTATTCTCATTTCTTTTTCTGTTACCTTGCTCAGTAAAATTATATTTCCTAAAATCTGTTTAAATTTCCTATGTCCTCAGAATGTTATAACTAAAATTAGTATTTCCTTCAGTTCTTGTAAAGCAAAACATTCCAATGAAAAAGATATGAATAAAAAAAAAATTAACTGGCAGACATATTTTTGGCAACCCATGTTATACCACTAAAGCATTTCACAAGGAAATAAGTGTCTCACAGTATCTCATGGTAGTTTCAAATAGGTCCAATTTTTGTGGAAAGGTGTACACAAGGGAGATATGATTTCTGTGTCAAACTACGAATGGCTCAAAAAACTTTGTCTTAAAGAAAGTAAAAGTCAGAGAGTTCGGAAGAGGCAATTCATGTAACTTTTTCTGTCACACTGGAGTTATAAGAAGTTTTGTGCTGCCTAGGGAGGTGGTATTATTCCAGAGACAAAGCAAAATCGAAATCTGTTTAAAACAAAGCCCCTTTTTTCCTGCACTGAGAATATTTTTCTTCACTTACCTTGCATGTTGTGCAACTTAATCTCTCATATGGGTACCAAAAAGCAGCACATAAGAATTTAGTGGTGTTTTCATTGTCTCTTTCAGACATTAAATTCCCACCAGCAAATAAAATAAAATTCTGTTGTATGTACGTTTTGTGCTGACAATATCCCTAAGAGTGTGATGGATATTGCATATGTGACTATATTAAACAAGGCAGGATTAATGTACTAATCAATAAGATGACTCAATAAATCATCTTTACAGATGGCCAGGTGTGTGTACTCAGGTATGTCTGTATTTATGTTTCAAACAAAAATTACTATGAAAATTTTGTAGCTTTGGTGCCAGGAATGTAAGATTTTTGGTTCTATTATCATTATTAACTTACCTTATATGCATTGCAGGATCTTTGAATAATCTATAACACTCAAATATTAAGAAAAAAGAATAGATCTCTATGACGGAGACTTGAAGAAGGTTTAATTTGCCTTGTTGTCACTATTCAAAGCAATTCTATTTACTTTTCTACTCTTCCAGAAAGATAATTTTTCCCTTTTAAATACAGCAAGATTTAAGGCATTTTTTTCTACATGGTGTGTGCTGTCACACATGCACACGCATGTGAAAATGTCACTTTCTGTATCAATTGCTTGTGTTAGAATCACTGGAGCTTTTCCTTCCTGTTAGTGCTTTGCCTTTCCTATTGCACTGCCAGCTATATTTTTAATTCTCTTTAATAAGAAGCCGAATTTTTTTGTGTCCCAAATCCTCTTAAATATTTTGCTCTTATATCTTCTTATTTAACAAGACTAGTAGATCTGTATCTTCCCTGTGTCTGACTTCGAGGCCATCTGTGTCTTCAAAATTCAGTAATGACTTATGGATTTGGTATTGTTCCCTCAGGTTTTGAATTCTAGAGTCTGTTCTCTCCTCTGCCTAGTAATGCTTTCTTTCCCCTTTTGGGGGATTTCCTTGAGGTTAGTGCTTTGGGTGAGTCATAAGAGTCCTCTGACACATTAGGTCATTTACCATGCATAGATCCAGGAAAATCAACAAATATTTTGGTAACTTCTTTATTGGGACAGTGATATTTGCAGTATTCAGCCCTTTTCTTTCCCCCAAGCCAAAAAATACTGAAATATATGGATTCTTGCAAAGCTCTGGAAATGCATGACAAAAGTTGAAATTATGAGGGATTAGGAACCAAATGGTGAGTCAAATGTTTCACCTGTGTCCAAAAAAAGGCCAAAAGGTCACCCTGGAGAACTTCTGGCAGTCTTACTTCAGCCTATGGGAAGAACCGTGGAGTGAATCGTCTTAAAATATATTTCTAGACATGTGGAGGAAAAGATAGTATTTGGGAAAGGCAGCATGGATTTACCAAGGTCATGCCTGACCTGTATCATCGCCATCTATGATATGTGATGAGAAGAGCTTTAGCAAGGCTTTTCACATTTTCTCCTATGATATTCTCAGATCCCAGCTGGGACATTATTATTTATGTGGGTGGATGTCTAGATGATCTAAAGCTGGTCAGCTAGTCAGACTCAGAAAGTCGTGGTTAAAGGGGTGTTAATCTACTTGGAGGTCAGGAGCAAGTGTAGAGCTGCTGCTGTAGAGGTCTGTACTGGGACCTCTCCTAATATTGTTATCAGGGACCAGGAGGACGTGGCCAGTCAATACAGGGAATGATTATTCTCCTCAGTTCAGCACACATTAGACCATATTTAGAGTATCACATCCAATTTTGCCTCACCTGTTACAACAGAGATATTGACGAACTGGAATGAGTTTTGCTGAAGGCTGTCATGACAGGCTCTAGAGCAGTCTTCAGTTCTGGTCTCAAGTTCATCCGAACATACACATTCCACTTCATGCTTTGTCTCAGTTTCTTTTGCTGGCTTGATGCCTCTCACTGCTCATCTGCTATCAATATTTTATTGAAATGTCTTTGCCCCGACGTGTCCCATTTTTTTTACTGTACCATATAATAGCTCTTCTGCTATAAAAACATTGTTTTCAGCATGTGAAAAGGAATGCTGGAACTGTACACTGGGACCATAACAGTTACAAAGCAAAACCAACAAAAAACCCTCACCTACAGTCAGTCCATTTTTTCTGTAGTCGTAGATGTCCAAATGTGTATGGATGACATTTTTTTAGAAATTAATTCTGCCTGAGGCAAATATCCTGCCTGAAAAAAACTAACTCTAAACAGATAAGGTTTGCCCAGAGTTCCAAGAAACTGAGAAAAAGATTTGATAATACAAAGTGTTAATCGGTTTAAGATAGTCTGTGCCACCAGCTCTGGTTGGAATAACATATTTTTCTTCCATTTGTGTTAATTGTAGCTCTCCACTTGCATCTAAAGAAAATGAAAATTGATTGAATTTTTTATGTTGTAAATTTGCTGCAAGAGTATTTTATTGTTGATAAGCTTTCCGAATATTTAGAAAATAAAAGTTTGAGTTCTTTTGAGGATGACAGATACATTTTAAAGAAATATGAGGATCTATCCTTACAAATGTAGTGATACTACTTGACATATTAGTTGTTACCTCCCTTAACTAATGAAACACTGTTCTTCCAACATTACATTTTCTATTTGATGCAGCTTCTGAAACTGATCCAAGTTCTAGGAATATAGAAATTGAAAAATAGATTATAGAAAATCCCAAGGCTGACTTGATGTCATTGTAAACTGTTTCCAAGTAGGACTTTATTAGAGAAGTAGAGTTTTGCAGAAATTTATTAGAGAAATAGTTATTGAAGTTTTGCAACTTAAGACTCTACCTATTTATGTGTTTTTATCAATTAAAAAGCTGATAATTATAAATAACCTTAGGTGGTGTCATGGTTTAGGAATGGTACTCCCCAGTTTAGTTCTCCCACCAAGACTTAAAACCACGCTGCTGTACATTTGCTCCCCCCTTCCACTCCCCTTCCCACTCTTTTGGGACGGAGTTGAGAACTGGAAGCACAAAAGCTGAAAATCACGGATTGAGATAAGAATGATTTACTAGAAATGACAATGAGACAAGAAAATGAACAGTAACAACAACAATATAAGTAGCACAAGGTATAAGACACAGAAACAATTTACATGGAAAAACCTGCAACAATGCCTGGCTCTTCCCCACCACGCCTTCTCCTCCCTGGAAGAAGAGAGAGTTCCTTACTCCCGCCCCTGGCAATGAGTGAGGTGGTATGGAATAAAATCTGGGCCTTAGCCACACACTTCTGCAGCTTACTCTGAAAAATTAACTCTGTCCTGGCTGAAACGAGGACAGGGGAAAAACAATTTGTAGTAAAAATTGAGCAGTTAAGGTTAATATTTTTATTTGTACTATTTATACACTGGTCTAAAATATTTTTCTTCATTTTAAGGTAACTGAGCTGCACAATATCAAAAACATAACCAGATTGCCGCGAGAGACAAAGAAGCATGCAGTGGCAATTATCTTTCATGATGAGACATCAAAGACATTTGCGTGTGAGTCAGGTAAGCAATTGGTGGTTCATCTCTAGCTGGAGGAAATCAAGTTACACATCAAAGTCTGGCTTGGATGAATTAAGTCACAATGCCAGATAGAAATTCTTAGCTTAAAGAAATTTGTGGTAAACAAAAAACTTTGGAGTTTGAGGTTCATGTCTTTTGGGGTTTGGTATGGGGTTTTTTTCCATATATATTGAGAGGTGTTAGGGTAGTGACAGAGCTCTTTTTTCCATTATTTTGCTTTGACTGCAGATGGTCTAAAGACTGGAGGTTTCCAGCTGAACTTGTAAATCCTAGTAAAAAATAACCTGTAAGTTGTTAAGTCAAGATGTGAAACATTCTTTTTTTAACAAGCTTTGCTATAGGCACTTACTAAACTAATAATTATCATGCCATTGCAAATAAGAGACAAATACCAGCTAAAACCCCAGGATATTTTAAAGCAGGGTGTCAAGCAGTCTGTGGTTTGAATGACTACATAACATAATGAATGAGCTGAGAACAAGACTTGTGCATTGTGATACATAATGGCAGGTAGTTACTTGTGGGACACTGAACATTGCACGATTAAAGTGCACTATTTTGTTGTTTGAAAGTACAATTGAACACATCTATGTCCTAGGGCATATTTTAACAGAAAAAAGTTTTTTAAAATAGTGGGGAATTCTTTAATGATAAAGTTTGTGCTTTTTTAGTGACATATTTGAAACTGTGCATTTTGAAAGTTTATATATATATAATGCTATATATATATATGCGTATTATATATATATGGTGAAGGGCCTAGAGCAGAAGCTATATGAGTGGCTGAGGTTACTTGGTCTGGAGAAGAGGAAACTGAGGCAAGAACTCATTACAGTCTACAACTTCCTTGTGATGGGAAGAGGAGGGGCATGCACTGATCTCTTCTCTTTGGTGACCAGGGACAGGACCAGAGGGAATGGCCTGAAGTTGTGTCAGAGGAGGTTTAGGTTGGAATTGGGAAAAGGTTATTCATCCTGAGGGTGGTTGAGCACTGGAACAGGCTCTGCAGGAAAGTAGTCCCAGCACCAGCCTGACAGAGTTCAAGAAGCATTTGGAAAATACTCTCAGGCACATGGTGTGACTCTTGGCACTGTCCTGCACAGGGCCAGGAGTTGGACTCAGTGATCCTTGCAGCTGCCTTCCAACTCTGCATATTCTACGATTCTATATTAATATTATCATATAAACATTGCTTCATGTACAGTCTAAATAATAAATTAAATACAGTGAAACAGAATCTGAGAAATGTGGAGGGAGTTAAAAGTGTGAAAGGTGATGAATTGTGTAGATTTCGGATGAAATATTGCAAACAGTGATATGTACACCCTAACATGAAAAGTGGATTGACAGGTTTTTTTGTTAATTACTTTAAGTTTAAAGACACACATAGAAAATCTTTTTCTGTCTACAACCAATTAAAGAGATCATTAGATAAGTAATCCACATTAAAGATTTTGATTTTGAATGTGTAGAATTAATAGTGACTCTATGTTATGATTAATAATTGAATAAACACGTTTTGATTATATTCCAACAGCACTGAAGTCTATTCTGTGGAAGCTTTTCCATTTGCCTACACATGCATTCCCCTTGTTCTCTACTGAAAAGATCTTGTTCCTTCCCTGCAATTAGTATGGTTCAGGTATATTTGAAAAAAGTGACAGCAAATCATAACTTCAGAATTCTTTCACCAAAGAAGGGGCAAACCTAAGGAAGTTCAGCATGTCTGGCCCACTCATCCCTTTCTTCTGTAACAGGCATGGTGCAACTCCTGAACCTTGAACCCAGCTGCATGTACAAAGCTCATGTACCTTAAGGTTCTAACAGGGTGTCAGTATGAGATGCTCTCTCTTTAGGCTCTGTATAAAGATGTGTTTTGATTGGGCAGAACCCTGGGTGAGGTGGCAAACAGGTGGAGAGCTTGTGGACAGAGATCAAAGTTCAGACCAAGACAGGTGATGTTGTAGTAGGTGTCTGCTCTCGACCTTCTTAGCAACAAGAAAAGGCAGATGAAGCAATCTTAGGGTAGGAGGAAAAAGCATCAATAGTCCCAGGCACTGGTATTCTTGGATGTCTTTAACCACAGTAGTAACTACTGGAAGGCCAATAAGGCTGAACACAAGCAATCCAGATTTCTGGAACAGATTGAAGACAATTTCTTGATACAGATGATCAATAATGTGATGAGGGGAGATGTTTGTTTAGGGATATGCTTGGCAGGATCCTGTGAATCCTTGAAGGGCAAAGGCGCCCAGGAGTGCTATCCAATCTGCAAGGACAGCATACTCTGAGCACAAGAATGTCCTCCCCATTCTCAGAAGACAAGCTTTATGGAAGACCAGTATGAATGCAGCTCCTGGTTCAGCTCCAACACACAAAAAAAGCCCCTCAATAAAGCAGAGACAACTACTTGGGAGGGATAAAGAGGCATTGACTATTTATATAGGAATGGAGTTGGGAAAGTTCCAGCTCAGGGAAGTGCAAGATAGAAAAGGTTTCTTAAAGTACATCAGGAGAAAAATGAGGGCTAAGTAAGCCTGGGCCCATTGCTCACTGGAGCAGTCAGTGTAGTGACAAGGGTCATGGGAAAGGCTAAGGGACCTTTTATACTGTGGTTTTCACTTGTAGGTCTTGTCCTCAGGCCTTCCAGGTTTCTGAGCCCCTGAACATTAAGCAGTATCCTCAGTAGAGGAAGACATAGTCAGGCATCACTTAAATCACTTGGATTTAATATGTAAGTCAGTGGAACTTGATTGTCAGGAATGACAAGAAAGAGGATCAAGATAACTGTAGTCCAGTCAGCCTCGCCTCAGTCCCTGAGAACACTCTTGGAGCAAATTATGTGTAAACACATGAAGGACAGCAAGGTGAATGGAGTAGCAAAACTATTTCCCATGTGCAAATCCTGTTTGCTATGATGAAGTGTCTGGCCAAAGAAAGGCAGTGGTTCTTATATACCTTGATTTTAATGGTCTTTAACATCCTCTATAGCTTTCTCCATAATCCCCATAGTCCCCGAAACTGGTGGAGCACAGGATGGCTAAAGGCACTATGAAGTGGACGGAAAATAGGCTGGAGATAAAAAGCCAAGCTTGTGAAGCCGAGCTTGCAGCCAGTAGGTAGTGAATCCCTCAGGGGTTAGTGCTGGGATCAACACCGTTCAATGTCTTCACTGACAATCTGCATGATGAGGTGGAGGGTACTCTCAGCAAGTTTCCAGGTGACACCAGGCAGGGGTGACCCAAACTGGGAAGACAGGGCTGCTGTCAGAGGGACCTGGACAGGCTGGAGAACTGGGCTGACATAAACTTCATGAGGTTCATCAAGAACGAAAGCTCTTTCTCCTGGTTTGTGGTAATCCCAGCCACAAGGCAGGCTGGGTGCCAACTGTTGGGAAGCAGCTCTGCAGAAAAGGTTCTGGGGTCCAGGTGCACAACACGCCCTGGACAGCGTTAGTTAGGATCTTGACGGCAGGTACTGGGAAGTGATCTTTCCCTTTTGTTCAGCACTTGTAGGACCACATCTGGACTACTGTGTCCAGTTTTGTGCACTCAGCACAATATTGACATACAGGAGTGAACCCAGGGGATGGCACCAAGAGTCAGGAGCACATGACATGTGAAGAGAGACTGAGAGCTGGGCCTGTTCAATCTGGAGAGAAAGTAGTTCAGAGGATCTTATTGCTTACATGATCTGAGAATACAGAGAAGATGGAGCTATAAAAGTGTCAGAGATAATTTGTTGTGTCTGAAAGACTACAAATCTTTGCTGTGGATATAGTGGAGTTTCAATCAGTTTGCCTTTCTCCATGCCTTCAGTCAGTCTAAGCAGTATAGACTGCATCATGTCTTTCAGTTGAGAGAGATACACTGTTTTGTTTCACTAAAATCTCACCCTCTTGAACTCCAAATCTTTTGTGTTTTCTGACCTAGGAAAATACAGTCCAAAAAAAATTTATTTCCCATGTCATTTCCACAGTGAATTCTGTCTTCTCACAAGGAACTGTTACCATTTTTACAGCTGCTAAAATGTGCCAAGTATTTTGCTTACCTTTATGAAACTTAGCAAAATTTAAGGACTATTTGGAGAACTGCTTGTTACTTAGAAAGGGTTCTTTTTCTTCTCTTGTTTAGTAGCACTGGTTTATATGGGAAAATGCATAGACTTTAAACAACCTCACTGTGTATAGTGATGTACATACAATAGTGTTTATTTTGGCAAATCTTCTTGCCACTTCTTTGGTTAACACAATAACTTTACTAATCCCTCTTCTTTCCCATGGCTTTCGTGTCAAAAAAACATCAAGCGGTTTTGACTCCAGCCAAAAATCTTCTAGAATCGTAACTGCTTGACCTTGAATTTATTAGGACCCCAGAGTTACATAATGTGAACATTTTTCTACTATGAAGCCTCTGAATATGCAAAAGCAGATCCTTTGTTTCTCATCATCTTGACTTCTAGAGGCAGATGGAAAGACAGTAACATTAAACCCATGGCAAAAGATCTGCTGAGCACAGAGTCAATAATTTCTTGGAGACAAGGAGAAAGGAATACTCAAAGCTGAGTTGATTTTAGGAGTTTTGAACAATGTGAGAGGTTTTTTCAGTTTTTGTACCAGGAAATTATTTTAAATAATGGTATCATTTTCTTTTTGATAGTATGAGCTGATACCTTCTCCTCTGCGCAGTCCTAAAGTCCACGTGCTGAAAAGCAACACATTTTTCTGGCACATAGCTTTCTTAATTGTGGAATTAAGCACAGTAAAATACTAGTCTGTTTTAAAATAGGTCTCTAAAAATGCAGAACACTTAGGTTCTCCCCAGAAAGCCTGAGAGCTGTGGTATCAGCCCACTGGGTGTGCTGGCTCAGAGCTTTTTTCCTAAGCTCCTGCAGCTTTTAGTCCCTCATCTTGCTTATTGTCTTCAAGGCAGCTACTGACAAGTCTGAGCTCTGGATGGGCTGTAATCCCTATATTTCCATTAGAATTTCAGCAAATTAGTAATCTTGGGTGCATCTAATTGTTGGTAACCTCCATTTGCTAATGAAAACATTCTATAGATAAACAAATCAAAATCCTCCATACGCTTTTTTTATCACCTGCCTGTTCCACTCACTACCACCAGTGCTCCCAACATCTACAACAGCTGTAGAAATGTGTTCAATTCTGAAGCCCTACTGAAATATTTTGAAGAGCAAATCAATCTCATATATTACAGTTCCCTGAATAAAAGCATGGGATAACAAGTCTTTAAAGAAGAATTATCCTTCTTCAGGAAGAAAGGGAAGCTTCTTGCTGTCACTATATCTGTTTCTGACATCTGCTCTAGTGAGCAGAAACTTGTGACTTTGGTGATTAGGAAGCAACATTTTTAAATGCTCTGTTACCATGAGAATTGTTTTAGTGGAAGTAAAGTAATGAGAAGTCAGGGCTGATTAAGTAACATGAAAACTAGTCTATAACTCAATGAACCTATGACAGACTCTAAAGAGTGGAAATTCTTCTTCAGACTATGGGAAATTGCTGGTGCCCTAACAAGGAACCTGCTATGGTCTCAATTTGAGCCTTCCTGACAATCATGTAAAACTTTTTGCCATTAAGGGAATTGTTGTGATTTTTTTTTTTAATTAAGAATTGTGAAATTCTGGGGATTTTTTTTCTGCACTCTGCAGTGTATAATCAAGCAAGTGGAGAAGGTCTTTTAGCTCTGGATTCCAGCTACTGGGTTTGATGTGCTGACTTTCCCTGATACCTTTACTAAAAATGCTGTTGGGGTGGGTCTTGTTTGATTGGAGATTTTTTGTTATTGTTGTTGGTTTTTTTCTTCGGGTAGGTGTGCTGTCACTTTTTGTGTAGTTACAGCCATGCTTGGATGCATGTATCTGTTAAGAAGCATTTCGTGCCTGATATCTGTAATGTGACTGTTAAGACAAGTGTCTGAACTGAGACAGGTGTTGTGAAATGCCCTTTAAACTCTCACAAAACTTGTAGATATGATGCAGTGAGCAATGGTGGCTGTGCGGGACCAGGAACAAAATGAATCTGGGTGGCATGAGTACTGATTAAAGCTAGAAGTTTATGGTGCTGTTTTGGAAGCTGCTAGCGTGACGAGGATTGTGCCTGAATAATAGCTAGCTTTCAAGGAATGCTGTTCCTGATTTGCACTAGTCAGGGACAGACCATATGGGGGCTTGATTTTTCCTTTAGTGATGGCAGCAAAATAGTAAGTGACACCAATCACTGGGCATTTTATGCTTGGTGGACCCTCCAGCACAGGTTTTGTAAAATCTGTTTTGATTTCTAAATGATAGAATGTGATGAAAACTGATGAACTTCTAAACCTAGTGCTAAAAAAAATAAAAAATGAGGGTGGTTGAAAATATTATGGAGATAGAGATAAGACAGATAAATTAGAGCTGAGAGTTGATTTTGGTGATTTGAGAATAGAATGAGTTGTAACATAAGAGGCAAAATCACAGAGAAATCTTAGAACTCCACCATTAAAAAAATGCAGACATTCCCCAGGATACTGATATTTTTTTGTGTTCTCTTCACTACCATGCCCCACTCTGTATAGAAGTAGATGAACTGAAGGAGTTTCTTTCTTTCCAGGCATGCCTGAACTGCAGCTCTAGAGTCATTACAACCAAAAAATATCTTAATTATTTTTAAGAGCTTATACTTTGGCTTTCCCTTAAAACTTTCATTATTCAAGTCCTGGGGAAAATAGAATTGGGTTATTGCAAAGTGTCTATCAGCTACTCTATTTGAAACTTCTGGTTTAGCAGTTTATCCATTCTTGTGGTTGTTTTGGCTCAATTCACCATTTTTATTTTTTGAATGTCTTGCTTCTGTGATGGTTACTTTGATAAAACTCTTTTATACATCTGCAGTGGAACTGGCTTTTTCCTTTGGATTCTTGTGCTTTTGGATTCTTTTGAGTGTGGTCAAACTGTGATAAGCAAGTTTTGTCATAGCTCTCCAAAAAAAAAGTTTTACTTTGTTGAAATTGAAAGTCTGTTGGTGTCAAGTGGCAGTGTGTTCAGCAATGTGGGTTTCTTTTAGGTTTGTACGTATTTTTCTTTTTAAATCTTTTTTCACCGTTTGTTGGTGTTGCTTTCTTTTCTTAAAAAAAAAAAAACATACAATGTCGGTATCATTTGAACAAGCTCAAGTTCATTTCATTGTTGTACTGAAAAGCTTTTCGGCTATTGGCAAATTACTACTGATCATGAGTTGGGCTTTTTCTCCTTGGTAGTTTTCAAAAGGAAGACCACTATGTGCTGAAAGAGTTTGGCATATATCAATGGAGTATTAGATATAATTCATATTACTGTATCCTTTGACAGTTAGGAAACCTGGAGGTTTTGGATTAAAATTACAGTGAAACTTTGAATCTTTGAGATGAAGCATCAGTGCTCATACTTGCTGTTATGACTAGTAATGCAAATGGCTACATAAGATTTAAAAATAAAACTTAAAAATATAAATATTGATATTTAAAAATAACCAGATTAAAGTTCCCTTTTTGCTGTTATTTTTGTGACTTTGAAGCTCCAGGGTCATGGAGGTGGTGAAAGTGAAGAACAGCTTCCTAAATACTGTTTGGGCACTCAAAAGAAGAATACAAAGTTCACATTTTGGATGCAGAAAAATAAACATAAGTACCTGAAACTGTTCTGAAACATGGTATATTTTGCTGTTAAGGTGTCAGGGATTGTTATATGAAAATTTATGACCCTGGCTTTTGTAATTTCTGGTTTTGTTTATTTATATATAGAGAGAAAGGAACCTGCCCTCTCCATAAAGCATATGGCTCATTGGAGATCAGATGCATGCTCTCACTTCCAAATGTACCACAACATCTGAGATCCAAAAAAAGAGTGAAAAGACAGGCATTACATGAAGTTAAATAAGTTGCTCTGGATTCTTGCATTCTCCCTTTTTTATCATAAGATTTGAAACACTATCCACTTTCAGGGCAAAGTTCAGTCTGAGTCATGGTAATAAATGTTAAAGTTTACTTAGAATGCATTTTCTTTTTTTCTGGACAAACAGTTCCCTTTTCATTAATAATGAGTTTCAGGGGTTTTTTTTTTTCATTTTGCCTATAAATAGGCATCTCTGTTCTGACTTTAATATATATAAAGTAGAAGTATTTGGATTTTGCCTCTCATTGCTCTTGGTTGATGGTTGATCCTCATTTTTCTTCGTTATCTGTCTGAACTACAGTGTTACAATTCTCTGACACATACTGGTAATACGTATTACTGGCAAACGGAATGAATGCAGGAAATTATACTCCATCTTCAGGACATGGCTGTTGGTGGAACAGGTTCTACGCTATTGCTTTCCATCCTTTTCAGTCACTTCTAGGTTACTAACTGACTGCAGACTTAGTTCTAAAATTAATTAGCATTTAAAAAATATTTTGGGAAGACAAACTCATTTTTAAATTTTTTTTAATAGAATGCTAAATTTGAAAAGACTAGACACACAAAATGGTCACCATCTCTTCAGCACATCTTCCAGGCGGGTCCCTGGGCTAGGAACGCTGCTGCATTCTCAGTTTATAGGCAAATGTGGGACAGGAAGGAAATAAGGTTAACTTCCAGCCTAGCAGGAGCAAGCACAGGTGTTGTGACAAAATAAGTAGGAAAGCTGTAACATTTCTAAGTGCAGGAATTGTGAAAGGTAAACTTGCTCTAAGACTGCAATATGGGAAACCCTAAATTTTAGACTTTGAAAGTCAAAACCTCTGGAGGCTGAAATTTGGTTTTGTTCCCTAAATTTTGATTATGTAGTTGTGTAAATTGCAGAGGTGATAAGAATTCAGTTCCCCTTGCTGTTCACACACTGTAAACTTGTCTGGAGACTCTTTAATAGTGTCTAACATAGTGGATCTAGATAGGTACTCTCCATGATATTTGGAAAGTCATGGCAGTCAGGTCAAGTCCTAGGTGACTGGGGGAAAAGAAACATGTATCCAGCTTGTATCTTGAAACATGTATCTTAAAAAGGTAGAAACGAGGACCGTGGTAATCACTGACCTGTCAGCTTAGAGGTTCTTTAGGGTCCCTTCCAACCCAAGCCATTCTATGATCCTAAGTAGAGGAGTATTACTCTTTTGTCCTGGACAAATATAGGAAAGTGTAGACACTGTAAGTGCTTTCCTTATCACGGTTTTACTTGACGGAATTGAAATTTATGTGAAATATAAACTGTTCCCATAGGAACAAAAGCCAGAGAAGATGGCTAAGATAATGATGAATTATCTGTTTTAGAGTGTATGTAGAACTTCTTGAAAGTAAAAGATTAAGAAAAAAGTCTTCCTGCCTGCAGAAACTGAACAAATTCAGAGGACAAGAGAGAAGAGATCAAGAAAATTTCAGCTTCATCTGGTAGATAGTGCAAGGTCAGCACCATATTCAGTATTGAATTTCGAGTGACTAGGAGAAATGCATGAATCTCAAAGCCTCTGCCCTAGAAGTTCAACATACAGTTGCCTTTCTGAGTAAACATGGAGTGGAGGTGGGTTAGTGATGGTGAAGTCTAGGATTTCAGGCGTGTGAAGTTGCAGAGTTGTTTGTTGGACTTTAATAGAAAGCATCTTAGTTGCTCACTTGTTGGTTTGGGTTTTGGTACTGTGGAGGGGAGGGTTTGCAAGCTGTTAAAAATCAATGAACTTTTTAGTATTTGCAAGCTCTATGTTTTATACTAGAACGAAGTATGTGTTAGTGAGATGACAGAATCCCATAAAAATGCAGAGTAACAACATGGTCTAACATTTGGCTGAAAAAAAAAGTTTTTCTTAGCCTCTAGCTGTTTACCTTAAACTGAAATCTGAAATTGCAAGTATGTTGTGCATCTCTGTACAACAGGATTTCTTTCTGATCTCATCTTGAGATTCTTAGTGGTTTTGATAGAAGTACTGTGCCATAAATAGCTTCTAGTCATATGAAACAAAGATATGGAGATCTTTTTGTATAGCTCATGCCATAAATTAAGTTAGAATAATTTTTAATCATATGGTAAGTGTGGAAGTCCAGATGTACATCCTGTCTTGTAAACACATTTTATTAGAAGGTAAAGCAATAAGATACTCCCTATTTTAAAATGCCTTCATCCTATCTACACCTGGCTTTTAAAAATATTGGCCAGCTCTACACTGCCAGAAGGCACTCATATGCAATAATTAAAGGATTACAGAAAACCATCACAGAATCTTGATGAGTTTTATGCATAAAATTTCCTCATATTCTGAGTTGTAATTGGCAGTTTGCAGAAGAAGGACTGGGATAACTTCATTAACTGGATAAAAAATGAATGTGTCAAAGTCTGGAAAAAAATCACGGGCAGAGGACTTTTCTCTATAGAATCTACTTTTACTAAAATATCCATGTATGGGGTTGTAATATGCAGTCATGCTATGAAGCAACACATTGTGCTTGAAAAGGATGAAGTTTACAAACAAACTTAATGTCTTCATTTTAAAATTACTTTTTAAACATCCATGTTTCTAAACACTATGGTGTTTGTAGAACAGACCACAGTAAGTATTTGTTACTGTACACTGAGCAAGGTAATTTCTCACTTTCTTTCCACAGTGTAAAAGCCTGTGGGATTTTCTAAAAGACTTTCTACCACCATCTTTGTACTCAAGGTTGCTTTTTCCACATGCTGTTCAGGTTCTTAGGTATCTTACCCTGATTTTATTATGTTGATCATAGAAGTGAATTCTTAACAAACCACATTTGAACACTTCCGGGGTGGTGATTCCACCATTTCCCTAGGCAGCCTATTCCAGTGCCTGATCACCATTTCAATGAAGAAATTTTTCCTAGTATCGAATCTAAACCTCCCCTGGTGCAACTTGAGGCCATTTCCTGGTGGATTGTGTCTTGCCTTTTTAAGTTTTTTTTAAACCTAATTTAAAGAAACAAAACTATATCAGGAGTTCTAAGGTTGAAAAGAGACTGGCATAGTATATATAGCTGAAACTAGAACAAAATCCCGTCTTTTCCATCTTGGCTGGTCTGTGCCATGCATTATGCATGTGGTGTTCTTTAATTGAGTTATTTGTTATAAGAGCCTCGGCTGTGGTAGGTACTTGGGAAAAAAGTGAATGAGACTTAGTATTTTAAGAAATTTTTTTGTAAACCCATGGGAAATGGATTCATTTTCTTTCCTAGACTGATACTTTCTAGCACCCAGCACTACAAAATGTAATAGTGTATATTTGTATGGTTTCAAATTTATAACTTCCTGTGTTCTAAAGGCTGCAATTTAAAAATAGATTTTAAAGTGTCCTTGTGGAAGACAAAATCAAACAAGATGTTTTCCTTCAAAATTCAGGCAAGACTACAGAACCTGATTATCATAGAGTAGTTATTCTTCCCCAGTCTATAGGCTTCTAACCCCCATCAACATGATACAACTGCACCTGATGCTGAAGTTGTGGATTCTTCAGCAGCCTGCCAGGCAGTGAGATGATTAGTTTCCTGACAGTGCATTTAGGTCTTGGTGCATCTGAATTTACTCAGAAAAGTCTCAACCAGCTCTAGGAATAACACATTTTAGAGCAAATCATCACTGGTCTTGAGACTTATCCGTTACAACTATGCAGAAATGTTAGCACCTTGTTAAGGTTTGTCATCTGCAAAGGGTTGCAGTTTTCATCACCTGATGATGGGAAGAGTCAATAAAGAGTTATTTTTTTTGTTATGTCTTCATGCCTAGATGCTACCATGCTACCAGCCTTGGCTGCAAGCCAGCTCTAACCTGCAAATAGTGCAGCTTTGTGGTAGGAAAGCATCAGGTCACTGCAAATTCCCCATGCTTCTCATCTGGTTTGCAGTATAGTCAATATAAAATCATGATCGCCTGCTCTTACTGGGAAACATGAACATAGACCTGCAAGGAGGCAGGGCACTTTCAGTGGCAATATCCAGGCTGCACTGTTAGGTAAAAGAAATCTGCGCTACCTCTTGTTTCCAATATTCATGTCTAGAACACAGAGAGCATGTGGTTATGTTGTAGTGGGTTGACCTTGGCTGGCTGAGAGGTGCCCACTAAGCTGCTCTCTCGCTTCCCCTACTCTGCAGGAGTAGAAACAATAAGAAGTTAATGAGTTAAGGTAAGTACAGGGAGTTGTTTGTGAAGTACCAAAACAGGCAAAACAGACTTGGGTCTTCAAGCAACAGGGTAGGATAGTGAGAAGGGAAAAAAGGGAACTGAAAACACCTTTCTCCCACCTCTTCCTTCTTCACAGGCTCAGCTTCTCTCCCAGCTCTTCTCCTGAGCAGCACAGGAGGATGGGGAATGAAGGTTTCAGTCAATTCATAATATTTTGTCTCTGTTGCTCCTTTCTCATGTTTTTTTCCCTGCTCCAGCATAGGATCTTTCCCACTGTATACAGTCCTTCACAAACATTTCCAAGGTGGATCCTTCCCATAGGCTGCAGGTCATGAGCTGCCTCAGTACGGATCACTCCCACAGGGTGCGGTCCTTTAGCAACATGGGTCCCCTTAGGGGTCACAAGTCCTGCCAGCAAACCTGCTCCTGCATGGGTTCCTCTCCATGGGCTACAGCTCCTGCTGGGAGCCTGCTCCTACACAGGCTCTGCAGAGGCTCTACACAGAGGCTCTACACAGGCTCTACACAGCTGATTTTTAACAGTTACACAGGCTGCAGCTTCCTTAGTGCGTGTGCCCCTGCCTCAGCGTGGGGTTGTCCACGGGCTGCAGGTGGATCTCTGCTCCACGGCGGTCCTCCATGGGCTGCAGGAGCACAAACTGCATCACCATGGTCTTCACCCCAGGCTGCAGGGGAGTCTGCTCTGGCACCTGGAGCACCTCCTCCCACTCCTTCCTTCACACTGGTGTCTGCAGGGCTGTTTCTCTCATGTTTTCCTTCCTGTCATACATTACCATACCTTAAATGTCTTTTCACAGAGGCACTACCAACATTGCTGATAGGCTCAGCTTTGGCTGGAAGCAAGTCTGCCTTGGAGCTGGCTGGAACTGTCTCTGGTCAACATTAGGGCAGCTTCTGGTGTTTTCTTACAAAAACCACCTCTCCAACACACCTCACTACCACAACCTTGCCGTGTAAACCCAATACGTATAAAAAGAAATATTAGCATATCAAGGAATTGCTAGGAAATTTAAGATAATCCTGTACAATTGTGTATCACTTTGTGTCTTTCTTTTTCTTTCTTTCTTTCTTTCTTTCTTTCTTTCTTTCTTTCTTTCTTTCTTTCTTTCTTTCTTTCTTTCTTTCTTTCTTTCTTTCTTTCTTTCTTTCTTTCTTTCTTTATTTCTTTTTTTCTTTTCTTTCTTTCTTTCTTTCTTTCTTTCTTTCTTTCTTTCTTTCTTTTCTTTCTTTCTTTCTTTCTTTCTTTCTTTCTTTCTTTCTTTCTTTCTGCCTTCCTTTTATTTTTAATATTGGGACTAGCAATACGAAGGCTCTCAGGTTTTTAGCATATCTGTTTACTTTGGTTATCACTCACTCCTAATCCTTTCAGTCTGCTCTTCAGGAAAGTACTGATGTGAGACTTTGCTGATTTGGTACTAATATGCCAGTAGAGAAGTACATAGGTGGTGAAATTCTAGACTGTTTCCTTTTTTCCACTTTTTTTTCCCCACTTTAAAAATTTCTCTGAAAATAATAGAAGATATGATTACTTAACTCACAGCTTTTGTGTTTGGGCATATTTCTACTTCCTTTCCCTTTGGGATGAGTGTAATACTCCATTTGATGTCCACAAGTTTACTAACACTGGAGTGGAAACCAGGTATCAGCTGAGATAAAAAGGCTTCTGATCATCTACGTGGAAGATAGGTCAGATCTCCTGGGATTTGTGAATATGTATCACCCCATAAAATTAGATGATTTCTCCAGTTTCTGACCTCTCCTGAGAACAGCATACATTTAGTGACAGCACAGAAATCATGACATTAATTTATAGATTAAATTTGGAGTATTGACAAATGAGGTATGGCTGGCTGAGCCTGGGGAGAGTTCAATGGATAACATGATAATTTACTGCTCCAAACCTAAAACACAAAATCTATTTTTCATTCTCTGTCACTATTCAGCTTGCATTACATTTGGCTAGTTAGAGTGCGTAAGGTACATGGAACTGTTGGCAGGGTAACTGTTTCAAGTCTTTTGAAACACTTTTGTCACTGAATGGAAGCAACCTGAGAAGAATAGTGTGTGTAGAAGAGCACAGAAAGCTTTGAGTGCTACTAGTGTGCTCTTGACCATGTATTCAGCATGGGATATTCTACTTCGTGTAGAGTCTGGGCATGGAGACTTTGGGCAAATTTGTGCACATTCAAAAAAATCAAAACCATAACAAAACAAATAAGGTAAGCATTTGGTGTTCACTGTCCATCCATCTTCATAGCATTTTAAAAGGTTCCTACAGCCTCTAGTCGTATCAGCATTAGCCCTGTAGGCTGTTGAGCAATCAGTGGCCACTGCAGCCAGGTCGATCAGTAAAGCTTCTACATTTGCATTTCACTGCTGGCTAGTGAAGCAATTTTAAGACTGAACCACGTGTTGGACTGCTGCACCTATGTAGTGAGAGGCAAAGACAACGTTTTATGTGACTCTTGACCACATGTTCTTGTAAGATTTTTCTAGAGCTGTCCCAGGTTTTATACCTGCAGAGCAAAGCTGCTTAACGCATTGTCACAGCCCATTCAGGTTTTTTAATCTCTCTGCCAATATTTAAGGGGAAAACATATTGAACTGTGATTTACCTTAAAGAACATAAGTAAATAAATTTTAGGTAGAAATAACTCTGAATTTCAGTAATTCAAATTGTTCATTTTTCCTGTGTATTTGAAAAGACTACCACAGATATGGTAGATATGCAAATGAATCACTAGTACACCAATTAGCAGATATTCCAGTTACTGACTTGTATATTCCCAGACAGGTGAGATTCCTCTGTTAACAGTAATTGATGATCCTGAGTGTAAGTTCCAAACAAGTCAGTAGTACATTTCTCAGAGAGGAGTTGTCCTTTTCCCTGGTAAATAAATAAAAATTATTTCCTGAATTAATTTTACTGTATGAGTCAATTTGGGATGTTCAGCCTTAAATTCTCTGGAGTTCTTATATTAAATAAGGAAATTCAGTCTAAGGCCAGGAAGCAAATTGTGCTTCAGATGTCCAAAGAAGCTTAAGTAAAAAATCCCAATTTATCAGTCATAATCATTGCTTAATGTAATTTTAAAACAGTGTGGTTTTAAAAAGTGCCCCAAAGTGTATTGCTTTTCTTCAAATCACTATGGCATTTATTGCAATTCAGTCTTCTCTATTGAAGATTGCAATGAAGGAGGAAAATGTGAATGTATTTTCTGTAATTGCCGTTCAAGTTCATTCATACAGTGTTTTCACAACCTGTACAGATAAATTATCTTGTTTGCTCTAAAAAAGCTTTCTTTTTTTCCAATATCTTTCCTAAATCATGGCTAGTTTTAAAGTTTTGTTTTAAGCAATTTCAACTGCTTCTAACTGCTTCTAATTCTTCCTTGCAAAATCTGATGTTAAAAGTGATATTATTCAGTGGAAAACAACCATAGAGAGCTGTTGTTGCCTTTTAGCTTTTAGTCATTTAGTTAGCTGTTTCTCATTTTGTTTTCAAACTTATAAAATAGTGTATTAATGTGAAAATAAGGCAAATAAGGTGTTAATGATGACAAATATATTAATTTTCCCCCTCTTGCTGAAACAGCTACAATTGGTATGAAAAATTTATATAAAAATAGAGAAAATGTATGTTCTTATTTGAGAACTTTTTTTGCATTTTGCTTTCGATTCAGTTTTTATCAATTTGTGATTGTTCCAGAAGACAGAATAAACAGCGTATTGGGTTTGAGTTTTACAGGTGTTTGGTGGATCAGACTTGCAGTGCTGTTTGATGGGTTTTGATGACCACCTGTTGTGACAGTTTCACTACATTCTTGCAAGCAGGTTTAGGGTTGCTTCGTATTAGATGGAGTTCTTTTTTTCTTAATTCAAATTGACCAATCACTCGTCTCATGCCATAGCAAAGTCAAAATCAACAATTCTGTCCACAAAAGTAATGCAAATACTTCCAGATACTGCCAAGTATATTAATGCGTTCATATAGTCTTCTGGCATATATTAGGGGTTTAAGATTAATATTAGTAAAATTTATATCACATGTACTAGTCTTCTGATGTCTTAGGAAGATTAGAGCCTTACTTTGAAGTGAAATCTCCCTATTAACTGGAATTATGAGGAATCTTGGTCTGCTCCTAAAGGATAGAACACTAGATCCATTTACTTTCAGGAAAGCTGTACATTTTGAAATTGTGGGAGGTTTCTTATTTAAAAAAAAAAGGATCTGTATGTGGACCTCATTTTGCAATGAATTTTTTTAAAACACAGCAGCATGAAATTACTAGTAACTCTTGTGAGACTGCCATTTTATTGGGCAGTATTAAGGAGTGTTTAGCCTGCATTTTCATCATCATGTAAGACAAAATTGAAAAACGAATCTAAAGTTTCTTCTTTATGTTTAAGCCCAAGCTTTTCCTTAAAAATGTGTGTAGTTTTAAAGTTAATATACCTGTATAGTATTGTTACCTTCCTAATAATGAAATAATATTAACTGGTCTATTATAAAGAATCATTTGTTTGTAAACCAGACATATTTTAAATTATTCTTGTATTTAGGATAAAATCATAACCTTATTGGCTAGCAGAAGAATTAAGTAAACTTAAAATTAGTGAAGTGGAAAAGGGAACCAAAACCATTTTATCACCTTCCAAATAAGAACAATGGCTCACTAAAATAAGTTATCTCTGTTTCATAAATGGGAAGTACTTTGTAAAGCGTCCCCCAAAGGTAGCCCTTTGGAGTGCTGTTGGAGTGCTCTTGACACTCCATTTCAGAATGGTACTTGCTCAGTGACTGTGAATTTGGCTGTCTTTCTAGAAAGTTCTTCACTGGCCAAACCTCTCAGTAGTTTAGCATTTGGTTTCAGTTTCAAGGGAAAAAAAAATCAATTTTGTATCTGAAGTTTATACACCATAAATAAAACATGAAGTCAATATTGCATCTGTTACTGATAATTTTGACTGGACCTAGAAACTGAAATAATCAAATCAGAGAATTTGCTGTGGGCATATAAAATAAATATGACTAATAAATGTAAAATGAAAGAAAATTTGAACGTTCTAATAGACAAGCCTCTAGATAATTAAGTTAACCTGTCTAGGAAACACAGGTATGTGTTAGGTATGTTCCTATAAACATGAATCCAGTCAGAATGGCAAAATATCTTACTGTGTAGCTTCTGCTTTATATTTTAAACATCAACAATATTACCATGGTAAGTTTGTTTGAATGTGTAAGCAGATTAGCCTAAACGTCACTATAGCTTACAATCACCTCGCTGACAAAATAAGAAGGGAATTAAATGGACAGTCTGACATTTATCTCTGCTTTTCTCTCTAGTGATGGAAATGAATTAATGCAGGAAACTCAAAAAGCCAATGTAATTTCAAAATGTTTCTCCTCAGTGACAGTGTGAATCTTTTCCAAGTTTAGTACAATGTCCATGGCATCTGTGTGATGCAAGAAGCAGTGCTCCCAGCATTTGTCACTGGATATAGCAGCACTCTCCTGCTAATAAATGCTGTTCTTGCTGCTGGTACTCATCAGCAATAAAGTACAAATCAGCAGTACTCAGATATGTATGTCACCTCTACCTTATGTTTGTCTAACAATAATTCCAGTATGTGCTGAGTATAAATAGTTTTCTTCTCACATGGCACTTCATATTGACAATCATACATTTTTTTAATGGGAAGAGTTTATTATTTCTTGGAAGTGTTTATTATTTGTCTATAGAAATATGATTTAGATGAAGATATAGTTTACTGTTGTTAAGAACTAACTGAAAAGAAGCTCTAAAAATCATATGTGTCATTAACTAGTCCTTCAAAAGCAATGCCCTGCTATGCATTTCTTGATGTCTGGGTATATCCTTGGGTTCATATCCTATCAATATGTGTCATTTTAATTAAAATGTAGACATGATTATAATAAGAATTACTATTGTAAGACAGCAATCTAAATGAAAAGCCTTCGTATCTTAATGTCTAAGGGCTTATTTTTAAAATCTATGATCATAGTAGGAGAAATGGGAGGAGGAAGAAGTTGGGAGGAGAGTTGTACGTTTCTCTATGTGATTATGTCAGTTTACTTCATAGGCAGTTTTTGACTGCAGGCTTGCTAAGTTAAACAAATAGTGGTAACCCATGAATTTTGCGATTTTAAGTAATTTTATTTTTTAAGGTTGTCACAGCTATAATTTTAATCTCCTTCGTGAATCAAATAGCTGACAGCATGTAAAAAATTGTATGTATGCTGATGAAGGCTATTATGAATTCTGATGAGTATTACGAATGCTTTATTTAATGGAGGTCATGATGAAAAACTACAAATTTATTACTGTAAGTAGCTTATTTGTAAAAATCTTCATTCAGATTTGGGAGTTTGTATTTTTAAGCATTATACATGTATTTGTTGATACAAACTTTGGGCTTCTTGAGGGATCAAATCAAGGGAGCAAATGAAGTTGTCAATTTTTTCTGATATAAAAAGAAAAGATTTCTCTCTTTCTAGCTCAGTAAAGCATTATTGCTCCAAAAATGTCACTGTCATTTGTATAACAGGTTTTTTTAATTCATGCTTCAATCTCATATATTGCACTACTAGTTTTGGGCGTGGAAACTGATTCCTTAATTATATATGTTATCGTGATTCTATGCAAAGGCATATGTTAGGGTGTATTACAAAAATGTAAAGAATAATAATTGTTTGCCTATCCTTATCCGACTCCAAAAAAAAAAGGACAGAATTATGTGTATGGTTGTTTTTTATTACTTGCTCATTATTATGATCTCATTGTAACACTGTGATCCAGGAAAAAAACCCTACTGTCATACTCACTTGTTTATGACTAAGTTAATGAACCACTGCTTACCCTCACTTGTCACAAAATCAAGAGGGGCTTTTTTGCATTTTTTAAGGTGGTGGAACTTAGGAGGAGGCCACTCCAACCAGAAGGAAGAGCAACGTTCAAGTCAGCCATTTCCTCATTTAAAATCATTACTGCAGAAAATAGGAAAAGCATATGGCAGCATAAGAATTGTACTTTTGCCCATTAGTTGAGTGTGCTGATGGTGCTGAATAACTCCTTTTGAAATGACAGTGATCAATTTTCTCATCCCTACTGTTAAAAACTCATTTCTCTGTAGAATTGGTTTTCTAGATTGCTTTCTGCACTAAAAGATACCAGCCATGGATTTGAATTTAGCTTTTAAGTCATGAGAAATTGGGCTCTTTGGCATGGAGTCTCAGTAGGGAACACAGAAGACCAGTCTTTGCCAGTGTATGACTTCAACTCCTCCATAAGGAAAGGATATCCATCCCCTCCCCTCTAGTTCTGTGTGTGCCTAAAATGCATTTCACAAGTAAGCTGTTAGTGGGCAGTTGATCACCAGTGTGCATTAATCACAGCTACATCTTCTGTGGATACTGTTTCTCACTGTAATCAGCACCTCTGATTTACAGACCTAAATCCTAGTCTTTTGCTGCAGTTCTTACTTTATATGGTTCAAAGTATTAAATTTAAACATTCTTTATACTTTCATGGTGAGTTGTTTACCCTTAAATAAAGATGAAGGAGTTGAAATAAAACAATCTTTCATCAGTGAGTTTCCAGTTAACATGCCTTAAGCCATTTCAGCAGAGCTCTTGAAGTTTCTAATGATTTAATCTTAGTATGGTCTGTAAGATTGCATTCATCAAGACTTATTTTCTTGGAGGAAAATGACACATAATTGAAGATGGAACTATTTACTGTTTTCCTGGTTCAGTAAAGGATTTAGTTTTATTGTCCTAGAAGTCTACTGAATTGAAAAAGAAAAAGAAAAAATGTCCTATTAACTTCATGAAAGTATGAATTATGAGTTTCAGCTTCAAGCAACTCTATCTTCTCAGGTAGTCATATGTGTCACTTACTTATTGTTCATGATGTAGAGCTCTCAGTGGTGTATAGTAAAACCCAGGAATCTAAAATTTCGTATTTTAGATATAATTTTTTTTTTAGAAGACTGTTACTTACATGCGGTTTTTCCTGATTGGAAAGCATCCATTTCCATAGACATTCAAAGAATATCTCTTTCCATAAAATATTTTCTAATTTAAATAATCTTGACTTATATGAAAGTAAAAATCCACTTTATACTGGGAATAAAAGATACAAGTTTAAAATGAAAGTAAGAAATTGATAATGAAAAAGTAATCCCCTTTGGGTTCAAATTCTGTAAATGCAAAACACTTTCCTAATTGCATTTCCTTAGGTACTAACTCTAGACTATGAACTTCTAAGATTTATTTCTTTGCAGTAGCAGCACATGAAAAACCCCCCAAGAATAAAGTGGAAGGCACAGAGTCATTTCTAGCTAATAGTTTGTTCTGCCTTAGAGTAAAGTTTTGTGCAGCTGAGAATCAAGTAGAACACATACTGCAATATAATCTTACAGATGACTTCAGTCAGAAGTTCTCTGTAATTGCTTTGAATGGGCTTCTTTACACTTCCAATGCTGTAAAAACCTTCTTAACTCTCATGGTAGCAAGGACTCACATCTTAAAAACAACTTTTAGAGTTTGGGGGAAAATTTTGTGATTATTGGACAATGGAAACACAGAAAGAAAAAAATGTGTTCTTTCAGCAGGTTTGTTATTATGAAAGTCGTGTATAGTACCATGCAGGAAAAATTCCTAGCCCCTTTACATCAGAAGACATCAATACTAACACTGCCCTCTGTGCTCAGCCAAAATGGCACAACTTACAATAAATCATAATTTAAGTATTCATAGCTTGAAGTCTTGCTTTGATTAGACATGTTTAGCAAAAGAAAAGAAGAAAGGGAGATTGCAAAGACATCCTAGTGTGGTAGTTACTGTTGGCTCCTACTGATTTAATGCAGAAGATGCTCAGATGGCTGGAGTGAGCATCGTGTGTTCAAAGGCATAAGGCCAATAAAGTATATAGTGGCCATAGTATGCACTTTTTTTCCCATGTCTTGAAACTAGTCTTTTTCACCTTGATTTTGTAAAGGAAACTGATACTTTTTAAATTATTTCTCTTATCTAACAATATTTCTGATCTTCAAGTGACAAGATTTGTCAATATTTCAAAGATAAGACTGAATATTTAACATATTAAAAAAGAAAAAGGAAACGAACCCTAGGATTTGTACCAGTTTATTTGGGTATTGGATTCTCTTACTAGACCATAACTTAAAAGCTTGAAGATGGAAAGGAGGCATACTTTACATTTGCAGAGAAGGTATTAAATTTCCCATTGTAGCATTTAAAAAACAGCACTATAACTTTCCCAGGAGGAGTAAAAATATTGTGGGAGTAGACAAAATCTGAAATTCTACCAATTTTTAGGACAGAAAAATGCTATTGCTGACTACCATGGGGTAGCAGCAAAAGTTGATGTGATAGCATCCTCTGTGTGTGTCATGTTCCTGGTGACAGACCTTTTTTGGACACTTGACTGATGGTGTTTATGTCATTCCCACTACAGACGTGCTGCCCGGGGTTATTTTACTTTCATGCCATTGCAATTTAACATTAATAACTGTTGAAACAGGTGTGAGTTGACAGTCCTGGGGTACTGTATGATTCCCACTTCAGATTCTTGTTACTGGGCCATTAGTTTCAGACAAAATGTAAATATTTCTTCTATGTTTAGGCAGGTTTTCATAATTCTTACTTTGCAAATTAAAGAGTTTGAATTGAGAGTGAAATTTTGCTAGGCGTATTTTTGGGTAATGATGTCAGCTCACTGTTGATCTGTTGGACATACTAAGACTTGATAAACATTTGTGGTATAATGAGAGGTGCTAGTCCCCAGCGTGAAGTAGAATACATAAATTTTAAGAATACCTATAAATCTACCCTCAAGAACTTAATTTATCCACTAAATCACATTTTCTTCCTGGAATGACATCATTCATTTCTGTAGGACTAATCACAGACTAAGGTGATATACACTTCTTTTTAATAGCAGAAATTGCCTTTTTCATAAAGAAAAAAAAGGAAGACAAATGTCCTGTAGTTACATTAGCAGTAGTATAGAGCAAAGGAAATTACTTCCTTGTAGGCTATTTTTCTTCATTTTCCCATACACTCTCCATTTTTCAAGCAAGTCATCTTGAGTTCTGTTTCTGTATGAAAACTACATTCTCAAGCAGCATTGCATATGGGGAACTTTGCTTCTTGCTGCTTTAAGGGACAAGCGTTTAATGGACAGTAACATCAATATGATAAGTCTTTTAAAATACTTTTCTTGTGTTCAAAATGATTGACTTAACATTGTACACGTTTATATTATAGATGGGACAATAGACAGACTAATAGCTGAGTGCTGATTATTCAAGCTGAAACTTCTTATCAGACCTGCAGAAACAAATGGGGTATTTTCAGAAAAATGTCAGCTTTGATATATCTCAATAAATACAGATATATACAGCTGGCTGTTTGCAAACACAGGTACATAATCAGATTAATTATCAGAGCCCTGCTCTTCATAAATCTTGCATCTCCAGATAAGTGTGGCAGAAATAACGGTTTTAAAAGCTAATAAATGTCCTTTGGTAATTATTGTAATTAACTGTACTGTCCTTAAGCCAACTGAAATTTAAAGTAGCTAATTATGGGGAAATGAAAGTTTCTTTTTGTATTTTTTTTTGTATAATACTTAGACCATATCTTCCCTCACTTAAAAAAAAGTGCATTAGCAAAATATACCAACAAAGTTGCAGTGTGCTCATATTCTGTAATTTTCGTTTATCTTGATTGCTGCATTATTCAGTATTTCTTTAAGAAAAAAAAATTGTAATGCTCAAATGAAAGGCGTGTATGTCGTTAAACTGGTGGTATAGTCAAAAATATGCATCAATTTTAATAGCTGGAATTAGTTCAAAAGTAAGGGTCTTACAGTATTAAAAAGTGGCAATGACAGGATTTTGAGGAACTTGACTCACCAACAGTTTTTTCAAAGAATGTTTTCAGATTTCCTTTAACATATTTTGTCACTGCTTGAACAAGCAGGATTTTCAGTAAATTAATATGATTTAACAGTATATGTAGTTTTCTTTCATGACTTTCCTTTGTCTTTTGGTTCAATGACTTGCACTTCAGTAGTAACAGAACACTTTACTCCAGGTGAAATATTCAAAGATCACAGTTCAAGAAAAATATAATAGAAAGTTTCCTTAGAAGTAGTATTATTGGAAACACAAGGAAAATTATATATATGAGTCCCATATGTCACAAAATAACTTCAAATATAGTTGGTTAATAAAAGAATAATTTTAATAAGTCAGTTGCTGTCAGAGTTGTGGCCCATTATCTCTGTTACTTTCTATTTGAAAGCAAGTTTTAGTCTACATACAGACTGATTTTCTGTTCTTTTACTATAAATAGAACATATGTCCCCTTTATTGCTTCCTAGCTATCACTTAACAAAAACCTGCCAAATTCATGCATAGACATTGTTAATCAGGAATACATTATTACACAAAATAAGCACTATCCCTCTGTTCCTCTGAGCAAAAATATGAAATACATTGCTGTTGATTTGTATCTGTGTTTGAGTGTGTGTGTTGTGCTCTAGTACAAGTGCCCAAAGTAACAGAGACATGGTTAGATAACATTTTAAATATTTTTTTTAATTATTCTCAAATCATCAAAGGATGATATCTATCCTGATAAAGGATAGATGTTTTTAAGGTAGTATTGATTTTGATAAGAAATTACATACCTGCAGGCAATAGTGTTATTTGCTAGTGAAAAAGAAAAGATTAAGTTGCCTCATATATTTTACGTGGTGCAGTATAATAGCACATCAATCCTGTGGGAATTCTATAATATTTTTTCTTATTAACTTCTAATTAAGCCTGAGTGATTTTTAGAAGAGATAAATTGGCACATTTTTCAGTATCATCACTCTTTCTTGGTGGAGAATATCAGGTCTAAATCCTACTAATCTGAACAGGAAAGATCCTCCAGTTTCATTCTGGGTAACAATATTTAGTTGGATTTGTGCCTCTCATAGACATCATTTAGAAGGAAGAAGAGCTAAACAATC
Source organism: Platysteira castanea (assembly GCA_013397175.1). Lineage (NCBI taxonomy): Eukaryota > Metazoa > Chordata > Aves > Passeriformes > Platysteira > Platysteira castanea. Next base: position 249,580 of record VYXC01006978.1, read on the forward strand.
TGTACAGCAAATACATTAAAATGTTTCAGAAATGAAGAAACTAACATTTGAGATTTATACAGTTTGACATCAGGTAAAACACAAAGAGTGAGGTTTTTTGATTCACATGAGGACAAATTTGTTATCTGCCTGTAATATTGTACACATGCTATTTCCAACTTAAATTCTTGATCATGTCGCTTTTGGGCTGCTGCATGTGGGCTGCAGGAGAAGGGGAAGAGGCCTGTCTTTAGGAGGTGCATAAAAATTGAGCCCTTTGTTAACAAATTCAATAAATTGCTGCTTATTGCTCCCGGAATGGAGGGAACCAGACTGAGCAGGTGGGGTCAGCACTTCGGGGCTTTATCTCAGGCTGCAGGGATCCAGCTGTGCTGGCAACTTGTGGTGGTGGGAGATGAAAGGCTGCTGTAGGATTGTGCCATGTGAACACAGAAGGAAGATGTGAAAGAACATGAAGTTAGCAGGATTCAGAAGGTGTTTGGTTAAGTCCACATACAGAATGCTTCCTAAGTTGAGAGTCTGAAAACAATCCCTCCTCTAGCCTTAGAGATCTAGAGGCCAGATAGAAAGAGATCCAGAGGATTTCTAAGGACAGTGAATTGAAATGTGTCCATATATCTGTTTCATTCCCCCTCACCACCTCTCTGTAGAGTATGTTGTGTATAATGATTTCTTTTAAACTGTAAGTAGCAGAAGAACACTTTTACTATGACAAATTCCTATCTCTAACACGATTTTCCAGTATTGTTTCATCATTGTTATTACATCAACAAACACTTTTATTATCCTGTGGTATCACCTGTTTCCAAGACAGTGGTCAGACTAGGTACAGCACCAGTGTAATCACCTGAGAACTGAAGCAGAAATGACATAGAACCTCAGGCATGACCTAAAACTGAGATCAGCTGCAGGAAAATATTGCCAATACCAAGCTGAATAACAAGTTTACAAATTTTTTCCCAGTAATATTTCTTATGCAATAAACAGTGCCTATCTAAGGTCTCCCATCTCTTTACATTTTATCTCACCTCATGACATTTGTATAGAAGCATTTTATAATTGAATAAAAGTAAAGATAAAAATGCAAGTATTTTGATTTTATTTATAGCTGTAAAGGAATGCTTTACAATTTAACATTCAGTCCAAGAATTCAGTTATCTTAAAAGGAAAATAAATTTTTCAATGACAAGTACAAGTTACGACTAAAAACTCTGCATTTGCCACCAATAAATCTGATCTAGATGCATTAAAGAGAACAGTTTTGCTGACATTTTTTTATTACTTGGTTCCACTGTAATATTTCATCTGTTTCGGTATATGCATGTAATCAAAATAAAGAAGTAACTGAGATATCTCTGTTTTCTGACATGGTACCTGTCATTCTTAAAGATTGCTGCCATGATTGCTACATTTATGTACTATAAATTATAATAAATAATTTTTTGAATCAGAAATAATATTTAATTTGTTACCCAGAAACAAAAGACATTCTGTTGACATTTTACAAAACAGTAGCAATTTATTGATGCACATGGTGAAAGGAACATCAGGGCTTTGGTTTTGAAAAGTAATTCACCTGCTTCTAAAAAAAAGGTTTCACGTGTCCATCAAGGAAAAGGTTGAAGGCAATTCCCTGCAAGCTAGCAATAGCTATCAGGATGCATTAGGCAGGACTAACTCACACACTACCTTCATACCCTTGACCTTCCAGACACATTTGTAGATAATTTTGATTCTTCTGACAGCAGACACAAATCCTCACAGTTCTGTGGGAAGATATTTCAGTTCTGCATTGAAACTATACTTCCCATGGCATTAAGTCAATCATTTTTGTAAGATAGAAATTTTGAGTTATACAGCAGTACAATGCATGCTGTAGCCTACACTTTGCAAAATATAGCCATGATCTTATAATGCTCATACTAAGATAAGTTTCTTCGGTACAGCAGCTGGAGAATGGTCTAATCTGGGCCTAATCATCAGTGTCTGGCAGCAGTAAGGCAGCAGCTTAAATTAAACTGCCAGTCGAGCACTCTGAGAGGGGGTTCCTGGATCCAAACTTTCAAGATCTAGATGTTCCTGTAAAAGAGAGAGGCAAGTGGATTGAGGAAACAAAACAAAGACACATAGAAGAAGCAGCTTCCTAGAACGCGTGATTTGTTTGTTTGTTTCCAAAAAAACAAAAATTTTGTCTGAGAATACATATAAGTTGAATTTGTTGCTTTTACATGAGTCTTCTTTTGAATATATCTTGATATTAAGTTGGATTTATGGAATTACCAGTGTGTTTCACTTTCTCCTCAGATATTTGTAATATGAGAAAGGTTAGGTTAGTGTTTGTTTACCATCATCTCATTCTATGTATCAGTGCATGCCCTTTCAGTCTGGTGGAAGCACAATGAAAAAAAGTAATAAAACACAGATTTTGTAAAATACATAAAATGTTATATCCTGGCCACACTCCAGGAAAAAATGCAGGCTTTGTATAGAGCTATGCATTCTGTCAGCATATATATTGTTCTGTGACACAGTTTAGGCAGAAAAGAAGCAAAAGGAAGGAAACATGGGAGCATTAGCCTAGATTTGCACTCCTACCTTTATGATACCAGTTTTCCCCACTGATTGCCCTGTCTTTATCCATAACTGGAAGCAAATGTTGAGCAACTCAGTGGCACCTCAACTGTCTTACCTGCGTGCTGCTGCCCTGCTCCCTCGCCCCATCCACATGCTGCCAGAATAGGGCAGCACGTCTTGGGGTCCAGTTCTAGCATCTATCTCCCTGGCATGAAACCCTCTCCATGGCAAAGTGGGATTTATAAGGCATGGCTTCGGTTCAAAAGACTTCGCAAGTATCCAAAGAAATGGCAAAGGCTGAAGGAGAGGAAGGGAAAATATACAGGAAATCTCTTCATGTATGAGTAGAATAATTTTGGAAGTAGGCATTTAGACAAATTCATCTTGCTTCTTTAAAATCTGTAAATGTTTGCTGCTGTCCAGAGATAAACCTATTCTCTCCTTACTTCCATCAGAGAGGCTGCATCTGTAGCAGTGTTGAAAAAACAGTGTGCTGTTACCTCAATATTTTCTTCTCACATACAAAGCTAAATGCCATCTGTATGTTACTGACATGATATTCTGTCTCTTACCACCAGAAGGTGAGGTTGTTATGAGAAGACCAACTTTGGGAATCTGCATCCTGAGACAAAGACTGCAAAAAAGCAGGAAGGGTTAAGGGAAACCACTTTCCTCACAGCACTCTGAAGAAGCCCCCCAAATTCTTGTGACAACAACCGTATTTGGCTCTCAAAAATCCCAAAATAGGCTCTGTTATTTCAGCTGTTTGCCTGGAAACTTAGTCAGATGATAGCCAGAATAACTCAGGAACTATATGTATCTGTTCCTGCATTATTCAAGATGCTGAACAAAGGAAGGTATCCAAAGGTTCTTGGAGACCTGGAACTGTGTGCCTGTCTCCCTTTCTTGTCCAGCAAATGTTTCTGTGAGATCTGTGTCTAACCAGGCAAGAATTTGAGGACTGTAGCAATTAGGCTTAGAAGAGTTTTTCTCAGATGAAAAAATTCACTAATTTAAATAATTCATCATCACTAAATGCTTTGGGGCTTGCATGCAGTATTTTTCTCTCTCCAAATTTCATCGCTACATTGGAGAGATTGTCACGAAATTATTTTCCAGCTGTCCCGAAAAAAGGACTGAAAAAGATGGCAGTTTATTGCAAACGTTTCCAGATTACTGGAGTCACTCACTGTTAAAGATGATCAGACAGAGACTGACTGTGACCAGGCATGCTCACTGAGTGCCTGGTGCTCAGTCCGCTCTCCAAGAAGTTTCCCTTAGGTGAAGTCTTTCCTGTAAATAACAGACAGTCAGGGTAGCTGCATGATTTTTCTTAGTTGTGGTTTCACACTCTGTTAGCTCCAACTTGAGATGATGCTTGTTTGACCAATGCCAAGGATTTCATGGTGTTAAGTTAGGGAAGGGGATAGGATGGAGCTGAAGTTGAAATGGAGGATGTTGTGGTGTGTGTGGGAGTTGGGCCTTGCAGAATTCACATTTTGGTGGACTGGCAGATAGGGAGCTCTCATAGTGTGTCAATGGGATGCAGTGGAGGACTCAGAAAGGACTGGGAGGTTCTGAATCTTTTTATAAATGTTTCAACTAATGCCCAAATTACCCTGCAAACAAAAGGTGAACAGAACTGAAGAAATTGATTATTCAGACTAATTTGACAGACATAGTCTTTCACTAAAGAAGAGAGAGAAGTTTAGCATTTGAAGATCATTTTACTACTGTTTTTCCTTTGCTCTTAGAAAAATGCTCTAGTACTGTTGTCCTGTTTTTTGCTAAGCCTTCTGTTTTAACCTTGGAGTCAGAGAATTTCACACAGTTTTATGTAAACAATAGCTAATGTTTATTTAACTGTATTTTCTGGTTTTCATTCCTTTTGTGATAAGAGAAAGTTTGATGAGCATCTTTTTTCTCCAGTGGGATTGAGGAGGAAGTGGCATGTCCTCCAATCCCTTGTGGAGTTGAGAATCTTATAAAACATGTCAACTGTAAATTAACTCTCTCTTTTCCCTCCTTTCTGCCGAACCTAGCAGGTGTGGGAGTGTCCTTTATTGTGCTTTCACAAGCACATAGTACCTTTAGAAACAGAAAATATCTGGAGAGTTCAGGCTTGCCTAAAAAGCAGTAAAGAATATTTCAGTTACTATATATAAAGTTTTTCTAAATTGCTTTTTTTCTTTCAAGAAGGCCTGCTAGAAATATACTGCCTTGAAAAGTCATTATTCCTCTTCTTTGTTAGCTCCACATCCTACCCTCAAATTTGAGGATGGAAGATGCAGTCCTAATAGTGTATAAACCCTTTTTAAAAGTTCATAAATTGAGGCAAAGAGATTAATGTGGCACTTTATGCTAATAACTCATGTTTCAACACATACAAATTGTGATAAACTTTGTCAGTAAGAAAATATTGATTTAACTTCACACTTTTTTTTGTAAAATGTCAACATGAACCGGTTTTTTTCTGTTTTCTCAGAACTAGAGGCAGAGGAGTGGTGCAAACATCTTTGCATGGAGTGTCTAGGGGCCAGGCTCAATGATATAAGTCTCGGGGAACCAGATTTGCTTGCTGCTGGAGTCCAGAGAGAGCAAAATGGTAAGTAACTTTTTATTTGCTCCTAGATCAGTTCTTAGGTGATGTCCCATGTCATCTTTGCTTGTGCCTGTTGTTGTGAGGACTTTTGCTAGTAGGTGGAAGCACATCATTAGTAACTAAATGTTGCAGTCTGGTTATGGCCTGCACCCTCCCTGAAGGCAGCTTTGTCCATAGAAAGAATCAGGAACAATATTGTTGGTAGATATTCATGGATGTTTTATTTCTCTGACCACATGGCAGCCAGGAGAGACACAGACCGGCCACATGGCAGCCAGGTCAGGCACAAACTCTACTCCAACTCTACCCTGAAGACCCAGGAATCATGGGACAACCACAGTTTTCGGGGCGGGGAAAACACCTATAACCAGTAAGGAACAGGATAACCTCAGGGAGCCTGGAAACCCCGTGTAACCATGCCTCAGCTTCCATGGCCCATCCCTCAGGGCGGGGGGGCGGAGGGGGGGTGGAACCTCCACAACTAAACATTTGGATATGCTTTGGAAGCTCAAGCCTTTTTTTTTTTACAAATAAAGATTAATAAATTCCATGCCAAATAACACATATAGGGTGAGTTTGTGTCTTCATTGTGTTTAGATTTCCCTGTCATGGGAAATGATGACCATGACCCTTCTGTTTCTGGAAACGATGGCTTCTGTACAGAGGAATAAAGCAGCAGCTGTTGTTTTGCAGCCTTTTAAGGACAGCGGTGAACATGCCGACAGCAATTTGGACTGCAAAACACATATTTGCTTTAAACTCACACCTGTCTTGAATACTGAAGTCAGGATCATCTAAATGCTGTCAAATATGGGTGAGAAGGGCAGTGACAGATGCTAGTCAGCACTAAGCCTGAGTTGTAAGTCTTCATCTAAGGCTTTTTGGATTAGACACATGCACAGGAAGAATGCTAGTGGATGGAACAGGCAATAACAAAAGAAAATCTGTGATTACTCTGTCATTTAATTCCTATTAATGAACACAAGGGCAACACAAAATGTGCTCATTTAGTCCTCCCTAAATTACAGCTCTCAATGATTATTACTGTCTTGATGCTTTTGTAAGATCCAATAGCTTTCACAAAGTATTAACACACACTGCCTCAATGGTCATAAAATATCAAGCCAACTATCATTATAAACAAAATTACATAATTAAATTATAGAATGAGTGGCACTATATTTATTATGTTATTTCTCTGAAACTAATAGCACACAGCATGAAACATTCAGAAATCTGTAAGAAATTTTGTTCAAAAAACAGACACGTTGAAATGGGATTTAAAAGAAGTTCAAAGGTTCGTAAAGTTGTTTGCCTGCTATGAGACACAAAATTCAATTTGTAGACTCAAAGTACTTAACAAAGGTAGAGCTACTAATGTTGTAGGAAAGTGATAATGATCAGACACCACTCAAAGCATCCCATCTGCTATATGTTCATAGGCTATGCGTATAAAACTCATCTGCATGCTGCTGAAGAGAGAACAGTCTGAACAGGTGGAGATCTTTCACAAATGTGCAAGGAAATAAACTTTGTCAAAAGCCTGTGATGTGAAAAGAAAAGTAGCTTGAAATTCCTCAAGCTCTTTCTGCAGTGAATTCATGTACTCTTCGGCAGGTTTTGGACATAGATGACAAATACTACATTTTATCATGTTCCTGAAAGAGATCCAGTTAGACACACGTGATCTCCAGGAGGCATATATTAGTTCTGTTGTATGAACTAGTCCTGAATCAGTTGCCTTAGTCTAGAAATTAATTGCAGTGTTACCAGCCAGCATATATGAACATAATTAGCATCTTTATTGTTCTAAGTAAATAAATGAAAGGAAACAAAGAGGCAAAGCATGTATTTGTTGTACAAATCACATGAATAATAATGCATGGAGGGTATCATTAGCTGTATTCTTTTAAAACAAGTGACTGAATACATATAATCCAATATTTGATGAGCATGCTCTGCTAAATCATTAGTTACAGTATCTCAGACAAGTAATTCTGATACCTATCCTCATACTTCCCTCATCCCCTTGATGCACAACTTTGCATTTTAATAAGCATGTTTGAAATTCAAAGTTGTCTTGTTCAGAGGCAAAGCAAATTCTGTTGTGGGTGTCTTCTAATCAACTTGGAAGGAGGGAAAAGTGCAGAGATTCTCACTGTAAGTATGAAATCTGGCATTCTGTCCATTTATCTGTTCTGTAAGAACCTGCAGTTGCACTCAAATTCCTGTAGCAGATTTCTTCAGTAAAATCAACTGAGTGGAAGCATGCTTTCATTTTACACTGATTATCTTATTCTGCAAACCTGACACTGCCATTCCCCACATGACAGTATTATTGAAAAGGTTACTTGTTGAAGTGTGCAATCATTTGGTGAGCTATAAAAAAATCAGATTTTTAGTTTATTTTCTTTCACATTTTCCCCATATTGTAGCTTTTACACACATGCTATCAAAAACAGTAGTTCAAAAGATGCCTTAAAACCTTTTGAAAGTCTACTGAGCTTTTGCTTATAAATATTCTTGTTGAGCTTTTTTTGACCTGAAACTGAAAGGTCAAAGTTAATTTTACAGTTGGAGATTCATGAATAGTGGCTATGTGTAGGAAGCGTCTAAAATCTTGCTCTTTGTGAAAATGGCAGCTGTGTCACTCTCTGGATACTTTTATTTCCTTTTTTTTTTTTGGTGTTAAATAAAAACTGAATACCAGTGTAGTACCTTTGAATGTCATGTCTTCAAAACATATTGCAAGTGTGTCAACTTCATAGAATTCCTCTCGTGTTAGTCAGTTTATTAATGCTTACTTGAAGCAGAGATGTGAGTATACAATTTGTAAAACATGTAACAGAGTCTCACAGCCTCAGCACCTAGTTTTGTGCAAGTTCTGTTGCCTGACCCATACTAAGGCTTTCTTTCAGGTCACTGAACAAAAGATGTCTCTTACTGTTGGAGCAGGACCACAGATTGTAATAAATAATATAGTTTCAATGGTTTTTAGGTTTGGATAATTTTTTTTGCACTTTTAAAGGCTAAAGACATTGAATAATGGTGTCATGCTGTTCATATCTCCATGATATATCAGGTGTTTATACATTAATCCCAAAAGAACAGGTGTATTAAGCATTAGTTGCATTACATTCCACTGAGGTTTTTTCAAATAGTTACTTTGCCCTAAAGATTTTCTGGTATATGTACATATTTGATAAAGCTACTTCTTTGGACTTAGAAAAACTAGCCTAGTAAGGTGGATTTTTTGTGAGCTGCTTTACCTTTTCCAAGAGATAATATTTCTAACATGCAGTGTTCTCCATGTGTTCAACTACTTGCCCGTTCTTGTTCTTAAAGGACATTTTAATGATGTAAGGGTATTCACCAAACACGTCAGATAAATAAATTGGCTCTCTCTTGAAAAATGAGATGTGAGGATTGTCATGTGTAGATTTGTAGTTTTCTTCCTGTATGTGGCCACCTAGGCCACTACCCCCAGTTTGCAACATTTGAAATAATTTTTGTAATTGTTATTGTATATGCCGTGGGCCCACTATAATTGCTTTGTGCTACTTGTATTTTTTTATGCACAAAGAATCACATTTCAGAAAATACTTGGCAAAAAAAATATATATGGTTTCTATCATTTATTTAATATCTCTTTTTATTACTTCTGAGCCTGCTCATCCCCCCACTCTCGCTCTTGTGGTTCTTCTGAGATGAGCTTTAGATTTGAGAAGGGAAGACACCTAATTCTCTGTGGCAGGAATGCAACAACAGGGTTTGCAAAACAGTTTGCTCCAAAGGCTGGCAAAACTGCTGTTTGGTGTGCATATGCCATGGCTCAAAGGCCATACAATCACAAGGCATTTCTGTCACATGAGAATAGAAATTTAAGGTAGTGCAGCTACCTGAAAGAGGCATTCTTTTATAGTTCAGGTCAGTAAGTGCCAGTGAGATCTGTTTTAGCGTAGTTGCACTGTCGCTTGAGCCTCCAGCACCAAGCAGTTCTGCCGTGGTGACAGCAAAAAGAGGCAAAATGTAGAGCTGCACTACTTACAGCAGAGAGCTCTGCTCCTGTGTCTTGTAGGAAGGATAGAGAAGACATTTAAGCAAGTCTTGTGTAAAGCACATCAGGAACAAGCATCTTCTCACTGGATTTCAGCTCTGTTATTGCTTTCCAGAAGTATTTCCACAAGTCTTGCTGTGTAAACTCTGCTGCAGAAAATGACTATTAGGTGGTTTTCTGTTTGAATTTAAGGCTCACAACTAATGGCTGCTTAGCTTGGAGTGATGCACAAATTCCAATTAAAGTGAGATGTAAAATGAAGCTTCTGTTGCTCTCCAACCATTTTACCTTCTCTCTCCTGCAAATCTAAGTGATTTGTTGGTGTACCTCAGCCCTATAACAGCAACCTTGTTTCTGTTTAAATTTCTTTTCACACTGAACATGGTCTCTAGTGTTTATGAATGTCCTTTTAGATTATCTGCTAAAGAATTAAAATATAGTATGAAAGCAAAAGCAGTAGAGGCCTCACTTCAGGATCCTATTTAGGTAATTAATTTAGTATAATGGCAGTGAAGCTTTATATGCAATGATAAAACAAATAATGATACACAGTTATAACTCCATGAAAGAAAATCTGGACTAAGTTGGATCTGATTACACTGTTGACAAGTCTTGTAAGCAACATGCTGTGATTCTTACACACACATTGCATAATCCTTAGGTTTCTCAAGCTGCTGCTAGACAAAGAAATTGTGAATGTAGAGTGATGACTTCATTTGGAAGAATTGGAAGCTTCCTTTCCAACTCTCAGTGCATTTGGAAGCATTTGCAATACACCTGAAAACATAATGACAAAAACAAATTTTGGTGTTTTGGGGTTATTTTTAAATTTTTATCTTCCCAGGTGATGTCATATCTAGAATTTCTCCATGCTCACGATGGACAATGTGTCCAATGTGTTGTTATTTTCATTCTTTACAAAAGGCAGCAATTTGAAAGATGTCATCCAAATGGACGGTATACAATGACAGACTGTATTTACTGTGAAAAAGAAATCAGAATATTCAAGATAATATTGATTAAAAAAGAACTATGTGTAGACTATTAATAAATTCACTTTTTAGGAGCAGGTGCATCTGTTTGGTGAAGACTCTATTCCTATCTGTTTTGTATACTAAATAATAGCACTAAAATAGCTGAATACTTGTACTAAATAATTTTCTATTAAACTTTACTTGTACTAAACCATTTTCAATTAAACATTACTTGTAAACCTGATGTAAAACCTGAAGAAAATGGGCAACTGTTAAAATGCAAATTTTTAAACTGAAGAAAAGGCCAGATCCATCCTTCACTGCTATATCATATTTACTGTTAACTATCATGCCTCTGATATCAATATAAGGCTTTTTTATTATGTATTTTTTATTATGTGTTTTGAGGTTTTAATTTTTTAAAAAAAATTTACTCTAGTATAGACCTAATTTTTATTTTCAAAGTCTGGAAAGTTTGAAAGATAATTGAATTTTTGCATTTCATGCCTGCCTAATATTTAACTTAGTATTTCATAAAATTACTTCCTTTATAAGGTTTTTCTTCTTTCATAACATTGATTTTACCTTCCTTTTTTATCTAAAAACCTTCCACAGGAGCAGCAGTCTTGCTTCCTGGATTTTAATTGCAAGAAACTCATTAATTCTTGTTAGTAAAAATGTAGCTTTTCATAGTGAACAATGTCCTTGAATCCTCAGAAGAGGATTATGAGGCATTTCTTTGTGCTACATTTTGAGATTACAAACTACAGCCAAAGCAGAGAGACTTTGTAATTACACTCACAGAGCTGACTTGTTTTAGGGCATTTCCTAGGGTCTGTAGAATCCCTGTAATTTAATACATAGAAGCACTTTGCATGTTTCTTAATTCATCTTCTGTTATCCTTAATCCATTTTTATACAATAGGTTTGTTTGTTGGGTTTTTTTTAAAGAAATGAAACACAGCTTTATTCAGAAAAGTGAGTTGTTTACAGTTTTAATATTAATCCAGTGAGACTTCAGATTCTTCTCTACCTTACTACTTACCAGTGAAACAATTTGAAGTATTTACCTACCTTTATATTTTTATTGAGATGCTTACATTTTTAATGGACGCAAAGCAGAATATTTATAAGCAAAGGAAAAAAAATTATTCTGAAGTCCTGGTTCCTCACTGCGTACAGCAGAAGGGAAACATTCTAATAGCCCTGAGATATGAATAAACACAAAATGCCGCACCTTCAAGACTTTAAGCTCTCTTTCCACCTGAAAATTAGCCACAGGTGGTCAGCAGCAGAAGTCTCATAGGTGGAGGAGTTTCTTTCACATGTGAACTGAATATTTGCTTTCAAAGCCCCTACATATTTATATGGATGCCACCGACCTGTCTCCTTCTGTAAGTAATTTTTTACCCATCATTAAGGGTGAAATGAAACCAAGCATCTGGATTGCAAGATCGCAATGTCATCTGGTCGGTTTTCCAGCTGGGATGATTTAACCAAAGGAATCCAGTGATAAAATGGCAGAATCAGGACCACTGGGCTCCAGTCATTCTGCTTTCCCAGTACAGCTGGAAGGCTGAGAGCATTTTGGAGTTGCTGCCAAGTCTCTGTCTCAGTCAATATGCACATTTTCATAAAGACTCTTATGCTCCTGTGCCCTGGAAAGCATTATTAAATGTCGTATTCTTGCCAAAGCCCAAATGCTAAACACCTTTCCATGCACTAAATGTATGATGAAGCATTGCTATGCTTATTGAAGGAGATGGGAAAGAGCAGTCACATTGAGTGGAATAATAAGTGTAGCAATACATCAGCATTTTTTTCTCATCCTGGCTCCCCCACTCCCTGAACTTTTCTCTCACCAGTTTAGAGAAGGGAAGAGGTTGGGGATCCTGAATGCTGAGGGATTGTACCTGTTCAGTCCCAATCTTATCTTGTCCAACAACATCACATCTACTTGTTTGGTTTCTTCCATCTCCCTACTTTCTGGGTCCCTTATTAACTTCTATTTGCTTAGTCTTACTACCCAATGAACTGTTATTGTCTCATCCTACTCACATGCAGATGGTATCTGAATACTCATATGTATGGTATCTGAACCAAAGAGAAGAAAAATAACCTGTTCAATGTCATTCAGAAGGGCTGGTGTCAGAATTCAGCTGGGATTCCCAAATCTGGCCTATGATGAATGTTTGTTCTTGCCTGGATAAGTGTAAGGGCAAAACGTGCCACTAAAGATGGAATGACTGTATTACCATTAGCTAAATATCTGCTCAAGTATTCTCAGAAATGGAAAAATTGGACCCTGCAGGTTAATTAATAAAACCATTTAATAGTATCTACACCAGCTGCCCACTACTCAAAAGTATAGTTTTTGTTCCAAAAGCAAATCTATTCATCCTCAGTCTTCTCCAGCACATATGTTTGTACATTTGTTTTTCTCGCCAATTTGATTCCGTTCCAAGGGTGCTACTTTTTTGCCCTGCAGCTGATGTTCACTTTAATCAGACATACTTCCTTTAATCCCTGACATCTCACCTTAGATGCTGACCTCCCATGCAAAGTCAGCAAATGTCTCCTGACAGTTTGAGGATACCATATGTCCTGAATGCCCTCCATGCGATAATATCCTCAAACACATCAGAGAAGTTGAGCATTTCATGACTATCCTAGTAACATCTAAAGCAAGTTGAAATATTCTGTGCCTTCCACACAACAGTTTAATGTTAACTTCAGAAAATAATTGTACCTTTTCATTTTCTCTGCTGTCTGATGCATTCTGTTGGTGAAGACGGAGAAAGAGAAAGATTTTAATTCTCATATAGTAACCCCATCCCCCCATAGATACACTGTGTTATTTCATGTCATGCAAGAGAGAAAGAGCTGACAGGCCAGTTATTGCATCTTTCTTTCAAATAGAGGAGGGAAGTAGCAATAAGTGACAGCACAGCCATGCAAAGCTGGAGTCTAGTATATGATAAAAGCACACCTGCACAGTTATGAGGAATTTCTGCATGACAATCCCAGTGACATATGGATATTGAAAGGGCATATATATACATATATATATAATTCCAGTGCAAAGTGAAAGTTATCTTGTTGACCATCATTCCCTTCCCAATGTGATCATTGACCCATTATTCCCATGTGTGAGTCCTTCCATTTACTTCAGTAGGCATTAAATTAGACCTCTGCCCCATGCACTCCTCTGAGCATTAGGGGAAATTCTCCTCAGTGATCTCAGCAGCCTCTGCTAATCTGTTTGTGCTGTGTGTCACAAGACTTTCACAAAATGTTTGGAGTTTCACACATGGGATCCTAGTCATAAAATTAAACTTTTAGGGCTAACACGCGTTAGTGTGACTATGAGAACTTGAGCCTGGGAGGAGAGGTTGTGACTGAATGAATCAGTTGGGGAGTCATTAACAGGACAAAATTAAATTGACTGAAACAGAACAACGTTGGGGATGACAAGTTTACTTATAGCTATGCAGCAATTTTTATTGCTCAGCCAGCAGTTCCTTGCTTTCTCTAATTCCTCAAAGTTTTGCCACTTTATACACACACACACACACAAACTCACACACACTTACATTTTGTATTAACTCACTTACTTGAAGTATTTTAATTGTTTTGTCAACATATATATATCAAATGTTTAAAAAATAGAGACATAATATCTATGATACTGAATTTCAAACAGAACGGGAAGCTAATTTTGACTGCTGCAATAAATTTCTCTGACTTAAATTTAAATTCCTTCCTAATTTTTATGAGGACACTATGAGAAAATTCAGTTCAAATGGGGGTTTAGAATATTCCACACCAAACACTTTTTTCTTATCAAGTAATTGGAGGCAATTTTCCTATCCGTTATCCCTTTAAAAAACATTTTCCCAATATTGTTACTGAATAAGAAGTGCTCATGCTCATACTTTTAAGTTGTTTTTATGTTTTTTGTCAGCATCCTTCAGGCAGCAGCATTGACATTTTGCATTTCTAGCCATATCAAAGATGAAAAAAACCTGTGAGAGCAAAGTTGTGAATGTACTGCACTCTTCTATATTATGTTATTAAGCCCTAATATTGCAATGTATTTAGAGTTTAAATATAGGCTGGCACTTCCAACTGTACCACCAGAAATTAGTAACTGAGTTTTTCATTCTTTGTAGAAGCAACTCATAGAAGCATTAGTTACTCTTCAAAGAAAATTGCATTTTTATTAAAATTTCTCTTCCTAATAATATTTGCTTCCTTCCATATGAATTAATGGTGTTTTATATCATCTTGGGGTTTTTTCCTTTTTTTTTTTCTTTTTTTCTGATTTTTTTTTCTGTTGCTTATTAAATCACATGCAATTCAGGCACTTCAGAAAATTATTAATGCCCTTGACCTGCTACTGCAATAAGTGCACTTTGCAAGCGAAGTGCAGCTGATAGTGATTGATGTCATGACCATAATAATATATCATGTTGAACCAGATTTTTCAAGAAAGCAACAGATGATTAAAATTGTTATTAATTTTACAAATAAGAATGACTTTGGCAAATAAACAGAAATTGAATGCAAGGAATTTAGTTACTGACAAGCTTCAGTAAATAAACTTAGGTTTGCAATTTCAAGGACAGCTTTTCTAAGAGGCGATGGTTACATATATGTATTTTGCCAGGATACCTTTAGTACTGGTCTTTGACTGAGGTGTCTCTGTCAGAGTTCACATCATGGTGAATTTTGATTTGTAAAGAGTCATGGACCTTAATGTGATGGTAAAAAAGTACTGCAGTTAAGGTTCTGGGAACGTATGTCCAAGAGGACTATGCAGATCATCTGTGAAAGATGTTTCAGACTGCTGTATCATTTTTAAGGAAAAATGAAATTAAGATTATTTTCCTCTTATTCCTCTCATATGCACTAGCGGGACTGCTTCAACATCAGGGGTAATCCTCACCTCTGTTAAAGCTAGAAATTTGGTTTTGGTTTCTGAATCATCTGAACTAAAGACTTTATTTCAATTTTTTTTTTTCCCCAGTATAAAATCTTGCTTTAACCTGTGATGTCTTACTTTGTGTTTTTTTTCCAGAACGGTTCAATGTATACCTTATGCCTACACCAAATTTAGATATCTATGGGGAATGTACAATGCAGATCACACATGAAAACATCTATCTCTGGGACATCCACAATGCCAAGGTCAAGCTGGTCATGTGGCCTCTGAGCTCTTTGAGGAGATACGGACGTGACTCAACGTGGTTTACATTTGAGTCTGGAAGGTAAGAACTAAGGAGACACAAAAAAAAAAAAAAGAGAATAAATTAGCAGTGGGTTTTTTTAAAGCAGTCTGAGAATTTAGATAAGCCTCTCCTTATAAAGGGAGAGAAAATACATGGCCTCTCCATAGACTTCCCTTTGCTGAATATTACTTTTCAATATATTCGGGCTAGTGTTTGAAATAAACATTAATATGTCTTATATTAAAAATGAGCTTAAGTGCCCTCTGACTTTTATTTAACTGCAATTGAAATGTCATTCGTAAGGTTTATGAGTCTCACTGTGCTTAAACACTAGTGTGGTATAATTTGAGTACTTTTGATGAAGAAGAAATTAATTCTGGATCATGGAAAAGGCTCATCACACAAGTATGAATGGAATAACTTCCATTAAAGTGGATATTACTCTTTTTGGATGTTCCTGATGACTGATTGCCACCCTAGAGTATAATTGCAAGCAGGAGTACAGAGAACATTGTGAACCCATAAAAAGGCTAGCTGTTTTTCTGCCTGCAGTTTTAATCCTCATTGCCATTTCCATCTTCAGATCAGTTTTAAATGTCCATAGAGCTCTGTTTTGCCTCTCTTTCATATCTTTTTAATGCATTTCATATCTTGCCATTAGGATCACTGCCTTTTCTGCATTTCTGCACAAAAATAATTCTGCATTTAACTCTCCCTCTGGTGGTACTTCAACTTGTATTTTATCGTTCTAGACTATTGTTCTTTATGGTTTGGTTTGGGTTTTTTTATGGCTCATCATACTCCTTTATAAGGAGCCTGAATTTTCTGAAGCAATCTGTGAAATTACAGGTGTCTCTACACTCCTGGGTTAGACACACTGTCTTGTTAAAAAAATCTTTATATGTCTTTTGATGTATACTTATTTAATACCACTAACAAATATTCACAAAAGCACAGTTTGTGATCAGAAGCAAAAGCATGGATCAAATGGACCCTACTGCCTAAGGGGCTAATGGCCAAAATTCATCTGCCATTTCTATAGCTGGGAGTTGCCGTTTTAGAGTAATTTGAATATCCAGACTGCTGTCACTATTGGTTCTCCGTTAGTTTTCCATGATGAGTTCATCACATGAAGACATCATTGGGTTTTTTTATTTAATATTTTTTTAGTAAAAATAAGCAAAGCTGACCTATGTTTCAACTTGATTTCAATGATTAAGCTGAGGGGCTTATTCAAATATGCAATTTTAGCATGAATTAGCATTTCAAGCCTCCTACAGTATTTTAATTCCATTTCAAGCCTCCTACAGTATTTTAATTCCATGCTAGTATCTGAATATCATCTGCTCCTACGGTCCATGGACCATATGACCTGATGAAAAGTGGAGTGTTTTCCTGTGTTTTATTATTATGAGCTAGCTCTGCCTTTATCTGTCATGCTTTATTGTCTTTGATCTGATTCCTCCCTTTTTGCTTGCTTGGGAGTACTTTATCTATCTTATTTGGAAATGCATCGAGGTAAACAAATAGGGCTAGAGAAAAGTTGGTATCTTCAATAACATCTGAAGGCTGTATAGGGCAATAATAGCACTCATTTTAAAACCTTTTGTTGATTTGCTTGGGGTTTTATTTTTATTTTTTAGTCAACAAATCATCTTTCTCATCTTTCTGAACATGATTTTCTTTATCCTCTGATCTGCTAGTACCTTAATACAATAAATTCCTGATGCATGTTGTTTTATCAGAAGTGAAGCACTCATCCATGTTTTATGAGAATGTTATGCAGTAAAAGTGTTGGTGCTTTAATTTTTCCCTAAGGCTTAAATACTAAATGTAGGCAATTGCTTTAAAGGAAATATTATTAAAGAGGTTATTATGTTTTAGTGAGTTTTAGCAGATATCCAGTATATGTGTATGAGGTTTGCATGAACATTAGAAGCTCAGTTTTATATGTTTATTATGCATCCTGAGTTTTGGTGTTACTTTGTTTGAGAAAATAAGTCCCTTCAAAAAATAAGTGGACATATTCAAAAAGATGTTAAATAAATTGATCAAAATTAATCTTTTTGACAAATTTATCTTTTAATAAATATATTACTATTCATTTAAATTAAATATTAATTTGGATGTGTAAAACTGAACTGCTCACTTGTCTAATGAAATGCAAGGACAACACAATTTGAAGAATGTTTAAAATATGGGAGGAATGAACTCAGATTCTTTTAATCTGCCAGATTTTTCTGTTTCATTTTGCACTGAATTGGAGTTTGTAAATATGTCTTTGCACTATCTAAGAAGTTAGACTCATCCATATTTTTTATTACTTATTGAACCAGTGAAAGTATTCCTTCCTCAGTGATTTCCTTAATCTGTCTTTTTGTCTATCCAAACCCTACTGAGATATGGGGAAAGAACAGGTTTGTGTGGCTTTGTTCAATGTGGTATGGAGAGATTCTCATTACCTAAAGTACCTGATTAGAGCTAATCCCGTGCAATCTCTTCACTTATCAGAAAATAGTCATTCACAACTCCATTAGGCACTACAATAGCTTTGTGTGGATTAATAATGTTTACCTGACACAGTGAATGGATCAGAGCACGTGAGCTAAGAGCCTAGCATTTACTTTTTTAAGATCTAGGCTTTCCAACCAGTCTTGGACTGGACTGGGGAGTTCTGCTGGTTTTGGCTGCGGAAGGGTTAATTTTCTTCAGAGTAGCTGGTATGGGGCTGTTTTTGGGGATTGTGCTGAACACAGGGTTAATAACCCAGGGATGTTTTAGTTATTGTTGAGCAGAGCTTACACAGGGTTAAGGACTTTTCTGCTCCTCACCCCACCCCACCAGCAAATAGGCTGGGGGTGCACAAGGAGTTGGGAGGGGACACAGCCAGGACAGCTGGCCCCAAATGACCAAAGGGACATTCCATACCATATGGCATTGTGCTGGGCATATAAAGCAGGGGGAAGGAGAAGGAGTAAGGGGGACATTTGGTGCGATGGCATTTGTCTTCTCAAGTCATCATTACATGTGATTCAGCGCGGTTTTCGTGGGCATGGTTGAACACCTGTCTGCCCAAGGGAAGTGGTGAATTAATTCCTTGTGATATTTTGCATGTGCACACAGCTTTTACTTTACCTGTCTTTCCTCATTTTTACCCTTCTGATTCTCTCCCTCATCCCAGCGGGGGAGTGAGAAAATGCCTGTGTGATACTTTGTTGCCAGCTGGGATTAAACCACAACAGGAGTTTTAATGTTTAATCATCAGTGATTCACATTATTTCCTTAATTTGTGGATGTATATAATGTATTCAGACACCTCAATCTCATTATTTTGGTTATTGGATATGTTGGAGGCACTGTGGAGATGATCCGTATGGGTGCACTTACTTCTCTTCAATCTTTTGGAAGTGCTGCTCCATGTCCATGGGCTAAATTAGTCCTTGACTGTCTCGGATTCTAAGCCTCCGAAATGGGAAGTGTGTCCTTACAGAGCTGCCCACCCTAACTGTCCAGGTGAAGTTGCTCTTCATTTGCATGGGATTGCATTAAGTACACGTGTGTTTGGGAAAACACAATAAGCCGCTTTCACACCTGCCAGGTTTAGCAGAAAGGAAGGGAAAGCCTTTATTGTTTACATATATCACATTTTTATCCAATTCCCAACTCCACAAGGGATTGGAGAGCATGTCACTTCCTTCTCAATCCCACTGGAGAAGAAAGATGCTCATTAAAGTTTCTTATTACAAAAGGAATGAAAAACAGAAAATACCGTTAAGTAAACATTGGCTATTATTTACATGAAACTGTGTGAAAGAATTTGACTCCAAGGTTAAAAACAGAAGGCTAGCAAAAACCAGGGCAACATACATGCAATTTAAGAAACATGCCAGAGAAGTAGTAAAACAACTACGGAGGAAACATTTCGTAGTCCTGATCAGGTGTGAAGACATCCTTTTCAGTCTCCTGTCCAAGTTACGGGATTCATTTTGCTGATGAATAAACCAAACAATCCATAGTAAAGGCCATAAACAACGTTTAAACTCCACTCTCTGGTAGCTGCAAAAGGCAATTGTCCAAACTTTCCTTTCAGCAAAACAAGCTGTCTGAGGCATCTTTTTAGGAGCATGAGAAGAGACTCCTAAGAGTTCAGAACTGAGACACAGAGGAAATCAAGCACATATGGACTCCTTGTTCATTTTGAAATGTTTCTTCTTTCACGTTACTGTAATTTTGTCTTTTACGTTATTTTCTATGTATGGAAGCTGTCTGGTATTAACTAGCCAGAAGTATTAAAAAAAAAAAAAAAAAGCGCCAAAGTCGAATTAAACATGGTGAGAAAATATCATGGGGGGGTGGGCTGTGGAAACTCCAGCCAAACTTTGTCAAATTCTGTGAGCTTCCAGCAGAGTAGAGTTTGAGGCAGAAGGTTTTTCTTGGATTTTTGAGAGCAGAATGAGCCACACATCTATTACACACTTCTTTTTCTGAAATACATTTTCTTTTACTTTGTTGACAAGATGTTGAAATTTAAACAATTTCAAGTATTTCCAAGTTAATTCATGCTGTGCATTCAAAGAGACTCATTGAACCACACTAAACTATTCCTTCTTTATTTGCCTTTGATTGGGGCTTTTTGTTCATCAGAGAAAATTTAATGAAATATGGTATTCTCTATCACTTCTAAGATCTGGAATCTGTTTCTTTGGTTAAGAAAAATATTAAGCTCAACCATTACACAGTGGTGACATGAGAATTTCTCAGATTTTTTTCCCAAGACTGATATACTCATTTTCTCTGTGGTAGATACACAGATGCTAGGGTTATCTGAAGCAGAAAGTTCACTGTTTGCTTCAGGCACTACATCTGACTGAAATGCTTCATTTGTCTGTCAGTCCTCTGTGGTGATTTTTGGTGTTAATATGAAATGAATTAGTCAATTAACCCTTAAAGTTCAGTCACAGGAAACATGGGTTTTTTTGCTTATGGGGGAAGAGGCCCATTATGCATGTGCCTCGTGAGACAGCTGTCATGGGCCTTCATACGCTCTTGTACAGGTCTATACCTCCCTGAAGAGAAGCGTGCAATTCCTGATTTCTGGTGGATTATCTAAATAGTGGGTTAAGTGTATCTATCATGGGTTTACCATAGAATTATAAATCATAGATTATAAATCATTCTAGATATTGTTATAAATCATAAGCCTGTGGTTGAATTTGTGAGTCACTTTGGGTTGAGCAGCAGTATGAGCACTTGTGTAGCTTTAGTAAATAATTTATCATTTCACATAAATGTTAGCTCAGAGCTCTCAGTGTCCCACACTTTAAATGGTTAAGTTTGCTAGGATCCTTTCCTTCTTTTACACCTTTGTGATATTTTCAAAAAACCAAATTACTCATTATATAAATTTTCTGTAGTTTTATGTTTCCTCACGGTCCCTTCACTTCTTTATCATATTCTTTCCACAAGCAGCATGTATCGCTGAAATCTGAAAATAAAAAACTTTCTTGAAAAAGAAACATTAATCTCTTTTATGTATCCTACCCTGGCTTTTTTCTCAGTAATGACGTAGCTCTAATTTTAGGGAAAGTGGCATTTCTTACTACTGAAAAGGTTTCATTAGTTCCTGCTATTTAGCAGTGCCAAGGTTATAATGTAATACGTTGTAGTTGTAGTTCCATTCCTACTTTTTTCCATTCCAACTCTCAGTTTGCCTCTTGCCAAATTCTTGACCTGGAATAAGTTCTGTGTTAGTAATTTGATTCACTTAAACCCTACTTTAAAAGGAGTTGTGTGTTTAACTCATCTACAGGACTCTTACTCTGTTTTTGATCATGGTACCTAATCTAAGAACTGTTTTACTAGCAGAAGCTAATATAGCTCATTGTAAGTGATTTATAAAGTGTTCATTGCATTTTCTCTCTGCCAAGGCTCCTCTCAGACTGCTCTAGCATTGATCAGTCAGAGCAAGCTCCACCAAAACTCACACAGAAATTAAATGCTTTATCATATAATTGAATGTGGGAAGCAGAGAGAAGAAAGGGTTGTATTGTGCCATCTAAAGCATTCTGCTTTTTCTTAACCCTGCTTTGAAAATTCACTCATGATATACAAACGTAGAAAAGATTTTCCCCCAATGACAAAGAATGCCTGAGCCATTTCACTTCACTGAAAGCTAATTTTATGAGAAAAACAATGACATCTTTAAAAGGACAATGTATTGAGAGAATAAAATTACCTTTATTAATTTTAACAGAAATAGATTGAGAAGTCAGCGACTCCTAGGACAAAGCACCAAGCTTCATAGATGAAATTGTGTAGCATAATAATGAATAAATTTATAAATACTGAATAGGTAGCAGTGAGCACATCACTAAATCATTAATTTGGCATTGCCCAAGCAGTAAATTTTCTTATGAATTTGTACTGAATGGAAGACATGCAGTTAGAAAAACAGTCACCCAAAGTTTGTCCAGTGAACACAGCAGACATGCAGCTCAGAAGGAAAGCCATCATCTCTGAGGTGTCTGTAGAAGTGGCTTATATTTGCAGATCACAGAGGCATCAGCGTGAGTTGTCAACTGATCACCAGTTGTCCAATATCATTTGTTTAATTGAAATGTTGCAAAGCTTTTTAATGAAATCAATAAGAATTGTATTGTGTTTGAATAATGTATTAGGAGACAGCATGTTAAGTTCCTCCTGCTGATCCTGACATAATGTGAATTGCACCTTTCAGTTGAAGTGCCTAATTTGCTTTCTCCCTTCATAACACAGTCACCTTATAGTCAAATAAGGGCTTGTTTGAAAAGTTTTGAGACCAGCTGCCATTTAGCTTTCAGGAGGCTTTACATCCATGTGTGAACCCAAAGGATTTGTTACTTAGTTGCCATATTCTAATTGTCTCTTTTTCATACCTGTGCTCTCCTGTAGGCATGCATTTTAGATTTATATTCCTGACGCTGAATACAGCTAATAAGGTTATTGCTGTGTAATGTATGAGTGCAGAAGAAGCAGATGAAATAATTCATAAATTCTTAATCACATTAGGATTCACTTATTGTTTCCACTCTGCATTTTAACCTTTGAATTACACAGTCAGCAACAGCAATAATTAATCTCATATGGTAGGTCTGAATAACTTGAGATGCCCCAGCAGCAGGTCCTTTTATCTCCAAGAGGCATAATAACCTTTAACCTCCTACCTGAAAATACAGGAGGACTGAAATAACTCAGCTTTGAAAACTAAAACAATTAAGTAAAAAAAAAAAAAAAAGTCAGAACTCAAAAGCTTTTAAGTACAAAACATTAGTAGATTTTGTAATGTTCTTCGTTTAATATATAGATAGCATTTACAGTAAAAGTGTCTCTTTTAGCACTGAAATATTGTTGCATCTCTCCCCCAGCAAGGCTATTTGCATGAGCTAATTAAAAATGCTGAAACTTGACACCTAATTATCTATATAGACAGTGGAAGAGTGTTAAACACTTCACAAAGGGCAATCCAGAAGGCCACATTTTGCACAGAGAACCGTGTTAGCAAGAGTGCTAAGCACAAATAAATCCTTCTTTCTCCAAAGCCTGTGAATGTAGGATCATCAGTTGAGGAGGAGGTTTGAAATATCCTTTATGCTAGGGCTATGTACTGTACAAACACAGAAGGAAGTAATCAAAATGCAAAGGCTGGAATTTGCACAACAAAAGAGCCTTGTTCATGAATATGTAGGAAACTGTGCAAACTCGTGCTTGCACATGCACACGTGGATGGAGCATTGCAGAAGCATAAAGGGGCATGGTTTTAAACATTTGTGGGCTTCATTGGTTGGGTTCATTGGGTTCCTCTACTGGCACATAGGTTTATTCTAAAGGTCATTTTACTGTTGAATGGTTGTCTCTTGTATGTCAGATGCAAAAAAAATTGCAATGGAAGTTTTATTTTTCTCTTAGGCTTGGGTCTTCATTACACTGAAATCAAGTTGAGTATAGCTTGACTGTTGGTCACTACTCTTGAACTGAGGAAGCTGTTTTAGCAGGTTGGTCTTGGAAGGTTTTGCTTAAATTCTGCCTAATTCCCTCTTGCAGTCCGGTATGGCCTGCGCCCTCTCTGAAGACAGCTTTGACCTGTAGAAAGAATCAGGAACAATATTGTTGGTAGATATTCATGGATGTTTTATTTCTCTGACCGCATGGCAGCCAGGAGAGACACAGACCAGCACATGGCAGCCGGGTCAGGCACAAACTCTTTCCCGAAGACCCAGGGATCATGGGACAACCACAGTTTTGGGGCGGGGAAAACACCTATAACCAATAAGGAACAGGATAACCTCAAGGAGCCTGGAAACCCTGCAGAACATGCTTCAGCTTCCATGGCCACCCCCCGGGGGGGGGCACCCCACAATTCCCTCTGTTCTTTCAGGCAGTATTGATTCATTGTTCTCAGAAATAATAA
Source organism: Platysteira castanea (assembly GCA_013397175.1). Lineage (NCBI taxonomy): Eukaryota > Metazoa > Chordata > Aves > Passeriformes > Platysteira > Platysteira castanea. The sequence continues at coordinate 273,464 of VYXC01006978.1, forward strand.
ACTCACTTATAAGTAGCAGCTGAAGCTGCCTGGTCTGTTCAACCCTGAGGAAACTGAGGGGAGACCTCATTGCAGTCTTCAACATCCTCACAGTGTGAAGAGGAGGGGAAGGTGCTGATCTCTTCACTCTCATGACCTGTGACAGGACGCAAAAAAAAAGGGATGAAACTGAGTCAGGGGAGGATTAGATTAGATATCAGGGAGAGGTTTTTCACCTTGAGGGTGATGGAACAGGCTCTCCAGGGAAGTGGTCACTGCACCAGCCTGACAGAGTTCAAGAAGCATTTGGACAATGCTTCCAGGCACATGGTGTGACTCTTGGGGTGTCCTGTGCAGGGTCAGGAATTGGACTCCATGATCCTGATGGATGCCTCCCAACTCAGCATATTCTATGATTCTATAATAATACCGATTGGCTTCTTTTTGTTTAGCTTTATTAAGATGTAGCTTTTCTGGCAGATGTGGGTACCCAGTAACTTCTTTGCTTCCAAATGAGATCAGTAGAGTGTTTTTGGCCTTTACTGTCGGTCACAGATGGATGGCAGTTCCAGAAATAATTCTCTGTCTGGACATAGTGATAGTGTGAGAGCAGAATTTCTAGCATAGAAATTTCCATGGTGATTCTTTTTTTCAGTAGCTATATGCTAACTTTTCAACAGTAAGTTGAATGCCCTTACCAACAGAGCTTTATATGTATGTTAATTATATATATACACATTTTCCAACATACTTATGGTATTTGTGATCTCACTGCACCCAAGACTGTGCTGGAATATATGAGTAACTCTTGAGGTTACTAACTTCTCTTTTTTAATTGATGCAGTTTTTTTACAATTTTTGTTTTCAAAAGCCAATCAGTAATCATGAAAATAGTATTTTCATCTACTGATTAATTAATTATTACTTTCATTCATTATGTATTTGATTAGAAAAAATCTGCTCTTCTGTAAAAATCTATTGATAATCAAAACCAAGACAATAAAATTGAAAGAAAAACACTAATGGAGACAACATTAGTTTGCAAACCAGTTTTCTTGAACCGGTGAATAGCTAGGATGTTTTGGTTAAAATCTTTAAAACATGGTAAATAACTCTGATAATATATATACTTCACTGTGAGTTCGACAGTCGGGAGTCACCACTTGTGTCCGGGGAGACACAATAAAGACGCTCTTACACCTGCCAGGTTCAGCAGAAAGGAGGAAATGACATTGATTTATTGACATNCTGCACCCTTAGTGAAATCCAAGTTATTTTTTGTGAACTTTTACTACTAAGACAAATGCACACATACACAACAGAAATATTTTAATAACACATGTAAAATAATGTAAGTGTTTTCTTCGCAAAATGTGTCTGGGAAGACACAATAAAGACGCTCTCACACCTGCCAGGTTTAGTAGAAAGGAGGGTAAAGACTTTTATTATTTACGTATTTCACGTCTTATACCTTTCTCAACTGCACAAGGGATTGGAGGACATGTTACTTCCTTCTCAATCCCACTGGAGAAAAAAGATGCTCATCAAAGTTCTTTTATCACAAAAGGAATGAAAAACAGAAAATACCATTAAGTAAACATTGGCTATTATTTACATGAAACTGTAAGAAAAAATTTAACTCCAAGGTTAAAAACAGAAGGCTTTAGCAAAAACCAGGGCAAGAGCAAAATATGTATATAACTAAATATGAAGACCTGAAAGAACTATCCAATTGACCATTCATGAGCTTTAATTTTTTAGGTAATGCCTGAATACAAATCCATGTGCTAAATCTCTAGGGTTTTATTCACAAAGCACTTTGCTAAGGAGAAAACAAGCCTAACAATTCAAGACCATGTCACAGCCCTCCTAGCATTACCATACGTTATATCCCCCCTCAAGTCTTTTATTGCAACTAAGCGTCCTCTCAGTCAAATTTAAATTAACTAAAGAACTATTAAAATATTGTCACATAGGGGAGATGGAGAGCACTTTACAGGCAGTGCCTACTCAGTGGCATTCTGGAAAAGTCAGGCTATTTTAGTCCCACTGGGTCCTTTAATCTTCCACTTATCCATAGGGTACCAAAGGAAGGTTTGCCCCTTAGCTCCTGTAGAGGAAATGCTATTAGCTACTGTGTCCCTCCTAATGGTACTTCTTTGCTATCACAGTAAGTTATTACTATTATTGCACTATTAATAATGCTGTACTCTGTGGTGTGTAATTTATTTCTGCTATGAGTGGTCATTTGTCACATATTTTCTAAAAGGCTTCCATCTTATTAGAAAGAGGGGAGGGAGAAGTAGCATCTAATGGAATCTCTCAATCTCGGCTGCTCCAAACATCGTTTGATCTTTCTGACTTTTTGGAACAAAATTCAGTCAGTGCTATAATTCACTGAAATCTTTCATCTACTTGATTATCCTGTCAGTGCCCAAAAAGTCAAATATAACATTGTATTCGCATGGCTTGCTTGAACGAGTACACCTAAGCAGATTTGCACATTTTTGTACTATTTTTTAAATAATTCTCTGTCCAACTTGAAAAATATCCTCTCTTTAAAATGCTACTTTAAATGGTCCCTGATACACTTTCTGAAAACAACATTTTGAGATGAATGAAAGGAGAGATTTTATTTACCTGAAATGTGTGCTATTATGGCTTAAATTTCATCTAGTTGATTATAAAGGTAAATAGAAATTACTATCTCTTATTGCATTTATTAGTATGCAATACTTAAAAACTCAAAAACATTTGGAACTGTCTGACCATAAGTTACATTTATGGTCAGGAATGAGATGAAGGGCAGAAAATTGTATCGTCTTGGGGATGATTCAGTGGAAAACCCTGAAGTTCTTTCACATGAGGGTGCCAACCTTTTAGTTAATGATAAAGCAGGTTGGATCATCTGTGTCCCTGCTCATCTAAGAGTACTGCCACTGCCACCAGTGAACAAAGAACAACAGCAGCCATGCTAACCAGCCTCTGAAGAGGAGCTGGGCAGGAGTGTGCTAAAGCTGCTTTGCAACACACTAGTGGACCAGCTTGCTGGGACTAAGAGAAACTCAAGAGACTGATGAAAATAGGAGGGAAAGTTTGTGGGGGTGGGACAACAGAATGGGCTAAGCACGTTGAATAGGAAATAGGAGTGTGGTAATTAAATACAAATGGGCTGGTGAGACAGAACTTGATAGGTAGAGACTTCTTAAAAAAAACCCAAAAAATAGCTGGGTTTGGAAATATGTATCATTTAAGGAGCAATATCTAATCAGAAATTGTGGAAGATATGAGCAAAAGGAGCAGGAAGATGTTGTCCGGGATAAGAGTTTGTCATTAGCAGATGTTGACAACACAACCTCAAATAGTTCATTTATCAGGTACTTTGCCTTTTTTACCGGATGCTTCTTTAAGCCCCATGAGACCAATTTCTCAGAGAGGGGGAAAAAAATCAGTATGATTAGCTCTCAGCTTTAGAAGCACAGATGAATGGAGGACAGCCAAGAAAAAGTGTTCCGTGCACGTGGAAGTAGTGTCAAATAGCTGGTAAAAACGACCATCAGAGAAATAAGAGCAGAAATAGCAGTATACAGAAATGGAAATGTATATTAGCATTCATCTGGAGACTTAAGTTTGTCTGTGGTATAAAGAATACCTATAATATGAATGTTCCAGATTGACAAAATGGGGGAATACTGTAAAAGACTTTGCAAATGTTACCAAGGATATTCAAAGTGATTTTAAAGGCATGTGTGAAGTAGCCACAAACATGCCCTAGCTATTATGTGTAGGTGTCCAGGAAAGGCACGGTCACCTTCTGCTACATAAGAACCACAAGCATACATTATGTATCATTCTGCACATGAGGGATTTGTACCCCTTCTCTTTTGCAAACCACCAATACTGCTTTCTTTTTGAGTAGCTATATATAAATTTTTGATGAAGCAGTAGGTATTGCATATATAGTTCCTGGGGTTTTTAAACCTGACCTACAGAATCATGGACAGAAGGGATTGGCATATTCCAGTGTTATGAGCAGTTCCATGGCTGGTACAAATTTCCTATAAAAGTATTGCTAAGTCAGTGTAGAACAGAAGCCTAAACTCTGGAATATTGAACTAGACAAATAAACTCCAGTGTGAAAGAAGCTTGTTAGTGGTTTTTTTTCACAGCAAAGGATGATTGCTTTTTTCATTTTGCTTTCAAACAATGCCCCAAGTTCCCTGGGCAGGGAACAGGCATGCTGTGCTTAAAAATTTTATGCATTAGACAAGATGGATTTTATACTTTCAGATTATACTATCCCAGATTTGTTTTGCAGTTTCTGGTTTTTCCCTTTTCTGGCAGACTTGCTAAGGTGCATTTCTTGTCAATTAATAGTATCTCAGTGCTCTGCAGAGAACTGGTCTGAGGGAATATTCTATGGTGATGTGTAAACACAGTGACCACAGTTCTTGCCATTCTTGCTTAAACCTTCTCAGTTTAAGCAAAATCCTCACTAAAGATAGCATAAAGTATGTCTTTAGCCAGTACAGCATCAGTATTTTCACACAGAACTCATAGTAGATACTCAACAAAAAGAACCTTATCAACATAACTGATTGATATTAATCAGAGGTGGAAATGCTCATTTATCAAAACATCAGAAAATGGCTGTTGCATTCCATGACATCTTAGACAGAAGATATTATATGAGATACTGTAGGAAAATATATAGGGAGCCCAAGTGTCTAACTATAAACTTCCAGCATTTCTTTCGTCCTTTTATACCCTTTTCCTCTCCTTTTTCAGTATGATCTGTGATTATTTATGATGATTTTCTTTTGCAAGACTCCCTTCTGTTTCTTTGTTTCTACACTTCTTTTATCCACTTACATCTTTTCCTTCCCACTTACTTGTGTAATTGTAAGAAGTGCCTCTTTTTATGTAACAAAATTTTTAAAAAATATTTTGAGGGTTCTCAAGATGGTATCAAGCTGCCATTTACCTGAACACAAACTAAAATTGATTTTAGCTATCAAGCTAATGAGAAAACCTTACAGAGAGTTCTTCCACTGCTGGATAGGACTAGCACAAGAATGTCATATACACAATCAAACTTGGAGTGAGAGATGCCAGGTGGATGCAGTGGGAGTTGTTTGATCCATAACAGAATTGCTGCTGTTTGCAATTGAGGGAACAGGGAAAATATGTCCACTTCTGCCTGGCTTATGTCAAAGAGAAAAAGTTAAGGCAAGTGGGAGTGAAGTCATGTTTCCTCACTAAATTAAATGTAGAAAGTTGGTGCAAGTTCAATGAATTTTTAATGCTTGTGGGGAGGGGGGGTTGTACATTTTCTGTAATTACTTTTTGATGTTATTGCACACTTCAATCCCTGAAGGCATTATTTGACCATGGGTGTCAGGATACATGTCTAGCTAAAGTTCAGGCCAGAACCACAGCCTTCAGCTAAGATCTTCAATTCTTATTCAGTAGCTCTGAGATAGAGCTTTGGGTTTTTTAAACAAATCCCTGCCTTGTCTCATCCCTGGTGCTATTGCCTATCCCTGGGATCACTGCTATGGCAGGATGCTTCCAAACTGGAGTTGACAAACCACCAGTTTTAGGATTAGTGTTGATGAGTCCTTGGATGTCATTAGCATATGTTAATTACTCATTAGTGTATGTGCATAGCATGGTGAGTGGACAGCCATGTCTCCCCATCATATTTGCATATGACTTTCTTAAGACTCCTCTCTGTCCACAATGGTCAAAGCAGTATCTGTCATACCTTGAAGATGGACTAACATTGAGAGAAAACAGAAGTGCTTAAATCCCCACCATAATAAAATCAGAATGCTCTGAAAGCTTCAGAGAAATGGCTGACCACAAAGGCTTTAATGGCCAAAATCACTGTTGATGGTGCGTTTAAATGGGGAAAGGGGTGGGAGGAACACTTGAAGTGCTTATTTTGAAGTAGTCAAAAATTCAACATAGAATGCACAGGGTGCTCCTTTCATCATTTCTTCACACTGTGTCCCACTTTTGAAATGAGAGGATGCAGCATTCAGTTTTCGTAAACTGGGAAAACTGATGTTTTGGATACTTGTTATTTTTTCCTGTTTTTATGGCTCTAAACATGGCTCTGTATTAGTTCCATCATAATTTTTATTTCTATTTTTCTGCTGTTATTCATCAATCAAAAATATTAATTGCATTAGTTCAATCCTGTTCAGCCCCCCAGAAAATTTCCTTTCTCTCCTTATATGGATATACTTTGATCAAAACACAGGAAATACCTACTTTACATGCTAGCTGTCAAAAAAAATGGCACAAACACAGCATCTACATGCATCAGAGAAGGCACAGTTTGTTTCCAATAGCATTCAGTACATAGATGAGAGGTTATTGAGGCATTATAGAACAAATGCACTTACAGGTGATTTCAAATGTCAAATTCTTGGTATCATATTTGTAGGTATGTGCAGGTGCAAAACTGGGGATTATTACAGAACTGGAATTGCAGGATCACAGAATGGGTAAAGTTGGAGGCAACCGACTTTTTTTAACTTTAAGTTGAGCATGATCAGGTATTCCAAATATTGTGTGCAGCTTGGGTCACAGCTTCTAAGCATCCCAAGTTTCTCAAAGACGAAATAAAATTAACAGATATACGTATGCAAATTTGGCTATTACTGTTCTAAAATGTGTTAACTGGCAAATGTCTTCCTCTTAAAACAACAGTTCCTTCCTGAGGAAGGATTGAGTTAACTTCAGAATTAGGTCTCATTGTGTTTGGAATGAATGCTGACTCTAGGAAGTATCATCTGACAGGATTTCCATGCCCAACACCCTGGGCAAGGAGTAGTGCTGAAGATAAGAGTACTAGAGGGCTCCAAAAGAAAAAAATAAAAAGGGAGAAAATAAAGATCTTGGGTCACTAAGTTTTATTGCTTCTCTTATAGCAAGTAGTGATGTGCTGCCACAGGGCTCCTGTATTATTACACTATCATTTATTTTAATTAGTAATGGCCTTATTTGGGTTTTATATCTAACATTTTTATATTTGTCAAAGTCAACAGTATTCATGGAGATTAAATGCTGTTTCCCCCGTGTACTGCTCCTAAAGACACCAAAAGAAACTGAATAGTATTGTCATGGGATATTTGTCTTTGTTGGAGAATAATAGCTCTTACTAGGATTGCAGAAGTCATGTAGAAATATCTGGTTTTGCATACAATCCCAGATTCCAGGACTCAGAACTTGGAGCTTTCTTGTTCAAAAGTGAGATGAAAAATAATAGCCAGACCATGATGACTGAAAAGGTTTAGTTAAACAAATTTAGCTTATGGTAGTCTTTGCAAACTCTTTATCAGACCAGTATTTTTCATTGGTATGTTGTACAGCCAACCATTTTGCTCGTTCTGTACTAAAATGGTAATAGTAACATATGAGTTCTTGGTTTATCTTTCACAAATCTGGTAAGAATAGATACTTGTCCAGTAGTTAAATAATATTAAATAATAGTGTTAAATAGTATTTCAACATTATCAACAGGACCTGAGCTCTTCAAATTAACAGAAGTAATTATCTAACAGCATTTTCATGTTCATTGCTCTATTATGTGAACCGTCAAAAATGCAAGTGTATTGTGTATTTAAGAACAATTTGCTTTATTATCCTCTCTTTGTTTTTCATAAATGTGACTTCTTCTTTCAAGAAAATGTTACGGTGTCAAAAGTCTCCATAAAGTGTGTTGTTTTGTGTATATATGTGCATTAATTACCTACACTGATTTCTTAAACAATATGAACTGAATACTAAAGCAAGAGGGTAATTTGCATGTGCAGCTTAGAATATTTCTTACTTAGAGATGATGAAGCACAAACCGCACAGTTCAGTTGCCCCCATCAAAGTGTCTAGATCGTATTTTATGAAAGTAGTCCATAAAGCAGGAAGAGACAAGAAATGTAGTTATAGTGAAGTATTTGGATTCTACTTCTTAGACTACAGAATATTGCTTCTAGTAGTGAGAAACAATGTCTTGGGTATTGGGTGTATTTGCTTTGTGTGACAAGGCTTTGGTAGCGGGGAAACTACAGAGGTGGCTGCCAAAAGCTTCCCCCGTGTCTGACAGAGCCACTGCCAGGCAGTTCCAAGACAAACCTGCTGCTGGCCAAGGCCAAGCCCATCAGTGTCAGTGGCAGCCCTCTGGGATAATGTATTTAAGAAGGGGGGAAAAAAACCCTGCACAACAGCAACTGCAGCCAGAGAGAGGAGTCAGAATATGTGAGATACAGCCCTGCAGACACCAGGGTCACTGGAGAAGGAGGGGCAGGAGGAGCTCCAGGCGCCAGAGCTGAGATTCCCCTGCAGTGGTGCAGACCATGGTGACGCAGCTTTGCCGTTGTAATCCATGAAAGTCCATGGTGGAGCAGAGATCCACCTGCAGCCCATGGAGGATCCACACTGGAGCAGGTGGATGCCTGAAGGAGGCTGTGACCCTGTGGGAAGCCTGGACTGGGGTAGGCTCTTGACAAGGACCTGTGGCTTCGTGGAGAGTGGAGCCCACGCTGGAGTAAGTTGGCTGGCAAGAGCTGTGACCCCACTGGGGACCCACACTGGAGCAGTCTGCTCCTGAAGGACTGAACCCTATGGAAGGTATCTGTCTTGGTTTGAAAGACAGGTGTCTGCTAAGGGAGGCAGGAGCCTCCCTTGGAATGGAAAATGCAACCCCCTTCCCTCCAAATTATTATAATTTTGAAATTAAGGAGCTTTCAGGCAAAGATGTGGGGAATAGGAATAACAGTTCTTTTACTTACATATATATATATATATATAAAACAAAGCAATAATGCAGAAAACACTGGTTTAACCTGACAGAGTCAGGGTACGACCTGACACCCTGCCGGGCAGGGTGGTGGCAGCAGTCCGGTCAGGTGATAGCTGCAGTTCTCTTGGAAGCACTTCTGTTGAAGCAGTGATCTTGTAGGAAAGGTCTGGTCCTCCTCAGAAGGTCCAGTGGTGTTTGTGTAGCTCTTGTCCTCTGGGAATCCAGTGGGAAAGGCAGCTCCTCTGGGAATCCAGTGGAAGAGGCTGCTATGGTGTTCGAGATCTCAGCTTATATTCAGCATGGAATGCGTGGTTCCTCCCCCTGGGCGGAACATCTCACAATGGGATGGTGAGTCATGGGCAAGGCCTTGATGGGCCATTAACAGGAGATAGTCCAGGAGCCAGTTATCCGTGAGTCAGGTGGCAAGGCATTGTTGGGACCATTAACAGAAATAGTCCGGAGGGAGGAGGCAGGGAGCACTGCCCCACCTGCTCAGCAGCTCATGAAGATGGTGATAGAATACATACTTTTGGGCACATCTTACACTGTAACTTAGGACAGTATCCATGCCAGAGCAGTTTGTGAAGGACTGCAGCCTGTGGGACGGACTTATGTAGCATAAGTTCATGGAGGGCTGTGTCCTGTGGGAGGGATCCCATGCTAGAGCAGGGAAAGAGTGTGAGGAGTCTTCCTCCTGAGGAGGAGGGAGTGGCAGAAACAATGAATAGACAGCAGCCCCCTTTCCCCATCTGCCTGTGCCGCTGGAGGGAAGGAGGTAGAGAATCAGGAATAAAATTAGGCCCAGGAAAGAAGGAGGAGTGGGTAGAAGGTGTTCTTAGGATTTGGGTTTACTCCTCATTAGCCTGTTCTAATTTGATTTTCAATAAATTCAAATACTCTCCCCAGGTCGAGTGTGCTTTGCCTGTGACAGTAACTGGTGACTGATCTTCCTGTCCTTATCTCAACTCAGATGCCTTTCATTATATTTTCTCTCTCCTGTGCAGCTGAGGAGTGATAGAGCAGCTTTGGTGGACAGCTGGCTTCACACCATAACTTAGTGTCTAGAACCTAGGAAATAGAAAATAGAGCCTCTGCACAGCATGTTTGCTATTACAGATGGACATATTTCGTAACTGCACTTCAATCTCCACGTTCCACCTTCTATGCATGACTTCGAGTCTGATTTTCTGCTTTTTACACTGTAACCAGCATTGAGAATTATTTACTATCTTTAACTCTTCAGCACTAGCTAATTTTATTCTGATATATGAAAGTAATTAATATAAATGAGAACATTTAAATGATAAGAGTAGGGATGGCTTGGTAGCAACCAAATAAAAGTGGTCTGAAATAAGTCCGAGATAGAATCCTCCTTCTTGTCAAAACTGAACCTCAGGAAAAAACCAAAAATATACCTTTTTTCACTGTGTCCTATGATAGACAGGGGCAAACCCTGTGGAAATGAAATAGAGGATTGTAGTGCTAGTGGACGGTCATTGATGTAGTCCAGACAAAGTCACAGCCAGCTTTCTGCACTTCCATTAAACAAAAAGTGGAAAGCATCTGACATGCAGGAATGAGTTGGTGTCCCTGGTATGCCCCAGTAGTCTAAATGTGCTATCACAGAGGGCATCACAGAGACAGTGGCTGTAGAGGCAGCACAGTCAATGAAAAAAAGTATCCCAAGAGGCATAATTACCACCAGTACCGTACAGAAATGTGTCCTGTGTGATAGAACAAAGAAAAGCATGTTTTCATGAGAAAATTTTTGTTTCTGGTATATTATATAACTTAAATGGGTTTTGGTTTAGGCAGAAAAAGAAATAATCTTATAATGAAAAAGTACTATTCACTTACAAAGTGAGTCCCCCTGTAACTCTCCATATAAGAGGGAAAATTTGGAAGGTATCACATCTCTGCTCAGAAGGACTAGCAATGTATTCATCAGACTAGCACATAAGATTTTTGTTACCATGACTGCATATAATATCTTTAAAAGATTTGCAACTTGGAATGCATTAAGATCCTCTAGGTAATATTAGAGAAGGACTGCTGGATTCCTCTGAGTGGTGGAGTTCCACCTACCTGGCAGCAAATCATCATCAATCATTTCCACTCCATCTGTGAACATTTTCCTTCTCAGAATTGCAAAATGTTTCTATAAATGGCCTTAGCAGGAAAGCTACATTGATAGCATGGAGATCCCTTGGTGCTTTTAGTTGAAAACACTGAGGATGAGTCAAGACACACAAGATCTGACCTTGAACAAATCTTCGGGGCTAAGCTCCATGATCAAGTTACTGAGCCATAGCAGAGGTGTGATAATATTCAAAGTTCCCTGTATTAAGTCAGGCCAAATTCAAGGATATTCCACTCTATATCTCATAAGCATATTCAAGAGCAGTATAAAGTTTCCCATCTCAGCTTAAGTGGAAAAACATGACAATAAGTGTCATGGAGGAATGTCTATAGCTGGCAATTAGTAGATAGCATGCATAATTGCTTTTCCTTGTTGCATATTCTTGCCAGTAAATAACCGTGATTAAGGGGGGCAGGCAGACGCCTCATATATCAGAACATTTTCATGATTTGCTTCTCAGATCATAAAATCATGAGGATATCCTTTTAACACTTTTTGACACTCCAGAGAAAACTCTAAATTGCTGACAGCAAGGCATGGCAGTTTAACTCATTATTCCCATGGGGAATGTGTAACAGACCACACTCAGATTCTCTGTCTACTCCTCCTGGATTTTGCACTTTATATCATTGCTGTGCTTCACCTTGGTGATCTTCATTTCTCATTCACAGATTTTTCACAAGACTTCTTCCTTGCTCTCACCGACCTTGTCCCAACTTTGGATCTTTCTGACCATGTCTGCTGTCAAAGTTGCATACCTGTAAATGATAAAAAAATCATTTACACTTTGTGCACATTTTCTATTAGCTGTCTTCTCTCTGCTTCAGCCATAGAACTTTCCTAGGTCCCATACATGTTCTGTTTATGAAGTTACCTTTTTTCCTTATGGATTCCCCCAGCAAAATATCCCCTTTTTTGCCTATTCTATAGTAAGTTAGAAGTTCTTGTAACAATTTCCTTTTTTCTGCCTTTATTTTTCTATCCTTTCAACATAGAAGTTGACTTACAGTTTCCTAAAAACATGCATAGTTTATTTTTCATTTGTCTTGATAAGTATTCCTAGGCATAAAGAGGGCTTTTTATCTAAGTATGCTCCTGCCACAAAAAGTTTTATTTGCTTTCCTTACTTTTTTCCTTTATTTTCTCAGAAAATAACAACTTTAGCAGGAAGCAAGCTAGCATGTGTTGAAGGCTGGAATGCACAAAGAATTTGGACCCTCAGGGAAGCTTTACATTCATTTTGTAGTGAGGTCTGCTGGTTAGCTGGCCTGTCTTTAGTGTATGCTATGTGTATCATCCTTGCACACAAAGAGCAAACAGGATTTCTGTCAAAATGGCTTAGCTCAAGTTAAGATAACAACAAACAAGGAAAGAACAAAAGTTAGATATGCACAGGAGAGATAGTGTTTGTGTGTCTCCACTGATAATCTAATTAAATTGGAAGCAAAATTGCTAGTTTCCACCACTTTTTAGAAAATCAAAGCTGTGGCAACACAAGAAATCAGTGTCTCAGTTCAGAGTTAGATACTGCATACCAATTATTTTTTTCATGACTGACAGCCACAGCTTCAAGGCTTTAAAGAGACTGACTTTTATTTACTACTCATGGAAGAAGTAACAGGTCTGGTCCCATATGTGGCATCTGACTACCTTCTTTGGCATACAGGAAATAAGCATTAGCTAACTAAGCACTTGTGAGGTGGGTCAAGGCAGAGCTCAGAGGGTTGTGATCAGAGGAGTAGAACCCAGCTGGACGCCTGCAGTCAGTGGCATTCCCCAGGGATCCATCCTGGGTCCAGCCTTACTCAGCTTGTTTATCAGTGACCTGGACGCAGGGAGAGAATGTACCCTCAGTGAGTTTGGTGATGATACAAAACTGGGAGAGTGACTGATACAGCTGAAGGTTCTGCTGTCATTCAGCAGGACCTTGATAGGCTGGAGAGTTGGGTGGAGAGAAACCGAATGAGGTTCAGCAAGGGCAGGTGCAGGGTCCTGCACCTGGGGAGGAATAACCCCAAGGACCAGCACAGTTTTGGGGCTGACCTGTTGGAGAGCAGCTCTGCAGAGAAGGAGCTGGGAGTCCTGGTGGGTGACAAGTTGCCCTTGAGCCGGCAGTGTGTCCTTGCAGCCAGGAGAGCCAATGGGATCCTGGGCTGCATTGGGAAGAGTGTGGCCAGCAGGCTGAGGAAGGTGATCCGGCCCCTCTACTCAGCCCCAGTGAGGCCACATCTGCAGTGCTGTGTCCAGTTCTGGGCTCCTCAGCACAAGAAAGACAAGGAGCCTCTGGAGAGGGTCCAGCAGAGGCCACAAAGATGAGTTGGGGTCTGGAGCATTTCTCTTATGAGGAGAGACTGTGGGGGCTGTGCCTGTTTAGTCTGGAGAAGAGAAGACTGAGAAGAGATCTCACCAATACATCTAAACATCTCGAAGCTGGGTGTCAAGAGGAGGGTGCTGGACTCTTCAGTGGTGCCCAGTGGCAGGACGAGGAGCAAATGGCCATAAACTAAAACACACTAAGTTCCACCTCAACATCAGGAAGAATTCTTTACATTGAGGGTGGCAAAGAACTGGAACAGGCTGTGCAGGAAACTCATGGAATGACTTTTAAATCTCACCTGGGCAAGTTCCTGTGTTACCTGCTCTAGGTGACCCTGCCTTGGAAGGGGGACTTGGATTAGATGATTTCCAGAGGTCCCTTCCAGCTCTAACAGTTCTGTGATCTTGTGATTTTATGAACTTAATTTTTGGGCCTTGAAGTGTCTGGGTAAACAGCTCCACCATTTTCCACAGAGTAGCTGTGGAGTATGCAACAGCAATTACTCCCAGTCTGGTACTGGTAACTTTTAGCACTCTGGTTACTGGATATTACATATTCATGATCTGTTCTCATTTAAGAATTTAAAGTCTATTTCTATTTCAAGAACTAGAAATGCTTAAGTAAGATAGTATTTATTACCTATTAGTTCTTAATAGCTATAATTACTAGTAGTGATTAGTTAGTAGTAGTAGATATTTTCATGATGTTTTTTAAGTTTCTATTTGAGGGTGTTTACCTCTTTTTAATTATTTGTATGTAATTTGATACACTTTTGAGTATATAAATCAGCCATTTCTTTAATCCTAAATTATTTGTTGATAAAAGAAATAATTCGAATTCATTAAAAATTAAATTTAGTGTGGGTATATGAAGAGCTAAAGTTTTTCTACTTAAAATTCTAAGTTATCTTTTATTTTAAAACAAGGAAATATTTTTTCTGGGCATTTCAGTTTTCAGACAACTTTCATTTTTGTGAAAATACATTTTACCCCTAACTGAAGTAGTAAAGGTGCTATGTCAAATTCTTGTCTTCTCATGCAGTTGCTGAATATTGCACTGTTAAACTTTTAAAATATTTCAGGACATGACAGCATGAACTTCTATTTCAGAAAAAGCACTTTTTGTAAATGGTGGTCAAGGCAAAGAAGTTTCCTTTTTGAAGAGAATTCTACAAAGTTAATATACAGTATTGATTCTAATCTAGAAGACTGAAGTTAGATAGTGAGCAAAGGCAGTGGAAAGCCATTGTATAAATTTGGGAAATGTTGAAAAAAGTCTGGGAGTGGTGGTGGGAAAATCTCTTTGGCTAGAACAAAAATTCTACCTTCAATAAAAGCAGGAACTTTCATTGCTGATCTCTGAACCCACTTTGTCCTAGGCCAAAAGCTGAGCTCTCACGTTCTCTCTAGTCTTTCTCCTGGCTCTTGAGCCAGATCTAGTAATAGTGATGGTTGCAAAAAGCTGCTGCAGTATTTCAAGAATTAAAAAATTGCAACTATTTGTGGCACTGTTTATCTAGTGGTGTCACTGTCTGTCCAGTTATATCATCCTGTAATAATATATGAAACAAATGCACTTTCCTATTTCAGTCAAAGCACTTCATACATTTTAATGCATTGAATCCTTAAATATCTTTAAGCATAGGTTAATGACTTCCCTGTTTTAAAGCTGAAAAACACTGAAATAGGTCAGCATATTCAAGCACACACAGTAAGTATCTCATTAAAAAAAAATTAAAGCCTACAAAATCAGTAGGGTATTTTTAAGAGTGAAGGTCATACTGAGTTGGTAAGACTGCATTGCTTAACTGCGATAGTACTAGGAAAAAAGAGGCCCAGGCCTTTATCCTCCCTTTTCTTAAAAGTGATTTTAGGGCATGTAAAAGTTATGAAAATGCTGTTAAATTGGCAACTGATCAACCACATGTGCTTTGAACATAGAGAATTTGACTTTACCCACAGTTACTTGGTTTTGACTTGTAAAAAAGCAACACATTAGCAAGTCTAAACCTGAAATTGTAGCTTTATAGGGACAGTTATCTGGCATCTATGAGGACCGTAGAGAAAATAGCTTTTTGTTCTACTGACTCTGTTTAGACTATAAATAGAGCAAGACAAGAAGTCTTGTTTCAGCTCATGGGCTTTTCTGTTCCTGTTGGCCAGATATGTAAAGGTCCTCTGCTTTTCTGGCAAAACCCTTAGGCTTAGGAGAGTACCCTTTCCCTGTCCCCATCTTCATCATACTTAGGAGTGCTTCTATTTTAGTCTATATTTCCTTGTTCTAGAAGGACTGAAACTAACCCTAATGAGGCTACTGATCTTGGTTTGTAATTAGAATAGAATAGAATGGAATGGAATGGAATAGAATAGAATAGAATAGAATAGAATAGAATAGAATAGAATAGAATAGAATAGAATAGAGAGACAAACACAACTAGGCTGGACTAGACTAGAAGGTCTAAACTCAGATTTTCATCCGAGTAAAGGAATAATGTTCTGAGGAGATGAACAGGAAAACTTCACTATGGCAAAGGGATTCATCTCCTTAGGAGACGGATAATTAATAAGAAGTTTAAATGGAAGAAGGAAAGTCTTATGCTAACAATTTCTGCTGCTTTTACCTGGTTCAGATGTGCCAGGTAACAACTGCTTCATTTTTTGGGGCATTAAGTCCTATTAAACTTCAAGTTGAGTTAGGCGAATTCAGCACTCTGGAAAATGATGCCCATAATTCTCCTTCACCTCCAGTTTTGAGCAGCTGTGTACATACCATCCATCATTAGCCAGGGAAGCCCTCATGGAGAGGCTGGTGGCAGTGGCTTTCCAGCACTGGTGTGACATGTTCACCACAGCTGAGGCTGGGAAGCAAGGCAGTGTCCTGTGCAGTGGGCGAGGTGCCAGGGCAGTGCCACAGCCTGCACCAGTGCCTCCAGCCAGGGACAGACCCTACTCTGGTCAGCAGTGCTGCTGGTTGGGATTTGTGTGGTGAAAACAGGTAGCTAAGTCCTGAATGTTAATCATGCCCCATTGTCTGCTTCCTTGTTTTCATCCCTGTAGGATTTTTCATCCTCGGAAACCAACAAAAAGATCATATTTTCCTTTAGTTTCTGGAACCCCATCCTTTTTCCCAGACTTTCCATTTCACGCTGATTGAATCTTATTAAGATCTCTTTACACAGAAGCAGAGTACTGGCTATATGATGCCCTGAGGGATCTGAAAGCCTGTTGCCATAATGTCACAAAACTCTGGGGACATTTTATTTCCACCAGAAGCTCTTTGGAGGACTGTGGCTAAGGATATAATGTATCTTAAATGTTTACAGCAGGGATCTTGATCTCCATCGGAATCTAATACAAAAGCTTTTTTTTTAATCTCTTAATTAGTATATCACATTAACACTGATTAAATAATACCTGTCCATTAAGTAGATTGTATTTTATTTATATTTTGCAATGAAGAAAACTGGTATTATTCCAGAATTATGGATAATGTTGTTGATCATATATTCTTAAGACTATGAATTTCTTTTTAATATCTCAATTGATCATTACAAAGTATTTTCACTGGGTGTTTTCCAGAAGCACCTCTGTTTACTGCTTCTGATATTTCCTGTTCTTCCCGAACACAGACATGCATAAATTCTTTGTAGGAGGCTCCCAGTAGCATGTCTCCTCCAGTGAACAGGAAAAGATTTTTAAGTGTTAATAAGGTTTTATTTTCACCTTGAAATCAAAAGCAACTTCTGAACTCTCAGCAGTCCCTTATATAGCACAACAGTCCTGTTCAGATGACTTTTTAAATGAAATTGTTTAGGCAGCCATATTCTAATTTGACAGAAAAGTAAGTCTCATGAAAAAAGTATTGTATTTTCAAAAAGCTGCAGTATAACTGTGTGTGTGTATGTGCGCATGCATATAATATAGTAGGAGATATATTTAAATTATTATTTAATTAAAATAATATCGATCTCTGTATTCATTTGATGGGAATTTTTTTTGTAAAATTTAATGCATGAATAATCATACAGAATCTGGGATGCACATTCTAAAAATAATGATATTTAAAAACCTGTTTGAATGTTGAAGTATTTGGGACACATTTTTCTAAAATTTTTTAAAATCTGTATGTTTTGGGCTTTCTGGGGCTATGCTGAAGATGCAGGGATATTAACTAAATTTGACTTTCTTAAAAATAATGTAAACATCCAAAACATTAAAGGAATCTGGTATTTTAAGGCAAATCAAAATCTCTCTATTGTTGATGCATGTTATACATCAGTGACTCAAGTCAAAACTTTCTGTCATAGATAACTGAAGATCTTTTCAGGAGGTATCAGACCAAATAAAAAGGATTTTTGAAATTCCATTTCTTAAACTGCAAGAAGTCTATAAAAAGACATAAATCAGATACTGATAATATAATGGAACTACTAATACAAAATCATTGAATTGCACCACTGTTTACCAGCATGTACATCCTCCAAGTAATGGTCACACAGCAATCTTACATTATTTCCTACTCCTATTTCCTGTATTTCCCAGACTTTTTTGTCATTGTATTTACTATGTACCACTCCTCTTCCTCAGAATAATGCCCCACTGATATCACAGATAAGGGTAACAGCAGATGCTCTCTCAAAAGAAGAAAGTAAATTTTATTTCTGGAGGGTTTTTTCATTATTTAATCTTTTACCACAGAAACTATTCCTATTCTCAAATAGACTGAATGGCTTTTGTAATTATCAGGATAGCTTTGGATGCTGCCTCACAAAAATATACTGACAGAGGTAATAATAATTTAACCCTTTTAATGCTGTCTTTCAATACATCATCTTTGTAGTGATTACTTATAATACCATCTTTAATTGGTCAGTGTTCTCTTAAAATGTCAGCTTTTCAAACTCATGATGTACTACATATTTCTGGCATCAATTGGTTAAAATAATTAAATTTAGCTCCCACTTACTGGTACAGACATTTGAAAAAAAATGGCAGAAATAACTGACTCTATGACCTCAGGTTTTTATTCCATGCTAAAGCTTCTTTTTCACTATCCTGATGATGATTAAAACTGAATATAAACAATATGTTAATGAAGTTCTGCCCATCTCTTGAAATTTGTCTCTCTCTGATAGTAAAAATAACTGCAGATGTTTGGAATTTCAGAGTTTAACTACATCTCTAAAGTTGGCATTTGCTACTGATAGGTATGCACTTTTTATAATAGTTAGGTAAAAATTGCACAGTACTTACTTTTTTTTCTTTCCGTTCTGCTTAAATCTCCCTGCAGGATGTGTGACACAGGAGAAGGGCTGTTCACCTTTCAAACACGAGAAGGAGAAATGATATATCAGAAGGTCCATTCTGCAACACTGGCAATAGCAGAGCAACATGAAAGATTAATGATGGAAATGGAGCAGAAGGCAAGGGTAAGGTCCTTTCACCAAAAGTATTCAAACTTACAAAAATCAGTAATAAACCAAAGTCGGTGGATCCAGCTGTAACAATGGATCAGCTGTGTGGGTAAGACAACACAGACTCAGATTTATGTATTTTCATGGTCAGGGATCCTCAGTGTGTGCTGTAGAATGATCTTTTGTAGGTTACTTTTTGGAATGGTGGATACCATTAGACATGAGATCCATGGTCACCTGCTCTGAAATTTTGGCTCTGTTACTCAAAGATTAAACCTTTAGCTTTTATGTTGACTGCTGATGAATAAGTTTAATTGCTCCTCATGGCCTCACAGGTGGAAAAAAACCCCAATATAAAAACTTCTAGGTGACATGTTCTGTTTTTCTTAACCCCTGAAGGAAATTATTTTCCCTACACTATAAGTAGCAATGCAATATGACTTCACAAAGAACTATTTTAATATTTTTAGTTCAGAATTTTCAGTTTGCACAAGCAGTGTTTAAGTGACTACTATTGAAAGAGTTGGAGTTCTTTTGAGACAGCAAGAAAAATGTTTTCCCTGTATGTTTAGAAGTAGAGATGGTCTTTAATGATTGTTCTGGAAAGCTGACTTGCAGGCCAGGGAACCTAGTCTGCATGCTTTTCTTCTGAGATGACCCTGATTCTCTGCATATCTTCTTCCCTCGATAGAGATTTTAGGTTAACTGTGGCATTTCCTTCCTTTCTTCATCTACACTGTACGTGCCTACAGTCATGCAAACATGACTTACATGCATCTATCCCCCACTCCCCACCAGTGTCAAAATATCTTTCTCACTCTCCTGAGACAAAGGCTCTTGCAAGGAGCAACCTAAGACCCCCATGTTCAACTTTTCTTAATTACTCCTCAGATAAGTCAGAGAATCAGAGGATGTTAAGGTATGGAACTAGAATTTAAAGATCATCTAGTTCCAACTTCCCCCACCATGGGCAGAGACACAATTTTCCTTATTCACTGAAAAATAAACTAGAAAAAGACATAGATTTCCATGTCGACAGTCTGCTATATTGAATGTTCCTCTCAGACTTTGCGTGTCCGTTATGAGAATCTGCATTGGGAAGCTGTCGCCTTGTTTACTATAAGCCTTCTGTTTTTAACCTTGGAGTCAGATATTTTCTCACACAGTTTTATGTAAATAGAGCCGATGTTTACTTAACGGTATTTTCTGTTTTTCATTCCTTTTGTGATATGACCACTTGGATGGGCACCTTTCTTCTCCAGTGAAGATGGAGAAGGAAGTGACATGCTCTCCAATCCCTTGTAGTATTGCAATGTGTATAAGAATAATATAGTGTCAATAAATCGACGTCATTTGCTCCTTTCTGCTGAACCTGGCAGGTGTCAGAGCCTCTTTATTGTGTCTCCACGGACACAGGAAGCCATTAAAAAGGCCCTTTTTTGGTGGTTTATGAAAAAAGTAAGATGGACTTTTCCATAAAACTAGATGAAGTAGGAGCCTTTTCCATAAGAGTTGAGATGCACAAACTTTGGACAGGAAATGCAGGAAGAGGAGAGTTTACAATCAAGATTAATAAGGAGCAATTGCTGGAAAGTCCAACACAAGGTAGAATAAATGGAAGTCTATGTGCAGTAGTAGAACTGCTGGCAAAAAACCACTGCATTCTGCTGGGCAGAAAGTGATTGAATAGGAAAAAAGCAGGAAAAAAGCATCATTATTTTATAATGTATTTGCTTTTAAAATGTCTACACCAGTAACAGAAATTAGAACATTTTCATGCTGCCGTAATAAATGCTTAGACCAGGATCATACAGGATTTTCCTTTTACAGAACCATCACTTTCAGCTCTTCCACCTGTCAATTAGCAGCTTTGCTGCTTTGCAAAGCCATTTCCATTCTGCCATCAGATGACTTCCTTGAAACCACATTTATGAAGTCTGTGGCCATATGGTACGTAATATCAAACTCCAAGTGAGAGCAGGCTGAGAAATAGAAATGACTCATCAGCCACATCGTGTGTGAGGTACTTGTCTCCTGGATGAGGCTGAGCTCTGATCTGCACAGGGAGGTCAGTAGAGGCCCCCCTAGGCTGCTGTGGGCTGTGTAAAAGAGGCTGAAAAACCTGTTGATTTTATGGTTCAACTAATAAACTAGTGTCAGTTTGGATTTCGAAACTCTGCTGCTCTGACTGATGGGATGCTCAACATTGAAGGGATCATCTGTGCCATCTGCGACATCTGAGTTTTGTTCATATTAGAAACAAAATCTAAAGATATCAAATACTGTATGTTATATACCATTTATCACGTCTAATTGTATCTAATTCCATGTTTCACCAAATACCTATATGTATTTTTTCTGTAAGATCTGAAATTGAAATGCAAGCAAAAGAATATCTTAAATCAGGGATTTAGAGGCCATAAATGTCTTTTAGGTCTTCCCAAAGCTTGACATTAGATTTTTTCATCTATAGACCTATACTTGGGGACTTCTGCTGTTACCTGACCCTTTTTGTAATGAACAGCTCAAGTTTAACAGTGTTGAATTAAATCTCTTATATATATATGTAGATGAAAATGAAAGAATTTCTTAGAAGTAAAGAAAGATGAATGCTATATCCATTATTGTACAAATCAGAAAAAGAAAAGATATGCAACAGTTATCATTACTTCTTCCTTCCAATCATTAGAGGTAATTTATTAGAAAGGGCTCTTGTGAATATTTGTGTTCTGTCCTAAATGTTAACATATTTTAAGTAATGAATACACTGAAGTTTCATTTAATTTTTACCAGATAATAATAGGTTAGAATCTAGTATAAAAAGTAAGTAGAGCTTCTAAAACAAATTAAGGTGAATTTTTCTACCATAGCAACCTTGATGAACTCTACAGATTATGATTACCTTTCATAGTAAATATACAAAGTACATCATCTTGATAATACAAAAACAGCAAAAAAACTAAGTACAAAACACACCAAAACCAAACAAACAAAAAAAAAAAAGCCAGAAACAAATTCTGGTAGAAGAAAAAAGTTAAAATTAGTGCTGCTGGAGGCTTGTCAGATAAAGGCATTGCAGGCAGCCACACGCCACATTTACTTCATTTATGGAGGTCCCTGCACACAAAAATTCTTTTTCAGAATGCTAAACAATAAATTCATTTTTATGTTAAAAAGTCTTCTGCTCAGGCCAAGTAACACACTGAATAACTGTGTTAATAAGAGAGAGGCATGAGAAGGAAACTAATTCTTCCCATTACCTTTGAAAGTGCAGGGACTGGAAGCAAAAATGTTCTGTGGCAGCTTGTATAGTACCAAATCTGCCTCTTGGCCACCTCAAGCAGGAGAAGCCCATCAGTGTAAGCAGGCAGTCATGTGCACACTTTCATCTTCTGCCCATTTTCCTTTCGGATTATAACACTGGAAGAAAGACCTGAAATATGAGATCAGTAGTCACTGGCATAGGTGTGGATTCGAGGTTTTTGGTTTTACTGAGATCAAAGCAGACTGGATTTTATTCAAAAAATTCAGCAAAGTGGATATTGATCTAATTTAGCTCAGGTGGTTTTCTTGATTGAATTTGAAGTGTTGCATTGGCAGAGTGATCGTGTTTTATGCTTGCTTTGTTTGGAACAATAACAAATTTGGGCCAATTCTAGTACTTAAATCGAAATTCTTTTCAGGGAAATTATTACCTGTATATTCATTTCTTTCAGTCTTTGCTTTTTTGATGGATCACTGTAATACAGATGATAATTCTGTTTTGTAGTTGTTTTGTGGGAGAGAGGGCAATATTGCAGTGGTCTGTAGTGGTTTTAGTTTCAAGATAACAAATTAAAAAGAACAATGACAGTCTATTTACATGCTTTTATTTTGTGTGTTATCCACAGGAGAGTGTCAGCAACTTTCCTTTTGTCACTTGAACAAACCTCTTGGTTTTTTCCTCTCTCCCTCCCCCTCTCTGCCATATGACTCCTTGTTTGTTTGGGTTTTTTTCCTGTGTAGTATTTAGAAGTCTGGTTGGATTGTTAGTCTTGAAATTACTGTGCAAAAAAAAGTGTTAGCCTCAGGAATGGCCTGTATCCCCCCCCTCCACTGGCCTGATGTGGAGCATGGAAGGTGCATGTCCGGGTCATCACCAGCCAGCTCATCACCCCTCCCCTGCCCTCAGACTGGACTGCAAGCTCTTTTCACTTCCTTCCTCTTAGCTTAGGTACTTACCTGACTGAGCCATTTCAGTTGGCTAGTTTGGCCAAAAAAAACCCAAAAACACCTACCTAAAAGGAGAAGGCTTCCGCAGGTTTACTGAGCTGAATTGGTTTACAGAGGCAGCAGTGAGCCATTAGATCTTCTAAGCTGTCCTATCCTGAGGAGAGAAAGAAAAAGAATAATTCATCCTCCATAATGCTTTGTCTACAAGAATGCTGAGTATCCTCCTCCTTGCCATCAGGAGATGATGTTGGGTGTGGTGATCTTTTTTAAAGGATCTCTTTCAGGTGGTTTTTACACACGAGCGTATGAACAGTTGTTCTCAGCAGCGCTTGCTGTCTAACCTCTACACCAGGATGACAACATGGCATTGGAATTTTAATCTCTGATTTTCCTCTCTAATGCCAGCTTTGATCTTCTGACACTCAACTTCCACTGAAAACACTGCTGATGTAGCTTCTGCCCTCACTGTTGTTCAAGTGTAGAAAATGGGAGGTTAAGAGCTGTAGATTTCCTATGTTATGACTACACATATGAGGGGGAAAGTCTGAGGAAATATTTATAGCTTTTTAGCCCTATAAATTACTTCTTTCAAGAGCTGCCAGTAAAAACTTAGTATGTAATCTCAAAAGAATAAAAATTTACAATGTGTAAAAAAATAAGCCTAAATAAGATACCACTAAAGTTGATGTTAGCCAGCTGAATTTAATCAAACATCAGTAACACTGAAGTATAAATGCAGGAATAAATGATAATGGCCCAAGTTTCATAACTTATTATTACTGGAAGTTTTCAATAACATTTGTTTTACTTTAGACAGCAGAGCTAAAAGCCGTTTTAGATTGTGATCTTTTTAACATTTCCCGAGAGATAAACACCTTTATGAAACACTGCCTCTGTATATTTCTATTCTCATTATTTACAACTCTTGTCTTTAGAATTCAACTTAATATAAATGAAAGAGTCATCATGATAGATTTCTGTCATTAAAAAAAAAAAAAAAGATAGTACCATTGAGTTTATGTATTATTTCTTTAAAAGACATTATTAGGAGGTATATAATGAATGTACCAAAGAATACAAATACCAGGCTATGAAACTGGGCTTAAGGAGAGGTTGAATATGAAAGTGGTTAAAAAATAAGCCTGAGAGTCATTTTACTTTTCTTATATAGAACAGAATGAGGAAGGCATTTCATAAGAGCGGTGTGAGGATAAATATAAATTACAGTATTGTCAAACAGAATATTAATAAGAATGTAAATAGAATTTAAAATAATCGTGCAAATTGTCTTAGAATAAGAAAAAAAAAACAACTGTGAGACTGGAGGGAATAACAGCATTAGTTTAATAGTGAACTTCTAATTTTTCTTTGCTCTATAGGCAAGTCTGTGCTATTTTATCTTCATATGTTTTGAACCTGGTCACAACCTAAATGCATACTTATCAAACATTACAGGATCAAATATCAACAAACACGTTAAATATTCTGAATTTTAATTTTAACATGACGGTTTCAGTTTGAAGTATCCTACCTTTGCCACTGCATCCTCAAAGCTTTGGCAGGTTAACAGTTGTTATTGGTGTCTTTTTGCAATAGTGTGCCTATCACCTCCTATTTCAAATTGTGAAGTATGGGAATTTCAGAGAGATACCAGTGGATGCTGCTGACCAAATGAATATGTGAAATATTTAGCTAAATATATTTTATATATCTTTTGGGCTTCATTTCACCACTGCAATTTACTTAGTATAACAAAGCTCTTTTATGTTGTAATTCTGTCTAAGTGTGTTTGAGTCGACTCCGTTCCTGAAGGAGAAACAGGAGAAGAAAATTCTACAGTTCATCCATAGATGATCCCATGTCATGACACATTGGTCTCTTAGTCTTGTTTTCTTCTCTTCCCAAATTATGTATAAGCTCAAGTACTGAGACTCTGAATACATGTGATGATTCATGAACTCATGTACTTTATGCAAGTTAAAGCATAGCCTCAGGTCAGTTATTCATGCATACTTAGCTCAATATTGTTCTGTACTTCCCGTCTGAAACTATGTACGGTCTTGCTGTATAATGTGTGTCTGGAAATTTTATAACCCTGTAAAAACCTGGCTGCTTTATTGCAATACAGAGCTGGTGAATTGCTTACTTGGTTTGCATGGGTGTCGTGAAGCTTATTTCCATATTAGGGTAAGATAGGATAGGATAGCATAGAATAGAATAGAATATTTCTATTGGAAAGGATCTACAATGCTCGTATAGTCCATACAGCCTGATCACTTCAGGGCTGATCAAAAGTTGAAGCACAATTTTGAGGGCATTGTCCAAATGCCTGTTAAACGTTGACCATCTTGAGGCATTGACTGCCTCTCTAGAAAGCCTGCTTCAGTGTTTAATCATCCTCCCAGAAAATAAATGCTCCCTAATGTCCAGTCTAAGCCTCCCCTGAAACAGTGGATCACTCCAGTGGTCAGTCTGTCTGTGGCTATCTATAAATTTTTGTTGAGATTAACATCAAGAATTTTGAATTTGTTTTGTTTTTTTTTTTTTTACATAAGTCAGAATCTGTGTACTTTTGGGTTTTAGTTTTGTAAACCCAATTTCCACAAGTAGCGTAATTTTCCATAGGGTTCTTGGTTCATTAAGTATATAATGACATTTTTCTTTACTCTAATTTCTATGAGAATTTTTTAGAATTTTTCCAGACTCTTTGTTAGCCTTTAGGCTCAGAAAACTGTGTATACTATGATGAAGTAATCCTTAAACTTACATCACAAGTCTGTTTACAACATTTGCTGCTTCATAAGAAAGCAGGAAATTTTTGGATATTCAGACTGGGTAACAGTTAATAATTTTTTCAACTGGACCTCTTTTATTTTCTGATTGTAAAGAAAATATTGTCTTGAATGTAGACTTATTTCATTTTTTCAGGGACTATCAGTCATATCCAAATACTGCAGCAGCATTCAAAAACTATGCAGAAGGTGTCATTCACTGTCTAAAAGAAAATACCTCATCCCACTATGAAATTCAAATTTCCACAGCCACTAGAGTCTCCCATTTATCACTTCCTTACTGAGTCAGGACCTTTTTTACCCCTCTTCCTCTGTGAACTGCAGGTTTTCATTGTGCCCCTGTATGACACCTTGCAGGCAACAAGAGGTGTAAAGATGAGGTGTAAAGCCCAGATTCTCCAAGGAACTCCATAAGTGGTTGGCGTTCCTGGATCTTTGCTGTGTGTTTGAATGAAACTATGGAATAGGGAGAATCTTTACTATGGCAACGAAGGGTCTATGCAGCTGCTCCTACAAAATGGTGGGGGCGGGACAGAGCTGTTCCTCATGTCACAAACACTGCAGACAACATACAGGTTTGTGGGGTGTGTAGGTAAGTGGCGTGGGTAGGTGTGAGAGCAGAGCTGGGAAATCCTTACATAAGAGTGTGTCAAATATTTTGGTAGCTGGTGATGTAATTTAAATGCCGTTTTGCCATTTGAAAACTAAGCTTGCCCTGGAGTTTTGAATGTTTTCAAAGTGGTAGTAGGCATGAGGGTTTTCATTCAGAGTATGGTGGCAAAAATTCAATTCTTCCTTTGTCTGACACAGTTTTGAAATTTCTCTTCTACATAGCCATAGGGCTGCATGATCTTGAATGCAAAAAGGTGCTTTAAATCTCTCCTATGGATTAAAACCCAAGTACCTTAGCACGTGGGTGTGCATCCTTACCTAGAAGTTACTCTCATTCTCTTCTCTTTAAAAATTTCTGGAGTATTTTGTATGCTGTTACCATGTTCTTTTAACTTTTGTCTATCATACTACCCAAGACTCAGATTGAAATCTGCCTTCCTGCTAGTATAAACTATGAGCTCAACCAAAATTTGTATTAAAAGCTTTGCAAAGGTGTCTCACAACTGAGATGATACAATTTTTTATCTGCGTGGATCCTGCTCCATCCTCTGAATCCATCCTGAAGCTGCGTACATGACTCCTACGAACACTGTTTTCCCTGTTCTGTTCACCTCAGTTCTGTGTTTGCATGCAGCTGGGCTGCGCTCTGACCGTTTCTATTTAAGTCACTATGGTCTGGTTTAAATGCAACAGGGCAAAGATGTTTTCACAGTAAGGTATCCAAACATGCAAACCCTCCTGAGAATTTAGCATGTAAGCACTTTAAAAATCCCTGTTGCCACCTATCTACATTTCTAGGCACTTTTTAAAGAGCTATTTCTTAAAAGTCAGATACCATTTATTTCAAATTTACCAAGTTGCATTTGAATATAAGAGGATTTGAAGGTTGGTGACATGAGCAAATTTGTAATTTTTTTTTTCACTTTTCTTGTGCTTTGCGAAATATTGCATGTTTACACCACTAACAAAGTAGTTGGAGAGGCACTGTCAGGCTGAAATTCATATTTGTTACCAGAAATGCAGAAAATGAAGAGCCAAAGAACTTTTTCCTAAACAAAACTGATGATTTGTTTAGCAGTGTTATTTTCTAAAAGCTGGGGGTGATGTAAGCTATAAATTAGGACTGGCTGCTGTAATTATGCAGTAGTGGTTGCATGTCTGACTGAAGCCCAGCCCTCCCCTCAACTAACCTTGAGAGAAGCATTTAATATGTTTTCTCTCATATTGTGTGCCTTTAAACAAGCGTGCTTGTATAACTGTAGGTTCACGTCGTTGGACTCTCTCAACAGAGAAGCAGGTTGTGTTGACTTAAGTATTACTAAAAAATAATCCTCAAACCACCTCACCAGGGGGCTTAATTTAGTATTAATCTCATATCTGCTATTTTCAGAAAACTATTTCTTATAAAATGAAGTAACTATGGAGCTTCTATTATTATTAGCAAAAATAATAGCTGATGAAGTTATCCAGTGCTCTCAGGAGACAGGTATTATTATAATATTAATAGTAATGAGTAAAATGAGGCACAGAAAGATTAAGGCCAAACTCAGCTCTGTATGAATTGCCCAAGGTCATGGAGTAATCAGCTGTATGCTAGGTATAGCACAAAACCAAAACAATAACAGAACAAATCCTGAATCATAGACAGTTGCTTATTCACAGAAGAATTAAGTTCTGGAAAAGGTATTTTTCACATGGTTTTCATCAGTCTTTTGAATTGTAGCATCATTTTGTGTCTCCTGTCAAGCAAGGCCTTCCTCTGTTGCAATAACTCTGTTTAGGCGTTCTTTATATCACTCAAGGGAATAGTTAAGGCTTTGTCTCTGATTAATAAGAAACTTCTTTATCAAAGATTTACAGAGGGGCACAGTACTTTTCAGAGAATAGGAGAATTATAAAAAGTAATAATCTGAGAAAGAATCAAAAATTCTCATAACAGCCCTAAAGTTACTTCGTAATTCCCTCCTGTGTTTTTTGTGCTTTGGCTCATCCGGTACTTGTTGCTAGGACAAAACTTAGGTGAAATTCACCCTATTTTGTGTTTTTTTCTCCACTTCTATTCCTTTTTATAGATATGACAGGGATTTTAACATTAAAATTATTTATAATCTGATTATTTTGAGGCTGAAGACAACAGATACTGAGTATCTAAAAAAGCCATATCTGACATACAGAAACTTTTCCAAGTACATACAGTCTTTTAATATGCATTTATCAAAGCCTACCCAGATTGGGGTTGGTTATGTTCTTTTTTTCTCCCAGCTGTGAGTAGTTGTTCTTATGCTACTGATGTCTCATATGATGCCAGCCATGCTAAGAGTTTTTAAGTCTCTCTCAAATTTCCCTTGCCACAGCCTGTGACCTGTTGACTCTTGTCCTTTCACTATGCATCTCTGATAACAGTCTTCTTTGCAACATATCTTTAAGAAGAGAGAGTAGAAAATGGGGTTATATTTCTTTTAGCCTTTACTTTCTCATGGTGAATAAACATCAGGCACTTAATCCAGCATCACTGATCATATTCTCCTTCTTAGAGGCTCTCTGCCAAGATCTCTCCAGTTTGACATTCCTCCTGTGCCTGGGCAACTCTGTGAACATAGCTAGACTTCCAGGTGTCTAATTTGGGTTTCTCAAATGCCAAATAGTGGGGAAATGTGACTTCTCTGGTTCTACTGGCCATGCTTTTGCTAATGTGGTCCAGTGTGTCATTAGCCTCCATCACTGCATGTGTACACTGGTCATTCATGTAATCACCAGGACAGCTAGTTCCTTTTGGCAAAGGTTTTACTAGCAAGTCGGTCCCCAGGCTGTACTTGTGTGCGGAGTTGCCCTGGCCCAGTTGCAGCATTGACATCTGTCATTGCTGAACTTCATGACAGTCCTGTCAGCCTTTCCCTCTGCCTTGCTGAAATCCCTCTGAACAGAGGCTCTCCTGTCTGGGTATTTGACCGAGTTTGATATCATCCCCAAATTTGGTAAGAGTCCATTCCGTCCCACTGCCCACACTGGTGATGAAGATGTTGAATGTAATGGAGTACTGCTCCATCTCAGCTGCAGGAATAGGTTTTTCAAAAATGTTTCAGTTCTGCAACATTCAGCAGCAAGGAATTAATGAAGATTTTCCATGCCATGGCAGAAGCATCCATCTCTCTGTTTCTTATGACTGTCTCAGGGTAAAAGCTGCTAGTCTCATAGCATATTCAGTCTGTCAGAATCCATTTCCATAAAGGCAGCTGCCAGGCAAGATTCATATGGATCCGTGTGACTGGCTGTTGAATGCATATCTCTACAGTCTTTGTGATTCAAAATCCATGGACAAATCAGCAGAGGTTCTTCTCTTAATTATTCTCAATCATTTCCTTGTAGGACATAGTGGTAAAAGTTGCAATTGCTACTGCCTGAGAGATTTTGTAGTCTTTTGTAAAATGATGGCATTTCTGCGATGTGTTCCCACATATTGTTTGGTGATCACCTTCACATACATTTTGTGTTATGTGAAGAAAAAAAAAGCAGTGGAGTTACAGATTTCCATGGCAACAGGTATAATTCTATATCCTTTGTTTTGTGAAGCTGAAACAGGCAAAGGATTGTTTCATTAAATAGCAACCATGGATTTCAAAAGGCTGGAGTTATATGGCATGTGGTCACGTATGTACAACTTCTACTGTGCAAAGCAACTTTTGCCAGCAGAAAAAGAAAACACCCAATTTTTTGTCTGAAAATGAAATTAGATGAAGAAGTGTTGCCAATGGTAAGATTTTTTAGGCTGATACAAGTATATGGAAAGATAAAGCAATCTATGAACCCTTCTCTGTCTCCCACCTTTCCAAACTGAATTCCTGATTTTCAGCTACTTCTGCTGTATTAGTAAATAAGCATCAATAAGGAAGCAAAAATTTCACTAGCTTCTTTTATATGCAGAAATTTGGATTGCAATTCAGACAATCATGTCTCTCACTACAAATTGTTTATAGGCTACAAAACCCCAAGTATTTTTAAATACACATGTATATTTATTAAGAAGCGTAGGCATTGCTTTTTAATGACTGCTTATTTCACTTTTAAAAGAACAATGTCAAGAATGCTCTGGCTGTATCTATCTATATACATGAGCATGAAGTGATCCATGTGTGTGAGCACACACAGTGGAAAAGAATAGCCCTTTATTTTTATATAGCAGCTTCTTAGTTGATTTTACATCTGTAAAAACTCATTAAAGGCAGTGGAACTACTGAAGTAAGTATTTAATTGATTATTAATAAATTGCCTTAAATTAAATTAATGTGTTTATTTGTGTGTTAATATGTGCAGACATATACCTACTTCCCCCCCAAAAAAATACAGTATGTTTCAAAGATAAAGCTTAATAATTTACATTCATATGCATTGCATATATATAACTAGCCCCAATATGTTTCAAGATGCATTTTAAATGTCTAAAAGTAACTAGTTAAAAGGAAGGAACAGAGTTCTTTTGGAAGATATGGAAGAGTCATCTGAGAAGACTTTACTGCATAATAGTAATTTTAATGTATTCTAGGTTTTCTATTCCTTGTTTTTAATTGAAATGTCTTTGTATGACATATAAAACTAACTTCTGAAAATGTCAGAAAGTAGAGGTCAGCTAGGCTATGTGTGTTACTGAATACTGGAGTCACGCACTGATAAGCTTAATGAGGAATATTCATGAAAAGTTATTGATGATTATTGTTTCAGAAAGTATGCAGAAAATTGTCTTCCTGTCATTTCATTAAAGTTCATTGGTCAGCAGTTTCTGTATACTGAAATGAAGAAGCTAAAAGAAATGTGATTTCCACAAATATGTGTAATTGGAAACTACTGATCTGTTTTAGACAATAGAAGAAAAACTTCTTAAGAAATCTCATGAGATCCAAGTCATTTGCTTTATCAGAAATAATGAAAGTCAAATAACTGTGCAGTGAACAGTGAATACAGATTGTACCATTTTTTAGAAATCCAGTTTTTCAGCCCCAAACTTATTCAAGTGGGGTTCTCCCAACTGGGGACGGTCTGTGTTCATCCATATTTCACCTTTCTTGCCACCGAGAGATATTTTTCATACCATGGCTTCTACTACACCAGTTCTAAAGCAAACTTCTGTGAAGTCAGAAAGGCTGTCCTTACGTTACTCTCAAGTAAAACACTGAGATTTCAAGTGCCCTAAATACCTCTTTAAGATATGTCATATCTTTTGGCAAGTAATTCCATGGAAAAAAATCTCATACTTTGAAGACTTTGCCAGAGCATTTCAGGTTGAGGTCAGACTCTAGTGGCTTTGTAAGAGAGAGGACTACTCAGCAGAGCGAGGAGAGTGAAAAACAGACAGAGGGAGGACAAGACTTTGTATGTCAGCACTGATAGCAAGCCTCACTATTTTTAGTTTTGGTTTGACAAACCTTTCGAAAGAGCTGCTTCTGGAACACCATAACTCTCAGGCTGAATTCCCCAGAAAACACTTGCTCCGAATGAAGAATACAAGTCTTTGTTGATGGTCTCTTTCTTTGATCTCTCTAACTGATGCATTTCAGTTCATTCTTTTCCACCTCAACTAACTTATCCTTACACTGTTCAGAAGACAGATCTGGGACTCTCCCTATTCAGTAAAACCTTCTCTATAATTTTGGAGATGACAGTCACACACTGGTTGAGGATGAAAGGAGTGCCCAATCCCCCTGGCTCAAGCAGTGCAGTCGAATCTGGTTGTCCAGGACCATGTCCAGATGGCTTTTGAACATCTACAAGGTGAGGGACTTCACAACCTTCCTGGAAAATCTGTGCCAGTACCTACTCAACCTCACAGTAAAAGTGTTTCCTGATGTTCAGAGGGAATCTCCTGTGTTTCAGCTTGTGCACATTGCCTCTGGTCCTTTCACTGGGCACCACTGTAAAGAACCTGGTTCTGTCTTCTTTGCACTGTCCCGTCAAGTATTTACAACCTGTCAAGTATTTACAATACGTACATGTATTTCTTGAAGAAATTAGCACAGCTGTATTTGTTTCCGCTAAGAACTGCTGTATATTCAGGCTTGAAATTGTCTCAACTCTGTCCGTGCTGGCATCATCTCCCATGTTATTAGTGAATGGTTTTGTGAAATGAAAAATGGATAAAATATTTGCTTATGTATAATAAAATGGCTCAAACTCTAGATGAAAGATGTAAGGATCTGAGCTTCTACCCTCTCACTAATTATTATCGTTTCCAGGAAACTTCTTTCACAAAAAGGAACAAACCCACAATTTTGTGGTAGAATATGGGTGAAGACACACACCTTACTGACGTTCAACAAATATAATCCCAGTGTGCTGTAAAATCAATCTAATTTTCCTCCCAACATTAATCCCTTCTGTCAGACAACATCGATCTATTATAAGCTTCTTTTAGAGAAAAGGAGTAAAAATAAAAGAAAAAACCCAACACACTTCCTCCAGAAAAGGAGCAAAGTGTCCCAGTTCTCTCTTTATAGTGTGGCCAAGGAGAATATAAAAAAACAATCAGTCCCTTTGAATCTCCCTTCAGAATACTTTTCTTCCACCATTGCTTTATTATTCGTTCACAGTGTTATTCCACCACAAAAGGATAATCACCATCTACCCTGGCACCACAAAACAGTGTTACTATTTTGATTTTTTTTTTGTCCATAATTGATTAAGTAACTCTCCAAAAGGTAATAGCAAGGTTGGAATTGCTACTGAAAACCTTAATGCTAGAAATATATTATCAAAGCTGAAATTACTTTTACAGATAGCTTTTCTATAAGTTTTTTCAGAAGACTTGTGAGGTCATATATTGGTGGGAGTTTTGCCAATATTACGTATTCTGTCAGGAACTGGATAAAAACATAAAAATAAATATAAACAGTGCATAGCAAATAAATAGTATGCTGATACCTATAAATGTTTAAATTAATAGTAGAAACCTTTAAGTCATGAACGCAGTCCAAGTAACATATAGCTATGTTCTAAGCAAGCTAAGTGATCATGAGCAAAGGGCTATAGAGAAATTATAACCAAAGAATATTAGTAACACATCACCAAAGGAAAGAATTTTCTCACTGGAATTTCATTGGAGTATATCCTGCTTCCAGTTTTATTAAATATTTTCAAAGAAGGATCAAGGTTTAGTCTAGTTATTATACTTGCAGATCTTACGTTTATAACACAATGTGGAAGTGGATCAATGAAGAGACAGAATTCAAAATGACAAATTGGAAAATTGTTTGGAGCAGGAGAATTGATTTCTACAGAAACACAGGCAAAACTGTGCTTTAGAAGGAGCAGTCTGCTTTACAGTACTGGATGAGAACTGGATTTTGTAAAATAGATCTACATGTCATAGTATTCAAGTTGAACATGGGACAACAGTTGCTGCTTTTGCAAAAAAGACAAACATGATACCCTTTTCTTGGTCATGATGAGAAAGTTAGAACACTCATTTTAAAAAAACCAAAAACTTTTCTCCTGCTTGTTCTCTAACTCAGGTGATATCTGAGCTGATGCTACCTACTAGATTGTCTGATTCTTAAGCTCTAGTAATTTTTTACTGTGGATACCAGTGAAATGAGTCTATGTCAGATAATTGACACTTGAGAGGTGAAATATATTTCTTAAGCCCTCTTTCTCTTCAAGGCATAACAGACAAAATAACCTTCTTCAGAGTTAGGAAGAAAAAGAGATCTAAATAATGGTATTTGATTCATATTTCTAGACTACAACTCTCATTAGTCTTCTGTGACCTAGTTCTCTTGCTATTTGTTTAAAGACACTAATGAGAATTTGAAATGAGACAGAGGGTTTTATCCATAATAAACTAACCTATTTTCAGAGCATATCTGTAAAAAGCAAACTGTCCTTATTGTAGACTAAAAAAAACTGGAATGAACTATAAATTGTTCAGTTTGTCTCCTCAAGCCAAATGTATTTTCTGTCACCTTCAGTGTTTTGGCTTTTTACTAAAAAAAAAAAAAAAAAAGAGAAAATAATATGCTAAAAAGATCAAAGCTGAGAACCATGTTACAGTTAACAGGCTCCATTCTTGAAATTGTATTCATTATTGATACCAGAGTAACAAATCTATTGAAGTCAATGGAGATGGCCCATGGGAATTAAAAGAAAAGTTAGTCCTTAAGCCTTTCATAGAAGAACAATCATGAAAAATGTGGGAAACTTCTTACAGAGGCACATTAATGGACTTCTTTTTTTAATTTCTATTTCAATCAAATGGACATTTAAGAATAATAAAGTTGTCACTAGCAAAGCAAAGTCTTCATATGACTCAATATTTTGAATATTTTGGCTTTGGATATTGGATTTGGATACAGGAAAGAAATGTAATGTTCAGTGTGTGAATGGTATTTTATCAGACAGATTCTGGAAGAAATGGATGAAACCTAACTACTAGGTGTTCATGTCAGATAACAAAAATGTTTCAATGATGTTTGGGTTTTTTATATTCCCACCACAGAATTCCCTGAGTTAATGTGGTTTCGATGTATGCGTTTCTACTTTTCACCTAAGTTCTAATTCCATTATCACCTTCTCCCTCATAAACTGAGGGAAAAAGTCTAGATTATGGGGCTTTTTTCGTGAAGTCTCATCAGATTTGAGAAATATCTGTAGCCAAGTCATTCTAGATGCATGTTTAATTTGGTATACTGCTTTGCTTTCTTTTGTTAAGTTTGGTACATAGACACAACACAGCAAAACAACCCTCAGGGAAATCAGAGAATGCTTTGGGTTGGAAGGGACCTTTAATGGCCATCTAGTCCAGCCCCCTGCAATGAGAAGGGACATCTTCAACTAGACCAGGTTGCTCTGAGCCCAGTCCAGCCTGACCCTGAATGTGTCCAGGGATGAGGCATCCACCACCTCTCTGGGCAACCAATGTCAGTTTTTCACCACCTCCATCATAAAAAATTCCTTCCTCATGTCCAATTTAAATTTACCCTCTTTTAATTTAAAACCCTTACTCCTTGTCCTGTTACAAAAGGCCCTGCTAAAAAGTCTGCCCCATCTTTCTTACAAGCCCCTGTAAAGTACCAAAAGGTGACGATAAGGTCTCCCTGAACCTTTCTCCCTGAACTTCTCCAATCTGAACCCCAGTTCTCTCAGTTTATCTTCACAGGAGAGGTGTTCCAGCCCTCTGATGATCATTTTTGTGTCCCACCTCTGGATCTGCTCCAGCAAATTCCTGCCTTTATACTGAGGACCCCAGAGCTGGATGCAGTACTCCAGGTGGGATCTCACCAGAGCAAAGCAGAGGAGCAGAATCATCTCAAATTCATTCCCAGATAGAAACATGTATTTCTTCTGTTTGTCTGTGCTACCTTTGCCATTATGGGCCCTTTTCTGTGTAGTTGATGCTAATGCATCTGAGCCTGTTTTACCAGCTCCTGAGAAAAATGTGTCGGTGTTGGAAACAACAGCTGAATTTTGGCCTGTTATGTAAGAACATATCCAGACTCAGAAATGTTGTTTTAATTTCCTACATGGTAAACAGGCTTAATGAGATAGGTAAAATCATTTTTAAATATATTTTTAACTGTTACATTTCTGTTAAATTAAGGACAGTAATAAATCTGTGAGGGATGGTCCACCTGCTTTGAGAAAAGAAGAAAATTTAAAAGTTATTTACTTGGTTTTCCACAGTGAAAAGTTCTTTGTTTGCATTAGCTGCTTAAAAAAAGTGCGGAGGAGAAGCCAGTTGTTTTTTAATGAGGCATAGTAAAAAGATAAAAAGGAAGGGTATCTAGGACAAAGTCTCTGAACTTCTGAGTGTGATCTCTTTCACTGGTATGGAACACCAGAGGCCTTGAACCCGAGTGTCTAATTTTTTAAGAGTTAAACAATTCTGTACATATTCCCTGATTTACAAGTTGTTTGTTTGTTTTGTTTTTCTATTTTAACATTGTTAACTACAGAATTTCATTTACAGTTGGGGAAAAGGGATTCTGAAACAGTAGATCTCTGTACTTTAAATACTAGTTTAACCTGTGATTATTAATATAGCAAAGAGCTATCTAATTGTATATGAACAATTGATTATATAGATGTTTTTATGTCTGTTTTCTTCACCTTGCTTTCAAGTTTTTTATCTGAAACACCCACAGTGTAACATATAAGATGTTCTCTAGAGAAAATGGGTTTCTGTCAATATATTACTCAATTTTCTTTGAACACAGGAATATTTTTACAAACAGCAGTTTGTAGAAGAAAGCATTCTGCCACTGTCAATTACATTTGATCAACAATGTGATTTTTATATGGATAAGATTAAAAAAAGATTAAAAGAAAAATTATAGCTGATGGTAGTCTACTATTCAGTAATTTTAACTTCATGGACAAATTAATGTTATCATCCTTTAAATGATATACAAGGTAATAAGGTCTTCAAATCCATAGGTTTATGTTTCTTTTTTAAAGTCTCAAAAACAGAATTGATACTTTATTTTTAAGGGTTTTTTTTTTTCTGAGGATGATATTATAATAAACTAGAAATTGCATTTTTTTCTTTATGAAGTGCACAGAGAAATATGGTTCATCTGGTCCTATTGCAGTTAACATTTGGTTAGAATTCTTACCTTAAAGGTGACATCAGAAGTTGTTCTTTAATTAGAGAATCTGAGGAAACAGAGTATTGTGAATGCTTCCAGTGCAGTCTTCTGCACTAGAGCAGTTCTTACCTTATTTTATAATAAGAACAGATTTTTTTTTATTCTCCTAAATCTCTAATGTGTGCAAATAAAGTTCTTCTGCATCAGTATTGGTCAGATCAGGCAGGAACTAATCACCTCAGATCAGGAATAATGATATATTTAACCACTTCCATTCAGTCCATCGATTTAGCTTTGAGATAATAAACTGCAGTCAAAGTGGTTCTATTTACTGGAATTACTTCTTTCAGAATGCATACTAAGAAAATGTTTTGCCTTTGCTTTACCTTTTGGGTAAATAAATTATGAATAAATCATTGGTAAACTGAAGTTAGATGATTTTATGTAATTTTCTTCCTCAACAAAGTTACCCTTGTTACCCTTGCTATACAAAAATGGTAAAATAATTTAGAGGGTTTGTAACTGTCCTGATCTCTGCAAGAAAGGAAATTCTGTGTGTGAATAAACTTTAAACC
The DNA here is from genome assembly GCA_013397175.1 of Platysteira castanea. Lineage (NCBI taxonomy): Eukaryota > Metazoa > Chordata > Aves > Passeriformes > Platysteira > Platysteira castanea. The sequence continues at coordinate 310,884 of VYXC01006978.1, forward strand.
CCGAAGTCCCCCTAAAAATGTAGTTCTTGTGATAATGCTTTCAAACTCCTTTTTTAATGGACTAAATGCTTCTGAAAGCTCTCTACTTCATATCAAGTAGCTCCTAGTGATGATGTGTACCACTGGCAGATGGAATGTAATACTTGGCTATGACCGAGCAGAAAAGACATTAGCTGTAGACAGGGAGTGATTTTGATGACAGTTCTCAAGAAAACAACAACAGAAGTAATTAGAGCAGATTGATCTGAAGCAAAATATATTCCATGCATCAGTTTGTGTTAATACCCAAAATTTAAATAATTTTAGATCTTTGGGTGGATACGGTCTCTAAATTTTCTTTTTTTGGGGGGGTGGGCGGAAGAGGTTTAAATTACAGAATAATATTATCTTGTACAGTTTAAAAGGTCTTTTTCAAATTTGGCATTATGATTCTGAATGAGAAATCCTTAGGAACTAATGACTAAACCTGCAGTAAATAATCCAGACCTTGAATACCTTCTGCTTTGTAGCTGAACTCTCTGAAAGTGAATTTCTAGGCACACCCTCTCAGAGTACCATCCTGGTGCCACCCCTTAAACTAAGAGGTTTTTCATTCTAAATCTTCAGACATAATTGATCCTTCACTATTGATCCTTTTAGACATCCTCTGAAAAAATTATACTCGCAATGTTATGGTGATTTGTTAGATTCCAAAAAATATTGATCACATTTTATATTCTGTACAGCCAGAGATACAAAAAAATTTGCTGGTGCATTCTCTTTTCTTGTAGACACAGAAAGCATAACAGGAATGTCCAAAGAGGTTGCCAGAATGCACAATCCTTCATCTTTCTTTTTTCTCTGTAGCGTTGTCTTGTCTTTCACTCACATCTTAGTTTGTTGGAGATCTCTTTAATAAAGTTGACATTCCTCCTGTCAGGTTTGTGTGCTGTAGCTCTTGTACACAGGGACACTTACCAGGCAATTCACAATTTCAGTCACATGAAATCCCCCAGACCAGGAAAATCTGCTCTTGAAGTTGAAGCCTGCTGCTGGTGATGAGATGCCTCCCCTTCAAAGGAGGATTAGGAGATTAATGACTCTCCATTGCTAATTCTCTGCTGGTTGTCTCAGATTCTCTCTTAGCATCTTTCTGGGTATTCAATCCAATATGCGGGCTAAATAACCAAAAGGAAATGTGATTGCAGAGGGGTTTAAGAATTCAGACATATGCTAATCCATCACTATCACAAAATTAAAGAAGAAAATAACAAAACTCTGGCAGCAAGAAGAATAGCTGTAGATAAACAGGGGCATATTCTGATGTTCTAATAATAACTTCAACTAATGAACCTATATACCTAGATACAATTTTGCAGCTTTTTCCTGAGCATTCTCACTGCTGATGCTTGTAACACACCTTAAATGATAGTATAAAACCTGTGGTAATTCAGAAAATGGTGTGTTCATGACAACATAGGTTATATTTATAGTTTTGAGATTGTCACGTATGCTTTTGTGTGACCTTCCATTTATGTTTGCTTTGGCTTTTAGCTCCAGACCAGTCTGTCTGAACCAATGACTTTATCCAAGTCGATCTCACTTCCTCGTAGTGCATATTGGCATCACATCACCCGGCAGAACAGCGTTGGAGAAATCTACAGTTTACAAGGCAAGTTGCTTATAATGCCATATCCGTTAGCTTCTTTCCATTTCACCAGAATTCATGCAAATTGCTTTTTATTTCCACTGGTTATTTTCTCTCCATTTCATTTTATCAATTGTCAGGAACCTCAGCAGGATTCCCAAATTTACATAAAACAGGTTTCTTTTAGTCATTTTGTAAACTAATGATGAAAATTATTTCCAGAATCACCACATAAAGCTGGCTAGACAATTTGGCTCAATGTAGCTTCTCAGTAGCTAATGAATGTCAGGTTGTTTTAGTATTTTCTACCAATAAGATGGGGCAAGTATTCGGGCAACCTCAGGGTGCCTAATTAAATCTACATAAAGTGACTATATGAGTTGCAAGATTAAAACAAAGTAATTCTAGGAAGAAGAGCTATTCTTGGTAAATTTACTTGGCAAATCATATATATGAACTGTTGACTCAACTAACTTACAGACCTTCAACAAATCATCTTCCATCTATCATTTTCTTTCATGTTTAGATTTGCTTAAGCCTTTAAATGCTATAATTAGCATAACTTGATGAAGATGATGATCAAGTTATGATGATTCACTGCTCTTAAGCCAAAATTGATTTGTATCTTTTAGGAAACTGAAATTATTGTTACATTTAAAATGTACAACTTTAGCCTTTCATAAACATATCACTTTGTATTATTTCTAAAGGCCTTAAGGATTTTGTTTTACTTCTCTCTTAATAATCTGTTTGCGTTAACAATTTACATTTAGATAGGAGGTTAGAAACTGTTCACAAATGAGTACCCAATGCAAGGAAACAGTATATGTTTTAGTGAAAAGAAGTGAAATGCAGTATATACATAAAGGACATTAAATATTTTGTTTCGTAAATTATCACATAAATTAAAACCAGCAGGTGAACTGTGATTTCAGTTGGTAAGTCAATAAAGGGTACAGCATTTGTTTCCCATCATTCTCCATACAGCAAAGTTAATTTTTAATCGTGGTTATAGTCTTACACTTAAATACCATTAATGGAAAAGACGATAATCTTCTGGAAGCTGTTTGTGAAAAAAAAAATTGTACATCACCTCACAAATATTCATCATATCACTGATATCTTTTCATGGACACAAAAAGAATGCAAAAAATTTTATTTGTAGAGATGTCAGATTTCTTCTTCTTGTGTTCTTGCTGTGTTTTTTCTTCATCAACAAGATAGTAAATGTGTTATATTCACTCTCTGCAATCTTTTCTTCCTTATAAATGGCCTTCAAAATAAAGGAAAGCAAAACTTTATATATAAAGTAATACTCAAAGTATCTATACCACCCAGCTGTGCAGGATTCAACATATTGGAAGTTATTATTAAAAATGTAAGAATTTTACTTTCTGGAAGTATTCAGATTTTATTCACATTTCCACTGAAACATGGGACTAATAAATATTTCAGAACCTAAGAATTTCATTTCTTCTACATGTACTATGATGACTGAAGCTTGAGAAAGTGTAGTTGATTTCAAGAGAGACTAATTCAGTCTAGGGCTAGGAAATGCATCCAGAAGACTCTGGTTGCAAAACTTTTCCATGCGAGAATACCATTCACTACCTGTAATGAAAATCTCTTTGAACCTTCTGCTGCAATTACTAATTAAAAGCAATGGATTTGTACAGAAAGTGAGGCTAGTGCAAAGTACACCTTTTCCTCCCAATACCTTGTCATACCGATAGTCTTTGCAGCACCGGGTTGTCAAAGCATCAGCCCACAGAAGCTCCGTGGATGTGGGTGGAAGGTGGGTAGCAAGGAAGCAGATTGCAAGCATCACTTCAGCCCTCATCTTAGCAGAGCAGCCAGCTGAGAGGAGCTGCTGCAGAGGGAAGAATCGCCTTCTGCTGCTGTAATCTCCTCTGAGCTTCAAAAGGTGTATTACACCTTCAGAGAGGAGGTGTTTTCTTTAGGGAGAGATCCATCAAACTGCACTTCATGGGTATTTATGACAAAGCTTTGTACATTCAAAGAAACAAATCTGAAAATTCCTCACATACTTCTAAATATCTCATGAGCTCTGAAGTGAAATAACTGGAGTGGTGTCTACCTATATCCAGGTGAAAATCAATATCAGCAAAGTAGTAGCCGAGCTCACTGCTAAGTACAAGTGTTTCCACAGTGGCAATTTCAAACTTGCGGTCTGAAGTGACTAGAATTTAATTAATAACAGCTGGTGATGTATAAGGAGAAATGAATATGTGCTCATACTACCTTAGATAAATTGGCTCTTTGGGAGTTACTTAGCAGTCAAATTTAACTTAATTAGTAGTGTGTTTTGATCTGATAATGAATATCCTATGGAGTGAGAAGGTAGGGGGTTTTGTGATTTTTGGTTTTTTAAAAACCACATTTCAGATGAAAAAAGGCACTTCAGCGAATGGTTGTTGGGTCTATCATGCTCCATTAGCCCATGAAAATACTTCCATATAAAGACCTGTAGAGATTAATACACAGAATAATAGAGCTAAAGGAACACAGGTTGCACAAAATATCTTAAAATGAGATGGGTTAGTTTCTATTAATAATCCAAATATTGCATTTAATTACGGTTCAGAAATTAAATAGTGTCCTTAAATATTTTTTATCAAAAAGTAATTTAACTAACAGAGGAAAAAGAGATAAAAGAGCTCTACATCGTTTTTGTGCATACATGAGTATGACAAATGAATTGTGCATTTTCATAAATAATAGACAGCTCTAAAAAAAATTTAGCCCAACAGAAAATAAACATAAATTAATATGTTATGCTCCCCTATACATCAAGATCTACAAAATGATAAAAATGAGAAGCCAAGAGTAACCTTATTAACTGAAATCATAGTTAAGAAGGAAAAAATATAAGAGCCATGGAAGCATGTAAAAAACTAGCCTGTATGTTTCCTTATAATTCAGTGTTTCTTGTTTATACCTACCATAAAACTTAGCAACACTGCACAAGATATTAAAAATTGACAAACAAAACACATGTGTTTTGATACAACAAAAGATATTAAAGAGAATTAGTCTTTTTTGGTTTTTTATTTTGGGGTTTTTTAATTTTGCATTTAGGGCTTTAAATTTGCTTAGAATGAAAAAAAATGATTGCAGACTGAATTTTCAGCTATCTGAGGAACTCTAGTTCTTGCCCTTTAGAGTTTGGATGATACAAATGTTAAATACAGTCAGTTCGTAAATACAGTCTTTATTATATAAATAAGGCCAAATAAAATTTTGGTATTGAAACATTCATTAGCTTTTTGTATTGCAGTTATTGAAATCCCTGAGGAAATTATGTTAAAAAATCTAATTACCGCCTGGCCCTTCTCCAAGAAATTCAAAATTAAGGAATGCTTTCAGTCACTCCTGTTGTGTTTGATCTGGTTTGTCCTCATTTTCTGGACTTTGGTTTTGCTATCCATTCTCAGAATAATGAACACCTACCCACAAAGGTAATGCTATTCATTTTATGAGAGTACTTATGTGAAGGAGCATATATTTGTATAAGAATTACACCAGCAACATCTTACATGTTTCTTCCAAAAAGGGAACGCTGAAGGGGTTTTTTCCACAGTATAGCTTATCACAATTTGCTTTTAACAAATTTTATTTGCTCTAGCAGAAATTATTACCACATTTTGTCCTAAAACCACATCAAAGTAATTAAATTACACAGAAAAAATACTAAGAAGCCTGCTAAGAGTCATATTTTTCAACTTGGTGAGGTATTTTGAGAATTAAAGTCATTGTCTTTGAGGAGGTAGGACTTCAACTTGTAAGCACATGCCAGAACCATGACTAAACAGAAATAAAAAATGGCCCCCCTGAAGTCTGCAGGAATTTTGCTGCTGATATAAAATTATCTTTTGTATTTCACAATAAAGATGCAAGAAACATAAGGCTGGTTTTGCAAACCAAAATGGAGGGAACCTGTGGTTCCTCTGTGGCCTTGGTAAGCAAGCCTGCATTACACGTTGTCTTTTGGCCTTGTTAGGTGATAGCTTACCCTTCTTTTTTTTTTTTTTTTTTAATATATTTTAAGCAAGATAACATGTAGTGTTAATCTAGTCAGCTAAAAAGTGTTGTGCATAAAAGGGAGACAAAGTCACATACAAAAAATTTCGCTCACCTACATAGTTTTCCAGCTTTTTCAAAGTATAAACTCTGATTTGTCACTAAAAATAATCAGAGAATATTCAAGTTGCTAAATATTTAGAGGGGTTTGAATCATCCTGTTCAACCCTCCTTAAGCTAATCCTGCAGCAAATTCTGATGTAGGCTTCTGCAGTTTTCTGCAAATTAAAGTATGTAAAATGAATGGGAGAGCATTCGTCATTTTGGCATTTCCATTGTTTGTTCTTATGCCCAGCAATAGAGTACAGAATCCATTTCCCCATCTAATCTAGGTGCCTGAACAATGTGAATAACATGAAATGTTAGAATATATCTGTTATATAAACCTGATCGCTCAGTAATTTTTCACTAAGTGTCTACTGGCGGCTAAAGCTGAAATGCTTTATAGCCTTCCACATTCCCATTTCCTTTGCTGAATCTCATCAGGATCTTCACATTAGTAAATGAAGCCTATAAAATTTGAGATATGAAGAAAGGACACCTGAAACAAGATACTTACTGAGTAGAAACTGCATAAGAGCTACATTATTTAAAATGACTGTATTATGTGGCTTCTCAAGTCTTATGCAGTAGATTTGATCCTTCCTTTTGAGCTTTGAATTTCTGTGCTAAGTAGTGCATCTGTGCATCAGTGCACTAGACTGATTTTAAAATGGCATATTGGAAGTGGGATGTGTCTCACTCAGAAACCAGTAAAGAACTTCATTTTGTTCAGCAATGATTGCTGCCTCTAACCCAGAGCATTACTGACAAGCTCTAAAGAGTATCTTGACATATTCCCATTCATTCTGATAAATCATTGCTGAGTTAAGAGATTGTTGCAATTATGAGCCATGAAAAATAGGGGAAGGTGGGAAGCCAAAAACGGTTAATAAAGCATATTTCGTTGTCAAATTCAGACCTCCTGATTTCATTTAAGCCCAATACCTTAGTGCCCTTTCTCTCAGGAGATGGTCCTTCAGTGAGATCACTTGTCAATGGGGTTGTTCTGCGCCAGACCAGACAGCACAGAAGTCACTGTACTCTCAGCTTAAAACTGAAAGCCAAAACGGTGTAAGGAGAGCAATTAAATATTGGCTGATTGCCTCCTCTCCCCTCCAAAACCCAACAAATGTAAGTTCTTCAGTGAAAGCTACACAGATTCTTAGCTATAAATCTCTTTTTATGTCTTAGCTTAATGACTTCATAAATATGTGATGACAATAGCTTCTGACTCGCTATTAGTGTGAGAAACAAATCAAGCTTTGCTCCCAGCTTAACATAAGTGACACCAGGACTCTCTACTCTGATGTTGCCTAAGACTCACTACAGTTACGCTACAGCCATTTGATCTCTCTGCTGTATTGTAAAATTCAAGGACCTGCCGTGTGTCCTGAGAGCTGCAGTGCAATGAAAGAATGTGTGTACTGGGAGAATAGGCATAACCAGCTCCATGGATCCTTTCGGCTGGTACTGGGTTGTCTGAAGAAGAAAGGTTTGCAACATTTTAGCAAAAGGAAAATTGAAGTACTTGTCAAAGATCAATTTGGTGAAAACTGCTTTTGTCTTTTAAATTGTTTCACCAATAAATCTGGACTGCTTTAGCTATGACTATCTGATTTTGTGTTAAGTGTGTTATCACGGTTAGAATCAAAAAGATTGTCAGTTCATTTTTGTAATTTCAAACAAATTGGAATACTTTTATGCTGACAAATCACTCAAATTATTACTCAAAATCATGGATGATTAAACCCCCTTTAAGACAACATGGGGTGAGGGGAAGCCTGCACACTTATGAAAAAAATACCATGTCAAAAATATGTGTTTTCTTTAGTATTTCTTTGCAGGACCAGTTTATGCTTCTTTTTCTTTCGTTAAATATTTTTACATAAAGCAAAAAAAAAATTATTGAAATTAACACATCAATAGAAAATGTTCATAACATGTTTTATAAACCAGAAAAAATGTAAACTTGAAAATAGGCTGTGTAACAGGAGGAATGGGGGAATGTTAATAATACCAGCTTTGCCAGCTGCAGCGAGGAAAGAATCCAAGCCCAAGGATGTCAAGTGCGATTGATTGTGTTCTACTTTCAGTGGAAAAAAGATCCTCCCTTAACATTCTAAACTTTATGACATAAAATAGGATCATATAAATTTATACATAAGGGCTAGTTTAAATTGACATAGCGTTGACCTAACTGACTAATGTTTGGTTATTATGCAGTTTAAAATATATCTTTTTATAGAAGGGGCATCATAAGATCTCAAATACATTAACCTTAAGTTTCCTTAAGATTTTCTTTTACATGTATCTCATTTTACTAACAAACAACAAAACTGTGGTGACAAGTTTGTGGCACATGGCATATGGTCTGTTGCTAGTACAGACCTATTTATTTTCATGGTGAGGCCAATTTAAGCACAATGAACGCCCAACTCAGTATGTTCAGTTTAATCAAGCCTTAAGAATATGTTCCTTGTAACTCCATAGTGCATTTCAGCTGTGCAGAACTGATTAAAAAATCATAGTATTATTCAGTAGAGACAAAAAAAAATGTTCAAAAATCTTAGAATGTCTTTCATTCTCTATTTGTTAAAAAAAGCCTTTTCATCTTGGTGAATTTTTATATCCTGCCAACTTTTTATTTGATCAAAATGATACGTTGTAAGAAACTAAGATAAATTTCACAGAAGTAAGAACTACGAATAACAAAGGAAATGTTCTCCCAGTGCAGGGTTAGCAAGATTTCACCAAAGTAAAAGTTCATCTTTTCAAAAACTGAAGTCTGCAGCTCCTTGCAGTTCTATGCTTGAATACTAGAAGCAAGTTTACTGTTTAGCTGCTGGATACTTGTTTATCCTTCAAAATTCTTTGAAGATTCCTCTTGGGGAATGATTTTAATGAAAGGTTCATTTCCCTGAGTTTAAGAACAAATGAAATATTTTGTTATAAAGCTACATGGAAGAAAAAAAAGACTACAATACCAGATTTGGAGAGAGATAAGAGAGAAAGGACTTGATAGAAACCAGAGTTGTATGCTCTGGAATTTACAGGATAAATATGAAAACAGAGTGAGGATAAAATTATAAGATTCATACTACTCTCTATAATGACTCAATTATTTATGTTATTGCTGGTAGGTCAAGTTTACATGCAGAGGGACAGTGCCATGGTTGTTTTCTCTGACCTGGTAACAGTGCACATGACATAACATGGCACGCATGGTTGTGTTCCCAGCAGTGTCCTATCTCCTCCCGTGGGCAGTAATGCCACCCCTCAGCCCAGCGCAAGGAAGCGGAGGGAACCAGCAGCCTGTGGTGATGAGGCACAGCTTGTTGCCCTGTGCCTGAGAGGCTGTTCTGCCCTGGGTGTGTTGATTAAGAGGCTAAGGACACAGCTTCTATCTGTCACTTGTCCTCCTTGTACTTTCATCCTCACTCAGGATAGAAAGCAGAGTCTTGTCCAGCCCGTCTCTGTCCCCGGGGATAAGCAGTCCTTGGTGAGGACTGCCACTGTAGGTACCAAGTTTCTTTTTTTCTCTCCAAACTCTGCTGGTCCCGATACAGCCACAGCAGGATGTTCCAAAGCTGCTTGATATGAGCTGAATTGGTGCCACTTGCTTATAGTCTTTTTTATCATGCACTCAGGGTAAATCATCTACTTTATCACTTGAATATTTAGCTGAGAATTGTGCAAAGCTGTGTTTTCAACCTGAAGAAGACACGTGGCTTGTTAGTTATAGCTATACCACTTTTTATCTTTCCTGAGTTAAATGTAATTAAAAAAGGATTTTTATCAGCTGGTTGGTTTCAGCTTCCAAGAAGAATATTCTTCTCCTGGCTTGCAACACTGCTCACTGTTTCTGCATTTCACTAATTAAGCATTTAAACACTAACGGCCTTATTCTTTTCTGTACTGAAATTCTGTGAAGTTGTCATTAGTGGGTATGGATCTTCTCCATGGAAGTTAGTGAAAACTGCGTGAAGCAAGTTTTCATTTTTACCTCATTTTGCCGCTTTTCCACACATCTGTAAAAATAGATAACAAAATCTTTTCTTCCTAAATACTGATATACACATGCCGAAGTAGCACCTGTGTCTCTATATAGTTGCCTACCATTTTGCTAAAATAGGAATGAGTTTTACTTTTTAAAGAGGTTTCTGCATGCTATGTTATGGTTTCTAATGGGAGGTTGTCAGATTTCCTAGTTTCTTGATCATGGACTGATGGCATCAAATCAGGAATGCAGGTACCCAAATGTGCTTTCAATCTCCTCTTTTAATATGTGGACATTCCAGGTTTTGGGAATATCCACAAGTAATGCTGTTGATGAAAATTTGTTTCAGAGTCAGTTTACATGTGTTGAACCTTTTAATTTTAAAATCCTGTTCTCATGGTAATTGTTATAAATGCAGCATCATATTAAATGGTTGGTCATTGACAGATTGTGGCCATTTATTTTTATCTATTATTGTTATACTGTTCCAGTACATCTCAGCAGCTTTGCAGGGCTTCTGTTTGTGAGGGGAAAGTCCTATCATCAAACAATTGATGTCACGGGTATTTTGTGATGGAAAAGATAACTTGTTCTGGGTTAGGAAATGGAAATGTGTTTCATTCAGTCTTGTCAACTGTCTCATTATTCCCCATTCATCAGAGCAGGTATTTAATTCTGAGATGTAGCTCAGCAGGTTTTCATCCCTTTCATGCCTCTTATAGAAACGCTTGCCTCTGATCAAACATGTGTGTTTTGGTTTAAATGTCAATCTGTTTCTGGAGAGTCTTGTTTTTCTCCTGTCACCATGTATCAACCAACACAACCCAATTTTAACAAATAAATAGGGGGAAGGGCTGGGAACAGGGTCATGGGCAGGAAATGCCAGACATTATCTGTACGGTGTGTGATTCTTCACTCCTAGTATATACTGGTTTTCATGCACTAGTCATTTTGACTCTCCAGGATACCACTGAGATCTCTGTTTAATGCCTGTGGCTGCAGAATTCTTGTAACTTCTAGGCCATAGACCTTCTCTTCATCTAGTGTAAGAATGAGGAAAAGGGATTTTTCTTGAGCTTCTTTATTGATAATTTTGTACCTGATTTCCTGGTACAAAGGAAATCAGGTTTCAAAGCAGAGAACTTCTCCATCTTGTGTTCATGGATTGGACCAGCACCAAGGTGTCTTTCGACTGAAGAAATGTAGAGAACAGCTCAAGATCCCTCTTAACATATTGTCTTGGCTGTACTTCAGATCTTTTTAGAACTGTAGGAATCAGTCATATATTTTTCAGTGGTGTTTATCATGCAATAAAACACCACAGAGGGGGACAATTTAAGCTTCTGTCTTTGTAGTGTGGCTTGTTTTTTGCTTATGTTGCAGTAAATAGGAATGTTGCCAGGGACATGAATGACATGCTAGTGCGTAGCTACTGTTAAATGGGAAAATGTACAGAAAATTTTAACAGCATCATTGCTATGAATATAAGATGCTTACTCATTTTGTTTATTTAAATAATCAACACCATGCAAGATCTAAAAGAAAACCTTCCTAACTAGACAAGAAAGAGAAATTAATTTTTTGTTAAGACACTGGTCCTCAGCTGTTGCAAGTCATCCTTGCTCATGAAAAAAAACCGACCAAATTCTGCAGACCTTACAAGATTAAAATCTTTCTCTGTAACTCATGTCCACAAGCACTGTAGCATAAACAGAACCCCCACTTCCTAGAATTTCTTCAGTGACCCATGTAATTATGTAAAGCCTTTTTGACAGAAGTTAGTATTTATCCTAATAGTTATGGATCTCGATGCATTTTGTGTGATAAAATATCTACACATTTGCTGTGGCCTTAGAAATTATCTTTGTGAAAGACACTTCTTTTTCTTATTTTTTGAAACCAGTGAGGTTAGACAAAAATAGAAATTGAGAATATCACTGCAGCTGTGGAAATGGTTAAATGGTTTAATAAAGCCTTCTCAGTACCATCACACAGCATGAAATTGTCCCAACATATAGCACTGCAGTGTAGGTTAATAACTAGGGAATGGGTCTATACCTTTAGACTGTCAGTAGAGGAATATTCAGCCTCAACAGTAGGGGAGTCGTGATGCCCTTATCTCCCTGAAAACAGCCCCTAGTCAGTAGGAGCTCTAACGCCAAACTCTGTGAGTTGCTGCTTAAAGCTGTTTTTCATCCTGAAGTGATAGATAGAATCAGCTTTGAACCCTGTTTTTGCTGACCTCAGAGGAGTAAATTACCTTACTCTTTGAGGCAGCATGACTCACCGTCTGACTGTTTGCACAGCACCTGCAGCTTTCACCTGCCTGGGAAAGAATCAATGGAATCTGGCAAGTATTGTGACATCCCTCATCTGACAACCAAGCACTGGTCTTCAACCAAGATGCTACAGTTTATGTACCTGCTCTTTGAAATTTGTTGTTTCTTTAAGTAGCCATGAACTGAAGCCATTAACCCAGAGTTATTTTTCCAGAGATTTTTTTCTGGGACGAAATTGTTCAGAATTAGCTCATAGCATTTTGTCTGAAATGGAGATACTTACATGCATTTTGCTGACACATATGTACTTAGAGGACTTTTTATTTTTCCAGATAGTTACAGTCAGGAGTGGGGGGGTTGTTTGGAGTTTTACTTACACTGAAGCTGAATACAAAGCTCATGGATATAAGTGTACCAGTCATTATATATGTCCCCAAACATCTCATACAAAAATCTCATACAAAAATGTTAACAGGATTTTTTAAACCTTGAAAACCTTTAAAAAATATTACATAGATCAAAATTAAACATATAATCATAGATAAGATTTGAGCTTCATATATTATTACACATTACTTTTGGATAAATTATTGTAACACAGATGTTATTTCAATGTGAAATCTCTTCTAAACTGTATAGCTAAAATACCTCAAGATGTGCTAGACCCTGCATATGTACATTATATGTCTTGTAAATTATATATTCAGTTCTAAATGTCTGCAAACTTAAATAACTCACATCCAACATTTTTTCCTCATAAAAGTGTGTATTAGATCAAAAATATTACTTAGCCAAAATTGGACTTATACAGAAAGCCATGTTACCTATAGGATTATCACATAAGTTTATTTTTGTAAAGCATATGACCATGTACAGCATATTGTAAATCTCCTTACCCAGTCTGTGTGACACATTTGTCTTTTTTGAGTTGCCCAATGAACATTGTACTTCTGTTAAAATCTTTTCTCAGTTCTTGTCGATGTAACATTGTTTTCATTTCTCATAGATCATACAAGATTATTATTCCCTATTATTCAGATGTCTCTGATATACAAATAGTTGGTGACATTTAGGTCCAGTATTCCTGATCATGTGTCAGAACAAAATGAGTGCCAGATCCCAATCTGTTCTAGGTAAGCATAGCTTTGCCAAAGAAACCTCCAAGTGTTTTTGCTGAAGAGATATATATTTTTATTTCTACCCTACATAGCATATCAAAAGTATTTATTTCACCACAGTTATTATTCTGTACTTGTTAGATCTGTTATCATAAATGCAATGGTTCATAATTACCATTTTAATGTGCTAAAAGTGCTTTTCATTTGAAGCTTGTTCTTGTCATTCTAAAGTTTCCTTTGCTTAGCAGATGTTTTGGTTTTTATCCCAAACTATGACTTAATTTTTTTTATGTTGGTGTTACGGCTGTATGCAAAACAATATCACTGGGTGTTTGCTGTGCACTAAGTCTAGTGTCTGTGGAAAGTGCAATAGACACATTTGTTGCCACACAATAACTGGAAGCTTCTTTCCTAAGGACAGGCACTTTGGGCACAAAGACATAAAGTGACAGTGTCTGACCTGGATTGTTACAGTGGAAGAATTATGGTTACCACATTATTACACCATTATACCAAAATGTAGATGCCTTTGACAAGTTTTCCACAAGGTGATAAGCAATTCAGGTCTTTCATATTCACTATGACCATCAGTAGACTGAAAAGTGAAGGGCAAGAAGAAAGTCTGCCTAGCAGTCCACATTCAGTGGTGTTAATGAGTGTTTTTAAGTTGAAAGCCTTCATATCTTCAAGTTCTAGTTCAATGAAAGATCTTTGTGTCTGGGGTTTTTCTGCTTGCTCATTTGTAATAGGAGAATAATCCCTGCATGGATTTTGATGCACAACTTAGAGATATAATTTATTATAAGTAGTAGCAGTCCTGATTAAAATGTTGCTTTGTTTCCTTATGATCATCTTGATGGATGGAATAGGACAATTGTGATTTGACAAAACAGTAAGTCCAGTTTGAAAGTGCCACTGCTTAAAAAGAAATGCCATGGCTTTGTGATGCAGAATGCTGAGCTGGGACATACCCATTAAAATAGTTCACATTTGTTCAAAATATTTTGATAGACGAAGGCAAACTTTGTGCCAAGTTAGATATCCTTAGCAAGTCATAGCAAATCAGGACATCATAGCAAATCAGGCATTGTCTGGTCTCCAGTCACTGACATAGTGCCAAGTTCAAGGCTAGCATGAACACCCTGCTGTGTGTTCTCACCTGCTCACTGTAAACAAGCTCATATTCTGAGGCCTGATCTAGATTCCGTCTGTGTGATCAAATGATGCATCTGTGCCTCAGTGCATCTGGGCACCATGACCCAAATCAAAATTTTGAATTTTTCTCCTTGCTGTGGCAGCTGTGGGGCACAGGTCAGTGTTCAACAACTAGATCTCCAGCAGGGATGCAAGAGCTGACACACAAGTTTTGGAATAAAAATGTAATTGGATCCTGGCTCTGAACCATCTAACATTTAAATTGGCCTAAATCAGTCAGTCTACCTTCCAGATGCAGATTACTGCTTCCTCTGTGTTGCGGGGGGTATGTTTCCTTGGGGCTCTGGAAGCTTAAAGTCCTTAAATAGAAGTCAACACTGATACTGATATGTTTATGGTAGTTCATGCAAGCTGAAGGTGTGACTCCTGGGAAAGCAGATAAGTGCCCTGAATTCGCACCAGCTATGAAAATAGTGTTGGTACAGGAATACTTTAAATATTGCAAAAAAGCTCTCAGTACTTCTCGAGCCTGTGTGTCTCAGCAAAGGCTTCATAAAACAATGTGAGTTGTTCCAAATACCCGTATCTATGGGGTATTTTTTACTGACTATGTCAATGAAAATATGAATATTTTAAAAATTCTGTGGATTTTTTTTTATTTAATTAGGGGTTTCTATGATAACCTTTCTCAGTTCTCAAAGCTTATGTTGTGAAGCAGGATCACTGAACTCGCACAGACACAAAACACTTTCTTGTATTATGGAAGAGAGTGGTATGCATGGTCCCATGTAAATTCTTTGAAATAGCTGAAATTACTTTCTTTCCTCACTGAGAAACAGGATGATTTGGACAAATATTATACATAACCAC
This sequence comes from Platysteira castanea, assembly GCA_013397175.1. Classification (NCBI taxonomy): domain Eukaryota; kingdom Metazoa; phylum Chordata; class Aves; order Passeriformes; genus Platysteira; species Platysteira castanea. The sequence continues at coordinate 326,073 of VYXC01006978.1, forward strand.
TATTGTATTTTTATGTACATGACTGAGATAAAGGGTGTTATTCGTTAAACATTACTGACATCTGATTCTGAAGCCAAGCAAATAATTATTATTTAATTTCTTATTATGATTCCTCAAGAAATGTTTAACATTAATTGTTTTACTGCTTCATTTATACGACTAACACTTCTTTAATCAATGTGAAATCTCAATTTCGTCACTTTACTTGAAAATCAAGTTTCCTTTCAAGAAACCAGAAATAGACAGAAAATAATAGACACCTTAGAGTGGGAGGGTGAGAGAGAAAGGATGTTATCTGAGATTCTTATCAGGAAAGATCACTTTTCAAGAAGTGAATAATCAGTATTACAGTGTGTCCCTCTCACTAAAGTAGTTGTGTGCCAGGATTTAAGCTTGTTTTAAATAACTGCTGTATTTTCATGGCTGGAGAGTTTCAGTTTGGTCTTGAGCTTGAGCATTTTAGGAGAAAGAGGAAACACATTAAACTCTTCCTTCTTCTGATTACGAATTGCTTAAAACCAGAACATTGTACCTACAGCTTATCTTCTAGATACTAACGATGAGCAGTTTTACATTTTGATCAAACTGTAGCAGGGCTATATAGTCTCTTATTTATTTGACCTAGAGGAGGAAGTCTGTTTAATATCATAGACTCTTGCAATCCTCTGGAAAATAAAGGGGGAAGAAGATGAGGTTCTATTTTATAGTGGCTCAAAAAAAAAAAAAAAAGGCATCTTGTTCTCTGCCCTGGAATGTTAATAAAAGCACTGTAGTGACAATAATGTAGCCTTTTCCAGGATGGAAAGAACAGAAACGTATGTTCTGCCTTCTGGCGAGAACAATGGTGAGGCATTTTATTTGTCAAATCTATCTGTATGTGCAAAGCTTCTAGAAACATGGTATCTGTGTACTGAAATATGGGAAATTTAATTTAACAACTCTACAATTTAAAAATGACAAAAACAGAAAATATATTCCAGAGTATATGTGTAGATTTTAGTAAAAGGAAGAACATTAGAGATGTCCGTTTCATATCCATTATCTAAATATTAAGTCTTTTTTTTAATGTGTGTATATAATATACATGGTGCCCAAAGAAGAAATGGGACACTATTAATAAGACACTATTAAATAAATCAATTTTGATAGAAGGTTTTTGCATATTAAAAACTATTATGGAATTTATTCCAATAAATTAGAATTTTGAATACAAATCTTCCAAATTGTTTAGGAGGCTTTACTTTATTGCCTTTATGTTATGAGAGAGTGGCCACAGATAATATCACATTTTCAAATACTTTGAGAAGTACAATCACTGAAATCCAATAATTTAACACACTATTAACAGTGAAATTATATTACTTTTCTAAAATGTTTGATTTTAGAGAAAAAAAATCTAGGCAAAGAGTGTTTTTTATGAATATAATTCGATTAGTTGACTCAAATTTACATTTATTCATTTTACAAATAAAATTAATTTCATAAATTATAAGAAAGTTTACTCAAAACTACTTTTTAACTTGAAAAATATTTGTGTAATATATATCTGCTCATAACCTTATTTTCTCACAGTGCATGCATAAACTAACTCAATTCTGCATCTGTATTTGACTAGACTAATGTTACATTGCATCGTCTTCTTGTTTGTTGAAATAAGAGAGTACATTTATGAGTAGCCTCTTATAATTTTGCTTTCATTTCATTCACATATTTTATCTTGCATTTCTTCTAGCAACAACAATCAAAACCAATTTTGGACCTCTGTACAGATACTTAGTCTTTTGTTTGTATATTTTCTGGTCATAACCACTTTGTCGTTTTCAGGATTGCATTTAACATGCCAAGGAGATTAAGCACTATTATCAGACAAGAGCAACTAACCGTGTCTGTGAACAAATTACCTTATCTGTAATCATTCTTAAAGGATTAGATCACACGCACAGATTTTAGTGAACATCTGGATCACTAATCAGCTTTGGTTTAAATATTTTCATTATTTTACTTTCCACTTGAAATTTCCTAGCAAAAAGGAGAAAAAGTCATACTGACCTCCAGTGTATATCCTCACTATCAATTGAGACAGATGATCCACTGATCTATTCTGTAATTTCATGGTATTATAAATATAACACATTATAGAATTGTAATTCTGTCCACTGAACTAGGAAAGGCCATCACTGTGTATAAGAAAATTCAGCTAAAAACAATGGCATAAAAGTAAAAAAAGACAAACCTTAGAACTGTCACAGGTCATTCAACCCTTTCAAAGAGGAACTAGAAAAGTACTGCAGTGAAAGACTCAGATGAAAGAGTGAATGAATGTGGGAATAGTCATGCTCCTTTATGTGCAAATTTTATCTTAACATTTAGCCTTTTCTTCATATTAAGCATACTTTTTTTGTAGTTCACATTGAATAACCATGCAAGAAGCAGTTAATTATTTTACTTTATTTGTTTTTCTGTCATTCTAAATATAAGCTTACAGTGAGATGATACAATATATTCCTAAATGTCATAAAATCATAACCTTTCATCAGCATCTCTGTGGTTTCAGACAAAAATATGGAGAGTACCTATGATGAGAACAGTGGTTTTTATCACACAGTCTTATTATACTGCTGAGTTGACTGAAGCAAGTGCTTGAAACAGAAGCACATAGATTTTACCTAAAGGACAGGGACATTCTCCACTCACCATGAGACCAGTAAATGTGAGTTATTTCTAGAAAAATGAACATTTTAGCTGAAATTAGCTGAACACCTTTAAGAAGCATTCTAGTTTCACTGTCCCATGCACAGTATGTAGCAATGGACTACAGTTAAAGGACTCTAGGAGCTGTATTTATTGTCATTATTGCCATTGAATTGCAAAGAAGTCTGTGCCACTGCAAGAAAATGTTTCTTGCTCTCAGGAGACTTCACATTTTCTGTGAATGGAATAAGGCCAATATCAGGCCAGATCTGAAATATGCTTACTTGGGGGGGAAATTCTATGATTTTTAATGGGAATAAGAAGGAATAACCTCTATCAGATGCTGTAGAAGTGCAATGAGAGGAGCATTTGAAAATGCAGGATCAGTATAGCTTCTTAGTCTATAGTTTATCATACTACTTTTGCTAGCAATGGGGTAGACTATTCATTCTCATATTTAAGAGGGTTTTATTTTTCTCTGAGATTTTATTTTCCTCCTCACCAGCTCAGCTGGTCTCAGTCCACTACTAGAGCTTTTCATTAATGATGACTTCATTAAATAAGTGTTAGCTGTTGCCTTTGCTCCCAACTGCTCATGGGTAAGGCAGGGTCCTAAAGTCTAAATAATGTCAAATATCTTAGCCATCTGAACAATGAATGAAACAGTTTCTCAAGGCTAACTTGGTAAAGCTAATTGGCTTGTACACCAAATGCCATTCTGTGGTCAGAAAGGACAACAGTTACAAGACTGCTTAGGTGCATCCATAGGCACAGTTAAAGAAAAAGGTAAGTGACGTAAATACTCTTCCAGACATATCTTAGTGCCACTGGGCACTAGGTCTTTAAAGGAAAACAGGATTGGCTAAGCCAGGGGGAAAATACCTGATTTTTGTGCATGTAAGTGTACACAAATACAACTATTTACAAACCACAAATTAGATCTATTTTATAGCAGTAGAAATACTACAGTGCAGAAACTTCTGCAACTTCTACTTTGATTTCATGTTAATCAATATTAATCAGACTAATTCATGAACTTGATTGGATTGGTCTGTCTAGGATGCTGAAAAAAACTGTGCTGATGACTGCATACAAATAATTTTTCTGTCTGCCCCTTCCCAGTGAAAAGAGGAAACTTCAAAGGAATGCAGTGGTGCAAAGGATGCTGTACGAGAGGAGTTAGGTTGTTCTTGGTAAAATGTTGTGACAGAGGAGCAGAGTTTTTAGTGTTACTGGTCTTACAAAATTCCATCCAGACCTTTCAGCTAATTGAAGCAAGAGTATCTGTTGAGATGGGCTCTGTCTCACGTCTGTACATATTTTTAGTGTTGGGAAGAACTTTCCAGTGTGCATCTTTATACTTTCCTTTTTCTCTTTGACACTGTGATGGTCTAAAGTGCAGCACAAATTCCTTTTTCCTGAAGAAATTATTTACTGTGCATTTTTACGTGAAAGTAAGCATTTCTTAGAGCAGGCTTATCATAGTTCTGCATGTAGTCCTGACAGTGGGAGAACTGCTATTTCCTTAGCAATATTAAACCTACAGCTCTGGGTTCCTTTTCCATAATTTCAGCATAACAGCAGGGTGGAGACATTCATTTGCTAGTGAAACCTTCAGAAGTTTAAAAATTTCTTTCTTCTGCAGTTTGTAAGTCTAAATTCAAATGTATGTTTTGGTTTAAATTCAGAAAAACAGAGCATAAAAGTGACAATTTTAATTTCTTAGCATGATATTCCTTCTTTTAGTTGTTGTGAAGTTCCCACATGAGTTGCTAAATGGGGGCTTTGTTTTATCCCCGCACTGTTAGCAGACAGTGCCACTGCTGTAGCATTTTGTCTGTATGTGTAGCCATACAGTGCTCCTGCTTCAGAGTTATTCCCAGGCAAAGTACCTAGAGGGGAAAACATCTATGCTACCATTCATTACTTTCCATTACACAACTCATTCTAATTGTTCTTCTTGCTTGTTTAATGGTAGAGTAAAAAATAAATCTTGTTATGCTGTCAGTCTGTACTTTTATGCAATATCTGATATCATATGGCCAAATTATCACTCACTATTAATACTGGAAAATGGTGGGTTTAAATGTCCTCCTTATTAAATACACTTTCAGACTTTTTAAGATCTTTCTGGGAGTATGCATGATGGATGAATCTGCATATGCCTGGATGAGAGAATGTGTCCTAGAAACATAAACACATTTTAAATTGGAATACTATGTCATGTGACAAAAAAAAAGAACACTTTCTAGGGCTTCTTTTTTTTTTTTTTTTTTAATGGATCTAACTTAACATGGTGTTGCTTCAGAGCCAGGGAATTAAGATTTGCTGTTCAGTACAATACACACCGGGAGGATCTGAAAGTATCCTTGACATAAGCAGAAGTTGCAGCGCAGAATCCGCTGTCTTTAAAAACAAGCCTACAGGAAGAAACCATACTCCCATGCAATTTCAGTTTGTGTGAGTTAGGTTTGGTTAATTCAATGCCACCAAAAGTGGTGATTGGGAATGGGGGAACACAGAAATAAAGGACACTCAAGCCCTTTGTCTTTTTGTCAAGGCCGTGACCAGCATCTTGGGAATTACCACAAGTAACAGCAAATATTCTTTTTGTAGGGTCACAAATCTTTGAGCATGCTCACTATTTAACCTGTTAGGAAAATGGCAGCTTGAATTGTAGCACTGTCAGTGCACTGTCTCTTCCCTGAACCAGCAGAGCTGGCAGGGAAAGAGTAAAAGGTTCCCTGTTTTGTTACTTTTCTGTGTCAAGGGAATCTTCATTAAACTGGATCCCTGGGCAGCTGCCAGCTGCACCAGTGTACAGCAACAGCATAGATTTAGCACACAGATGTATAATTTTTTTAAGACTGTCCTTTCTTTCCCCGGTGAAATTCTCAGAATTATCTCAGATGTGCCATTCTCCGTAGCCTATTTCTGATGGAAGGGTAGTATTGAGTCCAGCTGATGCTGTTGTTATAAACACAAACTTCTACACCTACACTGGTAGTCTGAGCATGCAGTATCTGAGTGAATAAAAGGTGTTCCTTTGCATTCAGTGGGTTGTGTGACATACAGGTGACTGCTCTCCTCAATTTCTAAAGTGAAGGTTCCCACAAAATACATCAATCTGGGATATATCTGCAATAGTTGTATATGCTGGAAGTCTGAGCAAATAAATGAACATTTTGAAAAAGGTTAAATGAACATTTTGAAAAAGGTTGAAGATATAGTTCAGTTTATTTTTAAAAGTCTTCCTGCATTTAAAGAGAGATGCCCTTCAATAGTAGATTTATTCTGTGTTCTTTACTAAGATATCTTTGAGCGTTCCTCAGCTCATAGGGAGAATACTGAGGAAAAAGATTAAAGAATTTCTATATGAGAACACAACTGTTTAATAATATGTATACCTCTCTTGGGAAGATATTACCTAATTCCTTGAATGCCTATGACTTGTATGATATATCTAGAAAGGAATCCAAAGTCCAGAGGCTGCCTATACGGCTGATCAGTCAAAGCAAATCACCTTGTCAATAACTGACCTATCAAACTCCGTGTAGGGTGTCTGTACATTTATCTGGTATTAAAATAGAAACAAGTTGGGGTTTGGCCTTTTTTGTTTGTTTGTTTTAGAATGGCTAAAAATGTCTTTGCTGAATCTCAAAACAGTGTTTGCACTTTTTGTGCAAACTACGCTTCTAAAGAAGTATGTTTTCAAGTATTTCCAAAGCAAAAACATCCTTCACTTCTGAATGTGGTCAAGTACATTTAACAATGAACAGAAATGTCTGTACATCTTCCCCCTTTTGAGCTGTGATTCATCAAGTTTCATGGTCATATTAGGCAGAAATCTTTTGCAAGGCTGAGGAAATCAACCAGAATATAATCTAGATACATTAGAAAAATTTTTTATTTCAGCTGTTTCAGGTGGAAGGGTGACTCTTCACTCTTTGATAAGTAAAGGGTATTTTTTATTGCATTTAACCTTTCCAGTTTGCTTTGTTTTCCCCAACAGTTTGCTTTCCTTGACTCTGTAGGCCACAGCACTAGGTATGTGGGATAGACAGAGGTGAATTCCTATGCTTGTCTAAATGTGTCATCAAATTTAAACTTTCATTAGAATACAGAAATTTAAAACCTTCTTTTCCTACATTGCATATTTCCAAAACCATAAACTGGCTGTGATCACAGGGTTCCCATCGAGGAGTGTTGGGCAGGAAAGGGGAGAGAGCCTTGTTGGCAGCTTGTCTGGGGCTCAAGTAACAGGTCACTTCCCTCTCTCTTTGCTTCTTTCTGTCACTAGTGTGGTTGTATCCATCCAGAACTAATCTCGCAGCTACTTCATGTAGCTGTCTGGGCTTCAGCCCTTAGAAATTGTGTATCAGCCCCTGAATGGATTAATGCAAAGAGAAGTCTTTGATTAATTCTCTGTCACCTTCCACTCTTTTCCAGGACTCAAACAGAACTAATAGGTTCCACAAAGCATCACTCAAAACCTGTGGCTGAAAGGAGAAAACACAGCATGGCTTTTAAATGCGCTTAGGGATTTTCTGCATATAAAGAAGATAACCATAAGATATAAAGAATAACAACAAGGAAATGAGCATGTGCCGAGCCACATGCAGTGGAAGGAGTACTACGGCCGTTTCACATCCAACAAATCTTCTTGTGACTGAGATCTAATGTATAAGGTTAAAATATCTTTGTGTGGTCAATATTTTAGCTCTGTTTCCAGAATTTCTGTAGTCTCTTACATTTGTATTTGAAGTGTATTTTTTCAGAAGGGAAGCAGTAACTTTTATGGATTGTGCATTACATCTGTGGTTAGAGATGAGACTTCAGGACTAGATTTCATGAGCTTATGAGCTCACTTCTTCTTGCTACTTATATGGATTGTGAGATTTTTTTCCTTAGTCTTTGTCAGTGAGAACCAAGTTACAAGCTACTTCCTCAGTCTGCAAGAAACACTTTCTTTCTTCTTCCTTACTTTTTCTTCTGAACAAAATACAAGATATAGTTATTCTTACTGAAACAGGATATAGTGCTTCAAACTGCAGGAGTGTTATTCCTACTCCAGCAACTTCTTCAGTGTTGCAAAAGACTTTCACCTAATACAGTTCTGCAGCTGAATGAATCACAGCTCAAAGCCAGGTGGCATATGTCTTGTGACTATGCATTCTCATAAATACAGTACGGCAGAAGCCTAAATGGAAACACCTCTTTTTGAAACCATCTGTTCTTACAGATATCTGCAACAATAAAGAAAATAAAGGCTTCAAATGCTACTATGCTGTTTTAAACCTTGGAGGCATTTCCTATTGGTCTTTCTTTTTATTCTGAGATGCTCTCAATTTGTTTCACTTGGAAATGGCTTAGCTGCCATCTTTGTTGCTGTTCTGTTTATGAGCTTTGGAGAATCTGACTATAGCTGGCTTATATATATATAAATATTTATAAAACAGAACATTTACCATGGTGGAAGGTGCTGGGTTGCCCTCTGGTGAATGTAGCTTTCTTTGTACATATTATAGTAGCTTACAGGGTAAAGCCTTTCCCCTAATTTCTTCTTTCTTTATTTGAGGGAAGTTGCAAGTGATCTGTTGAAAGACAATACTGCAGCAGCTCCCACAAAGTTGATACTCCTTAACTGCTACTTATTTATTTAATTGCATCACATCACTCTTATGATGTCTTGACTGTAAAAATGCTCAGTTGGAACAATATTCCTAGGTTTCTTACTTGGGTTGAATCTCTTGTCCTGTTGAAGTTACAGTCTTTTTCTTCTGTTGCAGCCAGTGAATGCTGAAAAATGAGTACTATGACAGTTTCACATCCAGCAAATCTTCTTGTGAGTGAAATCTCATGTATAAGGTTAAAATACCTTTTTGTGTTCAATATTTTAACTCTGTTTTCAGAATTTCTGTAGTCCCTTACATTTGTATTTGAAGATAGGATTCTCCTAAAGTGAAAGAGAGATGAAAATTCTCCAAAATTCAAGATATAAACCAATATATGAAACTGAAATGCCGTGATATAAGCTGTCCCATTCCCCAAGGACTAAAAAAGAGCAAAACCAACAAAGGGAGAAACAGCAAACAGAGCTACAATTTCTAACCTAGAAGGTCATTATTAATCCACTGGTTTATCTGAAATAGTTAAACCTACAAGCCACGTGTTTGGCAAGAAATTCTGCTTAGGCATCAGAATGGGCAGGAAGGAAAGGCACCACAGGCATCGTCCCTAATTATCCAACTGGCAGGGTTTTTTCTGCCTATAACTACCTAACAGCATGAATTTGCAGGAAACACGTTCGGTCTCTTTTTCCATCGTGTCTCATTGTCAGCAGGGTGATAGAGAAGGGGAAGGTTGCTCTTGACCAGCCTGGAAAAGGTGTCAGCCTCTGAACCACGAAACATAATTGCCCTTTTTACTCAGGGCCGGAGGCACGGGCTGGAAGAGAGAACTTTCTGCCCGAGCGTCTTCTCCCAGCGAAGGGAGAAATGAAATGTCACACCAATTATCTGGGCAGTGTAAGGAAAACTGGCTGCAGCTCTGTGAAGCTGCTGCCAGAGCTCCAATTACTGCGTGAGGCTGGGGAGGATTTTTGTGCTGTTGGCCCTGTACTCGGCTGCCACACTGCACACCACAGACCCTGCACACACGGGGTCACCGGGTGTGGCTGCAGCACAGTGGGGGCTCTGCACCTTCAGCAGGGATGGACTGAGGCATCCGGGCCCAAATCAGCCTTTGCTCTCAAAACCCAAAGCCGTGTCAGTGGCGTTCAGGAGCAATCCCCCTGAAGGAGGTGAAATTACACGGCTGCAGCTGCTATCTGAACAGTGATGGGGCTTGGAGTGATGCCTGGGTGCACAAAAAGCTGCGCTCTGCTTCAGTGTTGTTTTGGTGGTGGGAGAAAAAAAATACTTCAGCACATCAAGAATGTTTAAACAAGAAAGGGATTTTGGCTAATTATTTCTCAGCAAAACTTGGTCTGGCAAAAAGTACAACTGAATGTGAAATATAATAGACTATTGTTTTATCAGGAAATTAAATCTTTTGGGGGAAAAAAATTCCAGTTTTTAGGTCAGACCAGGTCGTTCTCATCCAGATGCTTTAAATCCAAATTATACACTTTTCTGGTGCATGAAAAAACTTTGCATTGTGATACAGTCAATTAATATTCACAGTTTTCAGCAGGTGTGCTACCTTTTCATATGACTGTGGGACGTTCTGCTAAGTGCTGTGACATGACAGCAGCTGTGATAAATGGAGCTGAGATATTAAAATCTTTTAAGCAGCAATGGCATTCCAGCTGATAAAGCACCAGTTTAAAAAACGGATTTATTTAGAGTTTCTAAGACAGATAAACAGCCAAAGGAGTCCAGCAAGACACATTACAGGTGATAAAATGGTTAACGGTGTGTCACAGCTCACTATATTTCCATATATTTCTCTTCATTTCCCTCAATAATATTTAGTATATGCTCTATAAAGCATCCTTTTTTATCAAGTCCCTTTTAAATGTATGGGCTCTTGAGGAACACATAGTAGAGAAAGAGGGTTTTTTTTACCTTAGACAGTCTAGGTGTATGAAATTAATTTGACATAGAAATAAATCCTATCTTTTATGGTAAAAAATAGTGAAATAATAAACTTCTAAAACACTCAAAATCTACTACAATATTTCTAAAATCCGTGGTATTAAATTTTACATTTTCTGCAAATCACTCTCTAATGCTTAATGGAAAACATTTATGCATGATATTGCTGATGAACTTTAAACACATGATATGGAATTATGGAAATAGGGGTTGTATGAATCCTTAGAAAAGTTATATCTGATCTTCTCATCAAAAAGTTTTCCATCCTCTATTGCTTGACAATATTAAATTTATTTGGAATATGTGGAAGGGGAAGTCTTTTCTTATATTTTAATTTAATATCAAAATTAATATTTCTCAAACTTTTAAAAAGTCAACCATATCTCTTTTTTATCATTTATCAAATTCACATTAATTGATCTGCAATAGTATTTTGGGGGGGTTGGTTGGGTTGTTTTGTTATTTGTTGTTTTGTTCTTTCTAAATACAAAACCAGCCTTCCTAACTTAATATATAATATTAAATGTTGTATATAGTGACAGAAATAAAGTAAATAGCAGACTTTAGAGAGACACAGGAAGCAAACTTAGAATAAATACTTTATTTAGTATTTATTTAGTATTAGCCATCAGGATTTGAAAAAATCATCACCAAGTCTACCGATCTTTGGAAATGCACTTTCACTATCATTTAATTTACAGACAAGTCCTGCTGTAATAACTCTGCTTTCCAGTCATTTCTGGTCAGGCAGGAGTTAGAGCCATTACGAGAGGATGCTAATGGGAGGAAAATAAAAGAGGCTCTGTTTGAAGAGGTGCTCCCATTTGTCACTAAAAAGGACTGTACTCCATCCATGTGCTTTTGCCTTTGAGCATCAAGGAGTAACGCAGGTAGCACAGTGATTGCTGCTACTACAGAATAATGAAAAGAGTTGTTACCGTCTGTATGACATTCCAGGCAGAAAGATTAGAAAGCTGGAATCCTCCCAACCCTATTCCTACTACATCACAGGTGGATTGAGCAAGAGACAGATTGTCTCAGTGATTTGATACTGATCATAATTTGAAATTATTCTCACTGGTTTCATAGGTTCTAGTTGGTAGGTTAAAGATATGTGCATATTAGGTTCTTGTTAGGCAAAAATAGGGCATCAAAAGAACTAGAAAGGATTTTGTGTGAAATCACAGAAGTGACTACAGTAGATGTAAAGTCTTTGATCAAAAGGTGGTACTCAGTAAATCAAAAACCATATTCTGCTTTGAGGAAAGGAGGAAAAGCTTTCTGTCAGATGGTGCCACTGTTCTTAAACTTAGCAAAGAATGCTATTTGCCTGCTTTACTCAGTTCAAAGTTAAAATACCAAGATAATGCTTCCTTTTCCTCCACCCCACTTCTTGCAAAGGTGCTGTTCCATAAAACAGCATGTCTTGTAGAGGCTTTCTTTCTTTTCTTTTCTTTTCTTTTCTTTTCTTTTCTTTTCTTTTCTTTTCTTTTCTTTTCTTTTCTTTTCTTTTCTTTTCTTTTCTTTTCTTTTCTTTTCTTTTCTTTTCTTTTCTTTTCTTTTTTCTTTTTTCCTTTCCTTTCCTTTCCTTTCTTTTCTTTTCCTTTCTTTTCTTTTCTTATTTCTTCACTTTTGGGGGGAAGGAAATTCAAGATATTATAATACATCTCAGCTGCTTTTTCATGGCAGTTAATTTTTTAAATAAAGACAAATAATAGGTAGTTGGTAAAAACAGCAACACTGCATTTTTCACTGTGTACATTGCTGCTAGGGCTTCCTTATTTTTGCTCTTAAAGTAACAGTTTAGTAGGATAGGATGGGTATGTAATGGATCATGATGGTCCAGTTCCCTGAGTCACTGATATTTAGTCGTTCTACCAAAATATAAATTGGATTTCCCCTTCCTCATTGTGTCTACTGAAATCCTCAGGTATTGTCTGAGAAACACATTTATAGGCACAAAGCATACGGTTCACAGCCCTCAGCGGCAGGTCTGAATATCTTCTAAAATTTATATACCTCCCCAGTTGCATTTTAAATTCAGTTCCTGTTTATCCTCTAAGGTAAAGGGACAGACAGATTTCACATCCCAGAAAAATTCCTTTTTTGATATATGATTGTTCTCAAAAGGCAAAAAATGCTTGCTTCATTTTGTTTTTTCAAAGTGAATTTATGAAACCAGGTATTGTTGTACTGACTGGCAGACATTTTGAGGTAGTACATCAATTTCTGAGCTACTTTAGAGGCTTTGGTAGCCATTGCTGTATTTCATTAAATATTCATTACAAAGAGGCATAAGTGGAAGTAACTAAATGGAACCCATTCTCCCACTTATGAAGGAAAATATAAAATCATAAAAGAATGCAAAGATCATGTGAGAGACAAAGCTCTCCAAGAATCATGGAATGCTCCCTCTTCTGTGACTTAGTAGTGCTGATGTCTGCAGCTGCAAGACTATATAAAGAACATTATCTTAACTGCAAGTTCTAGCAATGGGATGTAAATGTGGTGATTTTGTGATGCAGAATCAGTGTCCTGAATGAAGAGGATAGTGCAGTCATCACTGGTGTGGGCTACAACATAAAAGATTTTAGTTCTTTTTCTGGTATTAGCATAAATACCCATCTATATTTTGTTAATAGCATACCTATTCTATAAGAGTTATCTCACACCTCAGCCTGAGGACTCAGCTGAGGAATACACATTACTGCTTTGTTCTGTTTAACGAGTGATGAGTGTAAGTCCTCACAATTTCTAGTTTTTAATTATTATTGCTCCAGGGAGAAGTAGGCTATAAAGACATAAATTGGAAAAACTGTCATTTGCTTTATGAAATAATTTTTTAGAGGGTTTGGGGTTTTTGTTTGTTTTGTTAGTTGTTCCCCTTTAAATTGTCCTCACTGTACTCGTAAAATAGTGACTATATATGTTTAATTTTAGTTTGGCTTTACTCTTGCAACCCGAAGCCAGTACCTCATACAGCAGTTTTGCAAGCTGCCATTTTGCCTTAGTGTAAAAGTATGACATCATGTTTCACCAGATACGGTACCTGCAGAGTTGTCCTTTCTTACTTTCATACTTTACCTTCCTTCTAAATCACGGCTGATTTCCAACTCTCTAAATTCCCATTTTTTTTGTCCAGCCAGAAAGCCACTTGTATTCTGTTATTTACTTCCCTCCTTTTAGAGCTGTACTAGTAAACCTAAAAATTTACATGCAAGGTAATAATTTTTGCAGTGTTCATGGAGAAGGAGTACCATAACTCAGGAATACTGTCTCATATTGTGTGCTTCCACATTATATGCTGCTCTGCTATAACAGGCACTGAAAGGAAAAATAATAGCACAAAAGGCAGCAAGCTGTGGTGGCAGAAGCTGGTTTGAATCTCTTTTGTTTCTGAGCTGCAGTTCCTGGATTTCACGTGCCACTGTATGACTGCCAATAGCTGAAAATGACTGGAGCACTGGATGGTCTAGCCATACATAAGAAATTCCAGAGATTTCATCCAGGAATTGTGAAGTGGGTCCTCTATATTACTTTTCTTTCCTCTGCTTCTGCTGATGGCTCCGTGCCATCCATCTTGCTGTTCGCTAAACTGCTACCCAACACCAATATCTGTAGCATTCAACCCTTCTGGGAGATTAATTCATCTTTGTTCACCTCAGCTTCTCTTACCTGGGTGCTACAACTACAGACATTCATAATGAATTTAAAATCTGTGTTACAGTTCTTTCCAGTTAAAGCCAATGGCAAAATCGCCATCAGTTAAGTGCCTTGCTTTAAGGTAACACTCTTTTCTCTAAATGTCTGTATGAGGTGTAATTACTTTGTTCGTGTCACGTTCTGAATATGATTGCTGCTTATTGTCTTGTGCTGTGGGCACTTTTCTTTGTCATTTCCTAGCTTGCTTTTAGTAACACTTAACTAACAGGCAGTGGGATAGGACAGGATGAATGTCATTTAAGAGGTGATAGTTCTCTACCCCTTCCTGCTACAGCAGATCAGTCAGCTGGGCTTGTCAGGACTCTCTTCCCAGCAGCTGGAATTAAGGAAATCTTTTAAAGGGACTACTGCTGTGCTGCTCAAACAGCTTCTGTGATTTGAGAGGCCACAAAAGGAATACTAACAAAAAATCATCCTCAGCTGAGGAATGGAAAAAGCAGAACACAGGACAGAATATTTAGAGATTTAATATCAAATTTCCAGGGAAGGCACGTGGGTGGTAAATTCAGTGTTTCTTACTATTACCATTGGTTTTCATATTATGTTTATTTGCTTATTGCGGGGGGAAGGTGGGTGTGGAAGGGAGTGCTTTGGCTTAAGCTGTTTCTTCTGTTGTCTGAAAGAGTAAAGGAAAAGGGACTCCTCCCATCTTCAGACACAAGCAGATCAAGCTCTTTGACACACCTCTACCAGATTTACCTCCACTCATTTCCTCTACTGTTACACAAGTCTGATAAAAATGGCACAGTTTGTTCACACTGAATCACAGTGAATTCCCTTTCAGGGAAAAAAAAAGCAGAAGAACATCACTTGGATCCCACAGTGAATTAGAGCCATTGTTTTTGATTTCCTGGTGGGTAATTGAAGGCTTTTACAGCTAGAAGAAATTATTTATAGAGTCATGAAAAATGGATTAACTTTCCTGAGTGCTTCATTGATGTTTTCGGCATCTACTTTATTCCAATTAAACTTATATAATCTAAAAATCAATAAACTTCTTTAGAGAATAAATTATAGAGGAAAATAATTTGTTTAGCCTCTGTGAACTGTCTTATTGCCACATACTTTATATATGCAATCTCTGCAAGGAACAAAAGAACTCAGAGTGCTGTTGCACTCAGTACAGGCAGAAACCTTTCCTTTCTTCCATCCATTTAATAAACTCTTCAATCACTTGCAATGGCTACTACCAAATACCTCAACATGTACATCAAATACATGTCATAAAATCCATTTCAGTGGTTTTTGTGTACTGTGCCTGCAGTCTCAAGTCTTATTAATAATTGGTCTATAATTTCAAATTGCACTTAAAAAAAAAATCTTTTCTCCTTTAGAACTGATGGAGAGGTATGTCTTCCTGCCTTCAAGTGTTTCAGGAAACTTTTTAACATTGCCAGAGAGCTAATGATCAGCTAATACAATATTTCACTTTTACATCGCATCTACTATTACTGTCTAGTTGCAGCTTGAAATAACATTAAGGTCTTCTAAGGAATATTTCTAAGGACAATTTCATGGAAAGTCATTTCCTAGAGAGCCTAAATCTGAATAACAAATGGTTTAATAAATGCTTTTAATATATGGGTTAAAAAGTAGATTTTGAAAGGTAGAAGTTCTGAAAGCTGTGTTTCAATCCTGCATATATTAATGTGAGATCTTCTCTGAATTTTTCTCATTGGTGGCAGAAAAAAAAAAAAAGGAAAATCTTTAGTCAGTTAAAATAACTCATTTTATCAAACTGGGAGATGTGTTTTTACCTCCCACAAACCACCCTCCTCCTTCCCTTCCCAGCAAAATACACATAAGCAAGTCTAATGCCCTGTGTTACAACATAAATACAAAGTTCCTTGAAGGAAAGGCACTTTACCAAAGTCCAAGACTCTTTCCTGTTCTTGGAGGACGATGTCTCCAGTTTGAACATCACTTTGTCCTCAGATACCTCTAGGGAAGTGCAGTAATGGGATGACTCTGAGTTCCGTAACAGAGGTAGAAGAATATGATCAAAAACGTTTGCTGCTTTTGTGCAGCGAGAAGCTCTAGCATGGCTCAAACAAGACTGAGTCTGCAGTACAACCATTCACTGAGGTAATCTCAGGCACATCTGATGCTAAAATGATGGTCCTATTACACCTCAGAACCATTTCCAACAGCCAGGCATTCCTGCCTTTTTGAACAGCCCAGAAGTGGAGCATATCTGACTCCGCAGTGAAAACTGAACATGCATAAAACATGTTTTGCATTTTGATTTGCCTTTTTTGTGTGTTTGTTTCTGATAAGGGTTAGTTTTGCTGGCATTTATCTCCCTATTTCCCTGGCTCTTCAGGTGTGCTAAGAAACTGCCTGACACCAAAGGAAGGGCTCAGCTGTACCACCTGAATATCTTAGACTCTATGTTTTATTTGTGTTTATTTCTCACATTATACTCACATAATAAAATTGTCTTTTAAATATAGTTTTTGTAGAATACATATCCATTTGGGCTGGCATAAATCCTTCATCCCCATTTTCCCCTATGTCAGGCAATGTGAACTATACTGCCTGCCAATTTTTTTTCTCTATTTTTTTTTCCCCAATCAAGGCTGTATTTTACTTGCATAAAAATGTTGTGGAAAACATATTCTGTCCATCCTGTCAGGCCGAATTTGCTCTCTGACTTTTTTCTCAGACCTCATGTGCTGAGTTTCATTTTATGGCGATTTTTTTATAGGCTAGTGATAAATCTTCGTGAATGGAGTGTTTATAATGAAAATACTACCAGGCCAGGAAATATTGGCCACACTAAAGATCAGCAGGATTATAACAGCCACAAGACTTAACAGTACTGATCAATCAGCCTCCAGTAGTACCCGCTTTTCAAAGGCTATCTCCACACTGCACACTTTTTATGGATGTAATTTTTTTCCTTCGTTTCACTTTAGATACTCTAATATTAAATTAGAAATTCACTGTTTCACTCCATCTCTGTAGTATCAGTACAATTTCATCAGGCCTGTATAGTGTTTTCTGGAATAGTGTATCCAAGGGGAAATGTCAACATGATTTGAAATGCAATAAATATTTAACAGTGACATATTCCATATCATCAAAGTGATATGCAATGTATAAATTTGCATTTTTGCATTGAATTTTTCAGTAAGATGCTTTCTGTTACATCAGTAATAGATTTAGGTGTTGATTTTTTAACAATCTACCTGATAAAATCTCTCTTTTGACTGGGCATTTTGTTTGGCTGTAATAAAAACACAACATAAACATTTTGAAGAAGGGAAAAGTGAACACTGAGCTAACAGATTGGTAAACCAGGATGATAACACTGCATACATAGCTACTAGCTTTAAATTATTCTGGTAAATGTACTTTGAAAGGATGTAAAAGAAAATTATACTCCAAATCTATTTCTGCCCAGAGATCAACCATCAGTTGACTGTCATGATGACATTATGCTCTACCCAGGAGTTGAAAGCAGACAGCAAGGTGTGGACCTCTACCTACTTAGACACAGCAGAAAATTATATAAGAAAAAGTAGTTCAATCCACACAATTTTATCTATCCTTCAAGTTTGTTTCTTTTTTCACTAGCTTTATATTCTTCCTCCTTTTCAGTTATCTCAGGAAGAGGTTAGTTTTCCTGAGTATTTTCTTTTGTTGGTTTGTTATGTCTCCATGACACAAAATAAACCCTAAAATAATTTTCTTGTTGGAGTTTTCCTTAGCTGTTGTCTCTTCCCCCCACTTCAGCCTTTCCCATACGCACTTAGGATCAGAGCATTCTTTTCTTCTTATTTCTTGCATTTTGCAATTGGATCTCATTCAAATGTTCCTTGAAGTGAAGGAAATTGTCACTTGCATAAATTTCTCCTCTACCTTTTTTTTTTTTCTCCTTAATATTACCAACCTGGAATGTCTATTTTGTGAAGTTTCTGTTTAAAAAGTTAATTGAGTTTTGAGCTTGAATAGTAAGTGAAACTATATGCATTATGTATAAAAATGCTTAGTCTTTGTTTACTTTTGTGGTGAATGAAATAAATTTACTAGGCACAGGCACAAGTTCAGAAACAGCTAATATTCTCATTATAAACCTCAATTTTACAACTTCTGTGGAGATTTTTTATATTAGGTTTTATATTAGTTTCTGGTTGAATGAGCCCGTGGTTTAAAGGATAAATTAGGCCAGGGATGCTAGCCACCTTGGACAGAGTACTCAGCCTTTTAAGATAGCTTTGTTAGGGCACTCATTCAAGATTTTATTTGCTTTTAATTAGCTTGCTGACATTTTGATACATTTTAGTATTAAACTGCCCACATATCCTCTCAAAAGCTTTTCTTCAAGGTTGTGATGCCTGTATCTTTCAGTATAAAACAAAATCCTTGACCATAGTCACTTCTCCATACACACAAATTTTGGATCATCTCTGTAACGGTTCAGAGAAAACTGCAGCTCGCCTAATTTAGTGCAAGTCAGGAAGAGCAGCCCAACTCAAAAGTCAGGAAGAGAGCTTTAACTGATTTTAAAAAGAAATAGAGGATTTTTTTTCTCTCACAAGAAAAATGGCTGAAAAGAAAGTATTGCATTGTATTACAGAATAGTTTGGGTTGCAAGATGAGGCTGCTCAATGCCAGGCTATCAGGGTTCCCTGAAAAACACTTAAAAATCAATAAACAAAAAATTGAAAGTATCACTACAGAAAATTTTACTTCTACGGAATCCATGAAATCAAACTCAGAAATCCTTCTTTCTGAGAGCCTTCATCTGGAAAATAATGTTTGTTTTGAAGCAAAGTTGGACCTTAGCCTAATTTTGTGTCAAGTGGGAACATGATTGAACCACCTTCAACTGTGTTGGCATAGTTAAAGAGCTGGACCCAGGGCCGAGGCTGAGGGAAGGCTGGTTCAGTACTACAACATCAGCACAAGTATAAAAAGCTGCAAAGACAAAATGAATTAATGTCTGCAAGGACTGCTGTGGTCTGTATATGGAAGACAACATAAGAAAGCTAAGTACGAGCTTATTGTGTTTACCTGCACACTGGCTCAGAGCACAAAACTACAAAAATTGCTGTTCCACTTTTTGACCTAATCTCCTTGAAGTTCAAGCATGCAGGCTTACAGTTATAGATAATAAATAGAAAAGCACTAATCAAAGAGGTGTAATACGAAAAACTTACCAGTTTTTCCAAACATGCATCACATTTTGGCTGCGGGATTATGATCAAAAAGGGAAAGGACTATTGGGTTATGTGAGATGTGTAAATACCTTAATTTTCCATCTCCTAGGTGAAGATATTAGGTAGTAGGGATTTATATATGTCTCCTCTCTGTATAGACACACATAAATGCATTATTAGGAAAAAAAATCCTAATGGAAACCAATTAATAGTAGACAGCAAGATGAACCTATTCATCTTTGAGAAACGTGTGGTTGATGTTCTAATATTTCTACCACAAGAGCTACATCAGCCTGTGATACTCTAAGTAGGTGATTCACAGTTCAAGTGCAGCAGGGCAGCAAGTATTTAAAAACACTTCTCAGAAAAACACAACAGCAATTAAGCCAACCTGGCCTCCAGTCAATACATTGGCTTTAATTACATGTTTCAAGATACTGCTTTTAAATGCCTGCTATTTTAGGTGGGGGTACAGATGAAATAATGCTCATTTTTCCTGTGCATAATATTTACAAGCAATTCACATTGTAGGTATTGAAATAATTTTTCTGTATTTCAAAATATTGACGTGTAGATGTGCTCTTCATGAAACTCCAGCATTCTTGTGCCAATATTGAAATGTTGAAAACTTCTTTCTTAATACTCAAAAATTTGACTTATTGTAAATTTACTGGTTTTAAACTGGCAATCCTGCAGTCTCTTCTGCATGCACATGTAGAGCTCCTTCTTTTCTATAGAAAAACTTGATGACAATGCCAAAGACTTTAAAGTTAAATAATAGTCTTCCAGTTCTGGAAAGTGATAGGGCACTGTCACAAGCATATAGCTACTCAGGTACTTACTAATCTTGATGTAGTACCTATCAAAAAAGTTCCTATTTTTATTTCAAATTCTAAGGAAAATGAAAGTGTTTTTAAATCAAGAATGGAAAGGAAATATTTTTTAATGGGGGGGTAGAGTTCATCATTCACTCTCTTCATATATTTCCTATGCCTTTTATTATCAATTTAAATAATTTTTGTTCAAAAGTATTTCTAATAAATAAATGAAATCATTTTCTTAAGAATCTGTCTCAAAAAATAGGTTTCCTGATATTCTTTCTCCCCTCAGAAATATATACATATATTTGATGAAAGGAAATCCAAAATTATTTTAGAAGATATGAAAGTTGGAGCCCAGCTGTGCTCCCTGGAGTTTTTATTCCAAGTGTAGTTAAATTCAAAGGAAAATTTGTATTTCTTTATTTGGAACTGAAACAGGCCCACAGTTTCACTTTCAATAAGTATATGGAAATCAATAGGCTGTAATATAGTTTATGCTATTTTTCAGTTTCCATCTGCTCCCTTCCATTGCATGTTTTTGTGAGTGACAGCATAATAATTGCTGTACCAATTAATGCCCTTCCAATCCAACTGCATCATTACTGCAAAATAAATGTTTTGCTTTGTAGCGGTTTGTCCTGCTATGAAACTTTGCTTTAGTTATTCCAATCATCTAACAGCAGAAAAGGAAAAGCTGCTTTGTCATCAGTAGCTCAATAGAAGACACTGTATATGCAATACAGAGATTTGGCAGAATTTTAACCAGTATCAATTTATAAATAGGATAGCAGCAATCAGTTATTTTCTGCCTTAAATGAAAGTATCCTTTTTGATGCAATAATAGCCACTTAACTGATTTGAGACTGAAGTAGGAGGTTTTTTTTGGAGAAATGTTTTCTTTCTCCAGAATAAAATATGGAGTCTCTTTCTTTGCAACAAAAGCTCTTAGAGGATAAAAGCTTCCATCTGAAATAAGCAGTCATAATAATTTAGTTCTTTTCAGTAAGAGTTTAATTTTCCCTAGTGGGCTTCCAAGGCATAGCTACAGTGCCTTTCCCACTTTGTCCTGTGTCTTAACAAAAATGCTGCAAAGAATATCAGAGGTTGAAGCGCTTTGAAACAAGCTTCCCCATTCAAACAAGATCCTCAGTGCAATCTGTGGGCCTCCTCCGGTATAAACAGGAGCTTTCACTGCTGTTGGGAAAGTCCTTAGAGAACACAAATCTAGATTAAAGACTGGTACTAGTTTTGGGGACTTTTCTGGCTCAAAGGCTGCATTTATATTGTCTGGTGAGAATTGTGTGAGGAAACAACATAAAACTAACTCCTTATTACTAATGTTTCATTCCTGAAACATCTGTTAGCTAATTGGGTTTTTTCCACCTTCTTGCCCTATCCTTTTGTGCAATGATAAAATCTCATTGTCTCTATTTGTCTGCTTCCCAGACTGTTCTGTTTATTGTGAACAACTGAATTTTCCAATTAATATTTCTAAAAAGAAATGATTGCTTTACAATGGAACAAGTGATTCACTTTATTTATTCTTGGCTTGCACTGATTGATTCATAGAAATTTCTTTTGAGCAGACGTTTTTCTATGGCATTTATAGAAACATCTTTAGCAATTGCAGAACTCTTGCAATCATAAAGTCTCAGAGACTCCCAAATACAAAACAAAATACTAATAAAGATATCCAATTGGCTTTTAATTTAGTTACTTCAATTTTGTGCTCATAATCTCGGAAATGGAAATGTCAAGTTTTATTTTTAAAAATACATGTATTATTCTTACCTAGAAAAACAGAAATGCATTAGAAGTACATCAGGGGTTTTTTTGTAAAGTCATCTGTTCAGAGGTTAAGAAATCCCAGATGACAGCTTGCTGTGCAGCTGCAAACATCTTTATTTTTACCTAATGGCTATCTCACATGAGGTAATTAAAGGCCTGCAACAGAAGCTGAAACACAGGAGTCTCTGCTTCTATTAATTTTTAATCACTGTACTGCAGAAACATAAACTTATATTAGATCTTGTGTGGGAAAAGCTTAGTCACGGGGTTTCAAAAGTGCTCCTGCATCAGAGCTGTGAGCAGTCTGGTGGCGATGGCATTTGGTGGCACATTGCTCACAGGTCATCATTCGCCAAACAAACCATCTGGCAGGAAAACCAGCCTGAGAAAAAACCTGCCATCTCTTCCTTCCCCTTGGCTGCTTGTTCCTGCTCCTCAGCTTTGCCAGTACAGAGATTTGTAGGGCCCTTGCAAACCAGATGACCAAAGTGCTTCAGTCTACAAAGCAGCTTTTCAGTCTCAATGGCTCAACGGAGGGACAGTGAACAGCAGTGTCGGTGCAGAGCAGAAAGGGAACATTTTCAGCTGATTTTCCACAGAAAGTGTAATGTCGAACCTTACCCCCAGGCAGAAGGGAATTTTAACACAGGACTTGTACATCAGAGATGAGTGCTCTAACCAAAGGACATCAGATGAGAATCCTTTGAATTCTTGTATTGGAAAAGAAAAGAATGACTTTTATTTCCTTTAGAAAAGAAGAAGGGTTGGCACCTGCCTTCTGGTTAAGAATTTGAATTCCAAATCTGAAACAGAAACATCTCCCAATAAGTGTCAGTAAGGGAGATTTTAAAGCTTATCCCTGGATCTCTTCTCTTCTTTTTTTTTCTTTTCATTTAGCTGAGTACTGCAAGTTTTCTCTCAGAAGTTGTGATCGATCTACTTACATGTACATCAGTCACTGCTGTTACTAGGAAACCATTGGGTTTTTCCTCTAAAGAATTGTTATAAATAAGCACCATGCCATGAAATAAGATCCTTGTGTATACTGCCTCTGCTTCCAACATAATTAAGATCAGGAGAAATCTAATTTAACATAATTTTCTGGGTTACATTAAATTTTCTTGATGGATCATTCATACCTGATTGCTTTGGACTGAAGTTTCATTGCATTCTATAATCCTGAGAGTAAATTTGAATTAAGGATTAAGCAGGCTGAATAATACTTATGTTTCCAAGGTCCCCTCCTATAGCAGAAAAAAAGAGCAACTTTTCCTCTGTAAGCCATGGGAAAAAAACTTCCCCAGCTCTATTGGTGTCTTCAGGCCATGAAATCTGTGTGAATCAAATTCACATTATGCTGACTTCAGAAGAATTGTAGGGAAGAGTTAGTTTTGTGTTCTTTAAAAGCAACTGTGGTACCAAAGAGCAAAATCTTCAAACATTGTTATTATTATTCTCCTTCTCCTTCTCCTTCTCCTTCTCCTTCTCCTTCTCCTTCTCCTTCTCCTTCTCCTTCTCCTTCTCCTTCTCCTTCTCCTTCTTCTCCCTTAACCTTTTAACCATATGACTGAAGCAGGAAATTTAGAAAGCTGTGGAATTTTAATCCTTTACTGCAAAAACTTTACCCGTATCTTTAGTTTCAAAATCCTTACTGCTAGCAGAAAGTGTAACTTTGGAGACGCTGCAGTACCTAGGGCTCCATAAGGCTGATCAGCTGTATGAATATTAAAATGGTATTTAGGAATACAAGTAAAAGGATCTATTATAATTTAGAATTTCCAGTATCTGGAATGCTGAATTTTAACAAAAAGCTGAAAAATGCCCTAAATTTTGGAAATTTATTGCTTAGAAGTCTTAAGTCAACTTGGAACCATTGGACTATTTTATTATTTTGCCACCATCATTTTTTTATTCATTTATTGAAGTATGTTAACATAGTTAATTGCTTTTTAAAAACATAAGCTGAAAGTAAACATATTGCCTAGATCCATTCTTTCCAAACTCACAAATTTTCTATTACCCATAGCTTTCTCATTTCTTCTCTTTCACTACATATCCTAGCAATTAGGAGAGAAGTCCTTCTCCTCCTTAACCCCTTTGGTTACAGAATGGCAAAAATCAGCCCTGTTGAGACATTTAGCATCTACAAATTGTCTTTTAAAGAACAGCAAGGGATGTGCTGGCTTTCGAGGCACATATAGAGGAAATTAAAGATCTGAATTTAATTTCCTTTTTAACCCTAATAGGTTCAAAATAATCTTCCACATTCTCAGACACTCCCTGAATTCCTTAGCTGGAAATTAGTGGCTAGAAATTAGTGTATTAGGGCACTCTTCATCACTGTATTAAAGCTGCACTATTCTAAAAAAATGGACTTAAAATTATTATACAAGATACAGCACATGGCACAAATAGGCCTGAGTTTAGGGAACTCCCTGGTTGGTAAGACTCTTTAGTCCTGCTCATTGTCACAGGGATTGTTTTATACTCTTCGAATAAAATACATGAAGAGAATGAAGGAAAATTATACCTTGACATAATTTATTTATCTTTATTTGTAGGAAAGAGACAAATTTTACATAGGAAATCATGTGCATGGTTTAGCAGTTCCTTATGGCATTTAGAATACATATGATTCTAGCTTCTGGATAAAAGGAAAGCAAGATCTTACATCCTGAGAAGGGAAAGTGGCAGATTTGGAACACAAAATTAAGATCTAGAATCATTTTTCTTTTCATGTTTAGGTTTGCATTAGATTAAGAAATAAAGTGACAGTAATTGTGATGTAATCCCAAATAAAAGTAAAAAATCAATGAAGACCTTATTTAATATCATGGTTGAAAGTTGGTCAAAGCAATAAAACTTTTAAGACTATTCACAAACATTATCAGATACTTTGTAGCTCAGAGCTCACAGCCACCATGCGCTTTAATTCAGTTTGATGCAAAAGCTTCTTGAAGCAGAAAACACTTAAACCTTTCATCTCAATCAAGTTTTGATAGCCAATGTCAATTTAACCCAATGAATGAATTGTAAAAATACACATTAAAAAATAATCCTGCTTCCTTGTGCTGTGAAAGGAATTTTATGACCATTAACATGCCACTGGGAATTCAGATTCTGGTTTTATTGTCTTCAGTGTCACTAAGATGGACCTTTTATTCTATTTTTCATTTAGTTGGGGTTTTTTTCTCTCTTGGTCCCACCATTGCTCTGATAGTCTCATGTTCAGGGGGATTCATGTGCTTTTTTCATGAGGAAGTCAGTAACCTGTTATGATCAAACTTTTCCAAATGCAAGTTAGGAAAAGTTTTCCCAAATCCAGTGAACATTGTCCTTGGTTCCAGCACTACTGGGCCAGTCTAGAAAACTGCTATCTGTTTTGAAACATTTCAGCATGAGCTGAATTCTTTAGTATTTGAGTCTATACCATTGCAGCTATTCTTTAATATCTCCGTGGTTGACATAAAAATATGATTTTGCAGATACTAAGTGTATTAAGACATTTTTAAAAGCATTATGTAAAGCCATTTTGAATCCAAGGTTCAATATACATTTCCAAAAAAAAAAAATAGAGAATATACATTGCATGAAGATATGCACTTTGGAAGTTTATTTTTTTGTTNTCACTAAGATGGACCTTTTATTCTATTTTTCATTTAGTTGGGGTTTTTTTCTCTCTTGGTCCCACCATTGCTCTGATAGTCTCATGTTCAGGGGGATTCATGTGCTTTTTTCATGAGGAAGTCAGTAACCTGTTATGATCAAACTTTTCCAAATGCAAGTTAGGAAAAGTTTTCCCAAATCCAGTGAACATTGTCCTTGGTTCCAGCACTACTGGGCCAGTCTAGAAAACTGCTATCTGTTTTGAAACATTTCAGCATGAGCTGAATTCTTTAGTATTTGAGTCTATACCATTGCAGCTATTCTTTAATATCTCCGTGGTTGACATAAAAATATGATTTTGCAGATACTAAGTGTATTAAGACATTTTTAAAAGCATTATGTAAAGCCATTTTGAATCCAAGGTTCAATATACATTTCCAAAAAAAAAAAATAGAGAATATACATTGCATGAAGATATGCACTTTGGAAGTTTATTTTTTTGTTACAAATTAAATCTCAATTTCAAAAGGAAATATGAGGTAGGAAAACTATCAGGTTGTAGAATTGGGTCATCAGGGTTACCTGACTTTCATCACTGGCTTTTCACACATGGTTTCCCATCTTGCTGATGAAAGCAATGGTTGTATGAGCTTCACAAGCCCATCTGAAAAAGCATCTGGCACATCCTCCTCCCAGCCAGTATTCTGCCATGTGCACCATGTCCCACCTCCAGTTCATTTTAGAATGACAGTGATGCTGTACTTACCTGACAAACTGGTATCCTGTTCAAAGGACAGTAAGTAAATGAAGTGGCATTTGTGAGATTAATCCCTTTGAAACCCCTGGCATTACTTCCACCACTTGGGCAGTGCTTCAGGTGAAAAAGACATGCACTACTTATTTGTCAGTCCTAACTAACATAACTAAGACTTGTAAAATAGAAAATATACAGGTATGACTATCTGAAATTTTGAAAAAAATTATGACCCTAAATTATGCCTGAGTTGGGTCTGGGACCTTTTTGCCTTTGCTGGGAATCTGTCACAAACTTGTGCCCTCAGCCACAGGAAATACCCTTTTCTGCCGCCCCAGAAGGGCCCGATGAAGCCAGTTTGCTCTCCAGGCACCCTGGCACCGTGGGGCAGTACGAAGTCAATCCACTGGGGTCTGTGTCCGTGGTGAAAGGCTTGAAAGCCCAGTTACACCTTTTGTGTTCACGTCTTCCCCCTCCAGGTCACAACCTCGGCTCAGCGAAGGTGTCCCGGGCGCAGACATTTCCCAGCTACCCATCGGAGCAGGGCGAGGAGCACCAGCAGTCCCTGTCCCTGGGCAGCAGCTACACCTTCAGCTACAGCTCAGGGCTGGTGCAATGACAGCCGGGGCTGCCGGCCGAGATGGACAGTTGAGCCTGGAGCCTCCCGCCAGTACCGGGAGCCGCTGGCCCCCTCTGCACCCACCATTTGCCGTGAAAACTGATGCCTACCAGCTCCAGCCAGGGCACCGCCAATGCGGAAACCTGGAGAGGCGGCTTCCCCGAAGCAGAGGCTAAGTCTTTATTTATTTATTTTGCTGTTCCTTTTGTTGATATGTTCAGAAAGGAGGGGGTCGGGGGGTTGGGGGGAGGGAGGAAGGGGGACACGTCTGTGTTGTAAGAAAGTGGTGGAAACAAATGAAACTGTGTT
This sequence comes from Platysteira castanea, assembly GCA_013397175.1. Classification (NCBI taxonomy): domain Eukaryota; kingdom Metazoa; phylum Chordata; class Aves; order Passeriformes; genus Platysteira; species Platysteira castanea. The sequence continues at coordinate 353,147 of VYXC01006978.1, forward strand.
GGTTGGTGTGAAGGTTTCTGCATGACCGGAGAAGGTCCCTTCTGGAGCTCCATCGCAATGGCACATTTGACATTGGGGCCTTCCTTCCCACCCCCACCAGCAGGCCAGCCATCTTCACCCACAAACTTTGTAGGTCCTTGCCACAGCCTACAATTCCCACTGGAGTCACTGAAAAGTCGTCAACTTGAGATGCAGCATCAGTGCTGCGGGGGTCACCTTCAGATCCGAGCAGGTTCACTCACTGCCCTGGAGGGTGGTTGGGTGTTTTTTGAGCCAGACAACAACATATACTCCAGTATCAGGCTGATACGTCATGTTGGGAATAGGGTTTGATGCATTAAGGTAAGGTTATTGCCTGGTCTGGCTCTAATCTTAAATTCCTGGGGCACAAATTCATCCCTTACACCTGCAGTTCTCACAGTGCCCCTAAGAGCTGTGAGCATCCCTATCAGCAGCACAGTCTTGTCCAGAGAATTGCTGCAAAGTCTTCTTGTTCACAAATTATTTAGGTAACCATGCCTGCAAGCCTGACTTTAAAAAGTAGGAAAACTGTTCTTCAAGCAGATAAAAGTGGGCCATGAGCCCAGCTGGCAGCCGCCCATGCCACAGCTGGGCCAGACATGGTAGAGCTGAGCTCTGGTCTTGTCTTTCTGGTCAGCGTTACTTTGATTTTCTGTGTTTCCTTCTCAGATTTCTGTTGTAGATGCACATTATATCTTGTACGATCATGTGTCAAGGTTCTGTTTACTTTCAAAAGGAGGTTGAGTACCTCTCAATGGAAATCTTCTGTCTTTGGAAGACGTCTTTAAAAAACAAACTGTAGTAGGTGTGTTCGTAATCAGTAATGAGGGAATAAGTTGGAAGGCATACCTGTAGGCGGGGGATGAATTTTATGTATCCTGAACATTTAGATTTTTGTAACTGTTACCTATATTCATATACTCCTTGTGATGCCCTGAAATGTTTGAAATTGTGAGGAGAAAAATCTGCCCTCTTACATGATCTGAGCAGCCTTGTGTTCTGTTCCCAGCGTGAAACTATTGCCATGATTACCAGAGGGATTCAGCTCATTGGTTGTTTCTCAGGACAGGTTGAGGAAATGTATCAAGGAGAAGACACATAGACTCTTTTCCAATGAAACAATCGGTTTTATGTACTATAATTTAACTGAAAAAGTGCTGTTGGGTTGTTTTATATATGCACATTATATATATATATATGTATTAAAAGGTATGAAAGAAACTTCTGCTTTTGATTAAACATTTACTGATACGGTATGGTCAGCTTTTCTCCAACCATTTTCCCAGCTAAGAGACCTTGCAGACTTACAGCTTTCTACACCTCAGTGAACAGCTGCTGAATAAAAAAGCTTTGTGATCCACTTGAATGAAACACTTCTACCCCACCACAATCACCTTTATTTATTTTTCCCTTTTTAACTTGTCTCATTCACTACCTCTTTTTCTTCTCACAGTGCTGCCATACTCAGGAATAGAATGGCTCCCTACAGAGAGTATTTTGATGAGCTAAAATGAAAACTGCTCTCCCACGCTGTCAGGGCGCTGTACCTATGGTGCTCTCAGAGCTGTACCCATCAAGGAAGTTTCATTCACACTTTCATTTAAGAAAAAGATTCAACTGACATTTTGTTTAGGGAAAATTTCCACTTTTCAAACGTTAAATGCAAAATGTGATACAAAAGGATAAATACTCTGCTACTGTAATTCTGTTATTCAGTGCAGCTTTGCCAAATATTTGCCTTTTGGGGAAATGGTCAGTTATTTTTATTCCTTTACAACTGGGATTCTTTCACTTGTCCTAAAATTATAAATATTTTCTTTGAAACTTCTTAGATTAAGTTTTCAATATGTTCTACAGGTTTCAATGCTGTGTCCAAGTAACTTCTTTCCTCTATGACTTGAATTCTAGTCGTTTAATAATTACATATTCTACATAGTCCAAAAGTGGGGAAAAGGCAAAACAGCAGAATGTCATAACTGCTTTATAGTTCCAGTGCCCATATACTTCAAGAACCTATCTAAATCCTCAGCCTAGTGCTTTAACTGTATTTCGATAAAAAGCATAAGGTCTACATAATGCTCTCTTTTCGTTTCCTGGGGAACAGTTGGTGTCTGTGGCTTTGTCTTCCAATGCAGTACCTAAATAGTGTCAAGTTAATGAAAATGTAGATGCTCTTTTCAAAGAAAACACACAAAAAAAGGGAGGGAGGGGGCATTATAGCAGTTTTAGCTATATATATGGCCATATACAGCAGTTTTACTAAATGTTTTGCTTTCATTGCACAATGCAACCATCCTCTCAACTCCTACATGTATAAAATACCTGTGAGGTCTCATACAATGCACAGAAAATTGAACAAAGCTTCAGCGCACAACCAGTCTAAAGCAAATCTGACCTGTTGGGAACCTGTTTCTTGTAGAGACTAAACAAAAGCACACCGGAAGTTGAAAACGAGGGTGCAGCTTCACAATGTACTGTAACGCAGTCTAAGAAAACCAGGGGTCTGAAGCACAAAGGTATTCAGGAGCCAGTGGATGCTGCCATAAGTGCCACTCCAGAACGGCAGATGATATCACTGTAACACTGGTGCATTCACACAGCTTCCACAAATGTTCCTCAGAAAAGCTCCATGAGAACCAGGCAGACACTGTGACAGCAGTTTGCCAGAAAATTCTGTTCTCATGGAATTGCTTTAATTCCTGGCATATGCCTGTTGATAACCTAAGTGAGGCCCCACTGAGACTACTCTGTACAGCTCCTAGTGCTTCCACCAGAAGGAAAACTCTTTTGGAACACATGGTAGAGCTGCCTGCCTAGAGACTACAACGGCCTTTAAATAGACCCAGGGACCCCACGGGACCCTGTTCCAGTCTCGGCTTTCCTCATGTGCAAGGCACACAGATAATACGTCTTCTCCTGACCCAAGAGTTGCTCTCTGTTTTCAGCTAATGAGCTGTGAAGAGATGGAGGGCAACAAAATGTCTTCAGTGGTAACCAGGTGCAGCTGGTACAAATGGAACTTAGCATTAGTACATTATGAAACAGAAGAAATAAAATAAAGCTATCACTTTCATTGCTGGTTCCAAGGATGTGTTATGAATATATAACTGTAACCGTGATTTACATTTTTTTAAAATCACACTTTGGTAACAATATATTCACCCCTATGAACCGATAACACACGGCATTACTAAATATAGTTACTAATATATCTTAACTGTGAATATTATAAATTGATGCATGCTGGTACGTTTGATTTTGAAGTCACTTGGTGCAGAAAAGGTGAAATTTAAAGAGACTGCTAATAAATCGTCAAATGGTGCTAAGGAACTTGAATAGTCCCATTTTTTAAATGGCTACATGTCACTATTTATAGTTTAAATTGTCTGTGAATATAGTCATCTGAAACAATTTTATGTAAAGGAAAAAGAAAGGAGAATCTCTTGTAGCAGGGAGTTTGTTGTTTTACTGAGGAAATATTTAGGCATTAGCTTTTGTGGCAGGCATGTGGTCACATATATCAAGTTCTGTGTCCTTGGGAGATTTTGCTGGGTTTGTTTTCTTCATTTTTCTGTACCACAAAAGCTATAAGTAAAGCTTGAAAATGTATTGGCAAACCAAAGATGTTTGTTGAGACATTTACAATAGCTGCTCTCTTTTGTTTTGTCAAAAATCTACCATGACATTTTGGGAAAACACTTCATTCCACAACACATGTATAGAAATCCAGTTGGGATGCAGAAAACTATAATCAAGTTTTGTTCTAAGTTAATAAGACTTTGCTGGAAGAGGGGTTGAAATTCAGTATCTGAGGGAAAAAGTGTTTTAAAGTGCTCTCTATAGCAATAATTCAAGTACAAAATACAGCCTTTCAGGCACTCATTTATTTAGAAGTTGCTAAGTGCAGGCAATCTGTGAAGACCCTTACCTGCTTACGGCAAAGAGAACAAAAGGTCAATCATTAATCATATCTATGTATTGCATTTATCAGAAAAGGAATTAACTTCATGCTTGTTCAGCTTTCCAGTCTAACAGGTAATGCTATGAGGAGTAGGGGTTTTTTGAGATATTTGATCTCTAGGAACTGGCAAAGACCGTCAGCCTGTATCGTATAAACCTCTACTCAGACTTAGCTCACCAGCCACGTGCTAGTTTTCATCTGGTAACCTAGAAACTGCAGGTGGTTTTCCATTAGAAAATATAACTGTCTCTAATGGCTGTGCATTTTAGCATGAAATACAGAATTATATACAAAACACTAAAAAGGAAGAAGTAATGAGTTCCAATTAATCTCTACTTTAGTGTTTAATATCAGTGTGTTTTAGCTCCTTTTTATACCTGCTGCAAGGGAATAAGTGTGGCTTTTATCCACACACAGAATAGAGTGAACAGTGGAAGAAGTGTGAAAAGCTGCTCTTTGATTACGAGAGTAGATCCAACAGCACTGGAAAATTTCATTTTTCCATACATCATCCAAATACTTGTGAATCTTTCCAAACACACTTATTACACAACAGGATATATTAGAATTTTACGTTTTTCACCACAGACAACTGGTCAGAATGCCTGCCTGAGTTTTGTAAGTAGAAGATAATGACTGTGCAACACCACTGTAGTGACATAATTTTAAAATCGAAGGGCTAGATATATGAATTCTGCAGTTATGAAGTCTTGCACTACATGAAGGGTGCTGTGTTTGTTCTTAATATTATACATAAATGCTCTTCATTTTTTATTTTAGATAAAAAGGTGAGGTATATTGGAAACAATGATAGGCTTATGGTGGAATGAAAGCAAGCCCAAAGAATATTGGCTCCCTTGTTGTAACAAGAAGTTTGTCTCCCTGTCCAGGTCCTTACAAGACAGTAAAAGGTGATGGGTGAAGGTGCTGTGTGTTCAGCAATAATTTAAATTGCATTATGCTTAGAAACCTAAAAATTAGAATCTGCTGGCAAAGTGGTGGTATTGAAGAAAATGGAAGTTTCACTTTGCAAAGACCTTTACATGCATATGCAGCTCGACTGATTTTTACAGACACGATTAAAACAGATATAAAAGTAACTGAGGTTTAAGTATGATTAAATATAATTAAAGCATTTTAAAATTTCCATATTGTTATGAATATTGCAAGCTGTAATGGAGACTATTTCCTTTTTAACTGAATGCAAGCTCAAAAAGTAATATGCTCTCTAATATGAAGAAGTTAATCTTTTTAAATATCACATTTAAAGTCCCAAAGAATGAATTTCATTGGGGGTTTTTGTTGCTTTGATGCAGAAATCCTCTTGAGGTTCAACAGTTTTACTATATTCTCTTACAATCCTGGGATTGTCGAGTGCATTAATATATTTTACAGCAGACTTTTTTCCTGTGAGAATATTTGACATGAATGAAGTTAATTTTTAATTAGGCTACACATTGTTTTCAGTCTTTTTTAAAATTGTACGATAGCAAGTCAGAGTGGGCATAGAAAATAGCACAAAATTAATTGGCTGTTTTGGCAATTCCATACCAATAACCAAAATAAGGATTTCAGTTAAACATTTATTATCATCACTGCTCCTATACTTAGAATAAATTACATAAAATAAAATTGTCCTTGCGGATATTAATTGTCACATTTCTTCAGTTTCCACAGATGACAGGCTGTGACAGGAGATATCCAGAACTGCTTTTTGGAAATTGTTCTGATTTGAGATGGTTACAAGGAAAAACAGAAAATATGTGAAAAAAAAGTGTTATGACTTCTTACCAAAGAATGATACAAACTAACCTTTTGTTTCTTGTTATGTCTTTGAAAAGCATCATTATAGAAAGTTAGAGAAATTTATGAAAGGAAATGCAAAATGTGGTAAGAAATCAACGAAAGTAAAAACAGATTCTGTAATCTTTAAAAAGATTAGGAGAAATTAGCAAAGATTTACGCACACAGCAGTGGGCCATGTTGAGTGCAAAACACTTTCCTGTACCATTCAGCTTCTTCTCCTTCTTTATCAGGGGCTGGAAACAATGTTTTGTGTTCAATCTAATTCACAGCTCTAAGTTACTCTAAACAAATGGACTGAGAAGTGCTGGGCTCATTTTCCCTAACCTGGCTGCCTAACATGCACTATGCAGTATAGAAAAAACAGTATTTTGCACAATGCAGCACCATTTTTATCACACAACTGTGTGGAACTTACTGCAGCCAGATATTGTCAAAACTATGATTTAGACTATTTCACAGCTCATTGAATTCTAAGTGATGAAAGCAATATCTTCCTTTATGATCCATAGAAGTACCTACAGAGGTCCTCAACCTTTATTCTTCTAATTACAAAATGTTCTGACAGTGTTCTGTGGGAAAGTTCCTCCCATTCTACCACTGCTGGGTAAATTACAGACATTTCAAAGAAAATAATAAATTTCTGCTTAAGACAGTTTTATTTCAGAGGAAAAAGAAAGGATATTAGCAGAGATGATTTGAATACATGTAAATATTTCTAACATACATTCCTCTCTTCAAATACACATATAGACATCAGCACAAACAGAAAAAGGTACTGAAGAAAAAAAGAAAGATACTGTGCTTTTGTTTATGTCTTAGTATGATAAGCTATTGGTCACTTAAATAATTTCATAAAATTTACTAGTTTATGCTAAAAATGAATTATTTAGTGTAACAATCTAATTGAATAAGCTGTTAAGAGAGGTGTTAAATACCCTTTAGAACCACTGAGGTGTTTTTTTTCTAAAACTACAAAATTCTCTTTTTAGGGAAGCATAAGGTTAGAATAAATATGTCAGCCATGACTAGTAATTCATATTAATTATTTTGTCTAACTATACAGGCTAACAATGTGGATAGTGTGGAAGTAATCTTTTGAAACTTGTGTTAGGTAGCTTTGTACATTTCCTTTGGTATTTCTAGCTCAAACATTATGTCCTAACTTATACGTAGGGATATATAACTGCAAGGCTATAGCACAGATAGTAAGGTAAAACTATGGCTTTATAAATCAAGCCTAATCAGCGCCAAGAAATTAGTCAGAGCAGTGGCACCAGTCAGTCCTGTGGCATGGTGGCAGCCACCTCCAGTAGTATCTGAGCTCACACAGCTGAGGCTGTCTCAGTGTTCCTGAGGCTCCCCTGCTTGAAAGGAAGTGTTGGCAAACTCATCACTTGTTTATCCCATGGTTATCCAGATGCCCATCCTCTTCTCGTAACTCTCAATGTGTTGTCCTATTAGAAAAGAACAAAAAAAAAAAAAAAATAGGGACAAAAGCAGAGACAAGAACTCTCATGGTGGAGGAGTGCCCTACCAAGCCCTGCAGGCTCTTGTTCATCCCTAAAATATGAGTTGTTTCTGTGCAGGAGCCCAGCCTCAGAGGGCAGGAGGGAGGGTGTTCTTGCTTGTTTGGTGCAGGCTGGGAGAGAACTGGGAAGGGTCTCCCATTTCCTGAGTGATCTGGCAGGTATGATGCTGGATGAACCAGCATTTCATGTGGCAGCGAAAAGCCTGGTCCTGTTTAGTATTTGGAGGAGGGCTGTGGGTCTCTAGCCTCAGGGTGGAACCTTTCGCAGGAGATCTCAGAGGAGCAGTGAGCGCACAGCCTGAGCCCACACACACCCTGACACCGCACCCCAGCGAGGCACAGCTGTGAAGCCGTCTTGTCTGGGGGAGCTGTCTTGTGCTCTAGCCCAAAACTGTTCCCCAGGAACGTGCGAGTTTTGGGAATGTCTTTTATGTTGCCTTACTTACACCTTAAACAATACTGTCTGAGAATCTGGCAGATAGCTTCTACTCTTGGGGTCCGCAGCATAAAAGAACATTTTAGCACCTATCTTGTAGACAGACAGGCTGGTTTTGGAAATAACCCTTAGTGTCAGACTTACAAAGCTGTTTAGAGGATTAACTCCTACTGAGCATCTCAGCTTTGAAGGAAATTGCACTAGGGAGTACTCACTGAGGCAGAGTTTCAGCTACTGTAAAAAAATATCATTGATTTGGACTTCCACAGAGCTCCATAACAGAGTAGATTTAAAGGAGCATGATGCACATAAGATTTTAAAATACATTTTAAAAATCAGACTCCTCGCACCCTGACATCTTTATGATTACAAAAATAATAATCATCATCCTTAAAAAAATACACACAAAAAAGCACCCAAACTAACAAACAAAACCAAAAAAACCCCACCCCCTAGAAATGAATCTGGTCGTGATATCAATCCTCTGAAGAGTCCTCTGAATCTGAAATATTTCCTTTTCCTGAAGTAAGGTCTCTTATTTGGATCTCTCAGGAGTAAACTAACAAATGCAGGTAGCAGCAGTACTTCAACTGTTCTGCCTGCTGTGTTTCCTTGGTCCTCTCCTCCTGTTCCCTAGTCCTGGGATAAGACCTGGAGAGGAGGCAGGTGGTTAAGTTGCTCAGTATAGTTAGAACAAGCTGTTTCTGAGCATTCCTGAAAACATGTAGGTGCCTAAAAGAGAAGGAATTTAGGTCAGGTGGAGGTCAGAAAGAGGGTTAATTGCTGAACTACCCAGCCAAATGTGTAGGTGTGGAGGAGTCCAGCTTCTTGTGTTCCTTGGTGGGTCCAGCCCTTAAAACAGCCTGTTTCCTCACAGAAACACTGTTTTACCCCGAGATGCACAGCCAAGGGAGAGCAGAAGACTAGCAGAAGGAGCAGTATCATGAACATATTACAGTCAGAGAAGTTCTTTAAGGTAATGTATCTGAAATGAATAAAGAAAATAACAGGTTCTAACATTCACCTTCTTTCATAGACTCTGCATTTCTTTTTCGCCCTGTTGATCCTAACTCTGGTGACTGCCTTGCCTACATTCAGAAGTCTTTTTCACAGAGATGCGAGTTTCCACCCTTTAAAGACTTAGTTGTACTATTAATCATTGAATATTCCTTTGAACATCGAATTTAAACATTTCCCCCTTCAACTCAACGAAAAAGATTAATTTTATTATTATGGAAAAGACTTTTCTTTAATCTCATATATTCATTTTCAAATCACACAGACGGTAGTTACCCTAGAATACCCTTCAAGGTATTCAACACTCAGTGTTAATGACAACATATTTTATTTCCTTTCAGCAAAGTTTCTAAGACCTTAAAAAGCCCACAGAATTATTTTATAGTTTAGATGATATGCTGGGCTGGTTGCTATCCATGGTTGTGTCATTTTGCTTCGTTGATTCTTTTTTCCTCCCTCTTAACTATTTGAGCGAGTGATGCAGCATGAAATAGCACAGTAACTGTTCAATATAAAATTACCAAATTACAGTTGATGGAGTTTATTCAAAAGAAATGAAAAAATTTCCAAAAGGAAAGGACAAATCTATGGGAAATATTGAAACTAAGCAGCAATAAACAATGGTTTGTTTACACTGGAAAGTCTATTTACATAATCCAAACAGCAAACAAACTCTTACTGGGTCCCAACCTGCCAGACTCATAAAATATTTAAAGAGTTCTAATATTGCATTTCAAATTGAGCTTTTGGAAGTTTCTCTTGTGTGTAGCTTACTAGTTTTTAAACCAATGAGAATATTGATAAGTTTGGGGTTGTTTTCTTTTTGGTTTTAACTTGTATCAGTCACTTGTTCAGCTGCTGTTCACTGATACTACTATGGTACAAAAATGAAGCTGTTGTTTTGGGATTGTTTTTTGAAAAAAAAAATATTGTTCTTATTATGCTATGTGTGATGTGGTTTTCCCTGTGGATTATCCTGGTAGAACTAATATGTTTACAGAATTTGAATTAAAACACATTAAATACCTGCAAAGGAGTGCACTACAGATTTTGTTTTCTCTTCAAATCTCAAAAATAAGGAATTGTTTCAAAAAGACAAGTTGAAAGTACCAAGAGAGAAAAGAAATAGGGGCAGTACCACAAGTAATCAAAACAATCTGGTATTCCAGATATTTAACCTCAACCTCTCCCCTTTTTTACCCTCAGTAAAGCAGGGATGTATTTTGACTGTCTCTAAAAGCAGTGAAACAATACCATATTCTCAGTTTATGGATGTTTGTGTATCAGGATTCCAACTGAGAACTTCTGTGTAACCAAATCCATTACATTATCATTTTGGCATTTTACTATCAGGAGGATCATAAGAAATGACCCAGTGCTACAAGGTTTCATTTGTAAGGCTGTGCACAACGTAAAATTATCTGCTATGACATTTAATAACTCAGGAAATAAACCAACTTGTTAGTAGTACAGTTCTGTGTATCCTCATCAATTTCACATTCAAGCATTTGTATATCTGAAAACCTTCAGCAAGTGAAATTTAAAAAATAACAAACATCCATTGCAACGTGTCCTTGTTCAGGAGTTCAGAAAACCAAAACAAGATGTTTTTAATGGTATATGACATTTTAAACAATTGAAGTCTTCAGCATAAGTTGAAAGGACACTTTAGTTTAGGATTTTAGATTTGTAGCTGAAGTGTAGGATAACCACATGATGCTATTGTTGCTCAGATAGTGAAGAGAAGCCTTGTGTCCATGTTATTCTCAGAAGAACCTAGGCTTCTATTTTCCTGTGCACGTGAAGAAAGCTTCCCACTGGAGAAGGCTGCGCAAAATGTGCTTTTCACTGTCAGGCTGTGATGCTCTTCCTAGCCAGTCAAGCAGAACCGATACCTGATTTGTAGGCAGACTCATAATGCCTCCACCACTAACCCCCTTCAAAAAAAAAAAACAAAAAAAAACAAACAAAAACCCCAAACACCATATCCAGCAACATTTTTACGTATGCTTCAAGAGAAAAGTGCAATCAGGCATAGGTGGGCCAGGCATGCAGTTTGCAGTATGCAGACATAGATGATTATCAGCTGTCATGGTAACACCTTCATTTACTGGGATTCTGTCCTCAGTAATTCAGCAGATTTGTAAAAGGCCAAAAGATGCATCGATCCTAATTCTCAGGTCTGCCTTCTAGTTCTCTTTGTTTAAGGATTTATTTTTTTTGTCTATTTGTTCAATTTCTGTGTGATTTCTTCTGTAGGTTTCAGCAGAATATATACATATGCACACATACAACTACATATGTATGTGTATTGTTTTGTAAATGTTCTCAGTCATGCTTTCTTCTGCTTTGCATCATTTACTCATATACCTTCCATGTTCTCATTTATTTTTTGCGCAATTAAACCTTATAATAAATTATTAAATATAACCTGACAGTGACAGAGTCTTCATGTTTTGTTTTCTTCTGGGCATGGGGGGAGTGGAAGGGGTGAAGGAGTGGGGAAGGAGAGCAGGGGCCACACTTCAATTCCATCCCCAAATAGAAAACACTGAAATTATTGTGGTGAGTGGCAAGACGCCTGTAAAACCACCAAGTTGTCAGATACCAAGCTGCTATTCATACTTTTACATCTAGGTTCAAGGAGCCCTGATACATTTGCTTTTGTCAGCTGAATAGTACTGTTTGCTCGGCAGCAAAATAACACCTCCTGTGTAGAAAATCATGGGTATTTATTATTCTACAGAGCTCTCAGTTTGAGATGCAAAAACCATGAATGTAGACAACATCAAACACATTTTCTTTCTCACCCTGTCACATAGGCTTCTCATACACATACATTTCTCAGACCAAATTAACTTTATGTAAACATATGCAGCTCCATTCTGCACATCCGAGCTGTTCTAAAATTGATACTTAAGAGTCCACCTACTAGCTGAAAGTGTTTCAATTGCAGAAGGACAAATAGTCTCTAATCCTGCATATGAATTAAGGGATAGGGTAATTCTGCAGGCTGCAATACAACACCAACACAGCCAGGGTCACGTCACTGTCCCGCCAAAGCAGCCCAGGCAGTGCCCAGCACAGTCAGTTTGACTTTCCACATCTTGCCAGCGCAGAGAAAATAAAGTCTATGCTGCAAATAAAAGGCCTGTGCTTTGATTACTTCACTCCTAAGAAAGAACCTAATGGTCTTTTGTTATGTTTGTGTGAGACATTTTTGCAGTTGACATAAATCTCCTCTCTCTGCCAGAGTGACGATTCTTCTCCTCTTCTTTCTCTGCTGTGTATGCCGTGAAAATTGGATCTTCCATAACTGTTAGAAGGACGCTTGAAGAACATTAAAAGGAAAAAAAGAAAGAAAAAGTTGAAGGACTTTTCTCAAAACAGCTATGCTTTGAAAAAGGAGAAAAATGGCAAATTTTTTTTCAGATGCTGATTTATTATTGGGAAATATTAAACCATCAATAAAAATGGTTTTTTGTCTTCTTGTTTTCTGTGAATACATTTCAGATTCAAGTCATATGAAAAAAAGAAGTTGCAGCTTGAATATGTTTCCCAGCTGTCCCACATCTGGTCCCTGGTAAAGCACCAGAGAAATGCCCCTTTCCTCTCACACACACACTTCAGATACTGATGCAGTCTCTCCTACATCAGTCTTAATTATTCTGAAGGTATTGACTATGCTAAGAACTAGTCATGTCATTAAGACACAGCGCCTGGGTGAACTGGTATGGGAGGGAAGGTGGTTTCTGAAGCAAATAGCCAGTCCCTAGCCTGTGGTCACTCTAAGAAGAGCTTCATCCTGATACAAACAGTGACCCAACAGTCAGAACGAGAGAAATCAGCTTTATAAGGACATATTGACAGTGGCGCTTACCACCGGATCATACAGGAGTGAGATCTGAGCGGAGATAGGTGTAAAGCCAGAGTCTCACATCCACTGTGAACACGGGGTCTCACATCCACTGTGAAACACACATTTCCCTAAATACACCCCTGATTTAGGGTGTGAAGAGACAAGACAGAAGCAGTGAAACTGGCTCCTGTCTTTCCACTTCTAAACTTCAGGGCTTGAATAGGATTATTAAGAGGGAAAAAAAACCCCTCAGTG